>CM047807.1:133485666-133554239 GCA_026214975.1 Gentiana macrophylla | reverse complement strand
TCAATTCTTTGTTTACAATCGACATCATCAAAGTAGTTTCTTGCTTCTATCATCTTTATACATTCATAACATAACTCACAAACTATATGCATCAACAAAATTACTACTTGTGCATACTCCATTTTCTTAAGCATTTTATCAAACATTTGGTAGGCATATAAAATAACTTGAAGAAACCTAACAATGGCTATCAAAATATGTTAAATGAAAGATGATAAACACTATATAAACGTATACGTACCTTGTTTAACACCTTTGAAGCAATGAAAATTGATCTTGTAGTTGTTGATTGGTGAAGATGAAAGTATGAAATTAAAATGGGTTGTTGTTGATTGGTGATGATGGAAGATGAAAATGAGTTGTGATGGAAATGAGTTGTTGTTCTTGTTGATAAGTTTACTTAGATATCAATGAATTTTGTGAGAAATGAAAGAAGGAAGTTGGGAAGAAGATGAATGGGCTTTTTTAGAAATGAAGAAGAGAAAATTGGAGAAGAAGATGAAGAAGAGGGGGGGTTTTTGTGAGAAATGTAAAAAAATAAGTTGGGGAAGAAGATGAAATGGTTGGTTTTTTTTAGAAATGGAAAAGAAGATGATGGAGAAGAAGATGGGAAGAAGGAGAAGAAGATGAGTAGTTTATGTTTGAGAATTGAGGGGGAATATGGGGGGACGTTTTTGATAGGATTCGGGGTGTTTTGTATTTTTTAAAAGTTTAGGATATATATATATAATTATTTAAATCTGGAAATAGTAAAAATATATTGGCAAAATGATGTTTGTTTTTTTTCAAGTTTTGAAAAGTAATCGTACAGTAGTAGTAGATTTTTAATTATTAAAATAATAGGTGTGGTGTAAGAGGTAAATATATATATTTTTAATAAAATTATGGTGTAAAGATAGATTGAAATGCACAAATAAAATAACTCCCTATATATTTTACATGGGTCTTGCGGAGAAAAGGAGCTGAGAATGAGAAGTATATACTTTTATTTCTAGTCATGTCTTTCAAATTCTTTTGGTGGGTTTAATGCATAATAAAATTATGATTTGATTCATGGCCGGTTCCTTTTTATTGAGAAGGAAGACTATGTTTTATCCTAGTTGGAAATTTTGATTCATCCGAAATAAGTCATTGACATGACTCATAGTATATATGGTGTGCGTTTGATCATTAGATTAATCGGTCAATTTTATAATTGATTTGTATGCGCTGAAAATCGATTATTGTGTTCAAGTTAGCTTTTACGGAGACGGTTGCTCGTTCGGTTCGAGTATTGGTTATGAAAGATGGTTATCTGTTGGTGGCATCAGTTGGAGCAAATATTACAACATTTCCATCTTGCGTTCCGGGAAGAAAAAGTGTTGTTGATACTTTCCCGGGAAAGAAGAAATCTGGTGCTTGAAGAAGAGGACTGATCGAGCCAATTTGCAGTTGCAACATTGATGAAAGAAGTTGTTGTTGCTAATGCTGGGTGTTTCGAACAGCAGCTTCCATTTTCCCAAAGTAAGGAATTCGTCCAACATTGAATTCTAGCTTGAATCATCTCCGTCTTTGCAATTAAAGTTCTCGTAGCTTGTTTTTTTTAGCAAGTTGATGTTGATGTGACAAGACATATTCAAGAAGGTGCATAGCTTATCCAATATTAATTGTTGGGCGGCTTCTATTACCACAACGATTTTGCTTTCGACACCACGATTACTTCCGACACTCTATAAACTACTTTTGACACCACATTGAATTTTTTTTTTTTTTTTTTTTTTTTTAAAAACTTCTACACCACATAAAAAATGGAAAAAATTAGGTATAAATCCACATTTCCCCCCTTATTTAAACTTAAATCCACACTCCTTTCTTTAGGAGCAATAAGGACAAAATAAATTCTAACGGACGAATATACCCCTGTTCTTATACCAAACATATCTGACGCAAATCACAAACCAAATCCGACGCAAATCAAAAACCAAATCGTAGAACGTCAAAAACCAAAGGCAGATCGGGAGCAGTTTTGTGAAAGGCTACTTAAAAGACGAAAATGCTGCTGAGAAGGCTTTTAAGGATGGATGGTTAGCCAAGGGGGGGACGTTGGAGTGATACATGAAGATGGATACATAGAAATCAAGGATGTAATAATCTGATCAGGTGGAGAGAATATCACTAGTATAGAAGTTGAGACAGTTGTATATAAGCATCCAGCCAGCTGTGTTAGAAGCATCTGTTGTGTTGTGTTGTGACTGTGACATAACTCTTCCTAGTCTAATGCATTTCCAAACAAGTGCCACAAGCATGTACTTGGAAAATAAAAGGAAAAAAAGTAGCCTTTACTAATGGGTCTAGGAATATTCAATTAAAAACAGCATATCAATTGCAGAGAAATGTCAAACAAACATTGCAAATCCAGAAGCTAACAGTAATAAGATATGCCATTGGAAATCCTTTTTGGATGTTTTGCTTTAGAACATTTACATCAACCAACCTATGTGATATATAATAATAGTAATAAATCAACTTGCCAAAGAGAAAAACCTGAAAAGGTTGTGCTTGTACAGCTTAACAATGTCTTTCATCACAGATATTCACTGGAAACAAAGGATCAAACTGGAGATTTACTTAAAATTCAAGGGGCATGTGACCATTTATTTTTAAGAAGAACA
The DNA here is from genome assembly GCA_026214975.1 of Gentiana macrophylla. Taxonomy (NCBI): domain Eukaryota; kingdom Viridiplantae; phylum Streptophyta; class Magnoliopsida; order Gentianales; family Gentianaceae; genus Gentiana; species Gentiana macrophylla. The sequence continues at coordinate 133,551,588 of CM047807.1, read as the reverse complement.
GCATCCAGAGGAGCGAGATCCTTCGGCCGGTCTGTCAACGAGAACCATCCCTGCCGGATTTTGAGCTGGTTGAGCTCTAGGTAATTTCTTAGCTGCAAACAAAAATGAATTAAATTTAGGGAGAATTGGCTATATAGCCTTTTTTCAACAAATTCTTGGCTGTGTTTTTTTCCGTTTTTTTGACCGCGATTTTCTCCATTTTTTTTCACAAATGTGCACGATCTTAAGGTCCTCAAATCCCCTATAGGGTTCCCCCTTCCCAATTAGGGTTTAGTTTGGTTCAAAAAACACCTAAACCGCGAAGATTTAGAGGCTTCAAAAAGACTGTTTACACCATTTCTGAACAAAAAAGACTATATCCCCAAGATTTGTGGTCAAACACCCTTTTTAACCTTAAGCCCCATTAATTTAGCGTTTTATCTTTGGAGTTTTCAAGAAAAGCTAAATGCACATAGCAAATAACCCCAGAAAATGCATTAAAATGCAGTAGTTTGAGCCACTTTAAATTCCAAAATTTAAAGCAAGATGAGCCAAGCTTTGTTCTTTTCAACTATTTTGCCAATTTATGACCGAGACCTTTTGACGTTGAGTAGCAGGATGCTTAATGAACTTTAACCCACAGTCGGAATTAAATACCAAGCAAGACAGAGAGAGCAAAATAAAGAAATAAAGAGAGCAAAGTTATAAACCTATTTCATAGAATATGTCATTAACATTTGCAGCAGTTTTAGCAGATGTTTCCATGAAGAAAAGACCATTTTCCTCTGCATATACACGTGCCTCCTACACAAGAAATGATAAATGTGATATCAGTATATCATTGCATAAGTGATCATACAACATAAGTGATACTGTCCAAAGCAAAGAGATTCAACCAAGTTGCAGATAATGCAATGGGTGCTGTCAAAGGGTAAAGGGAAGAATATTTAACTGGATGTTACGGATCGGTTGTATCTTCATCAAAGATTTTGTTTACATGACTAGGGAAAAGAAGCATAGATTGGTATTGCCTATATTAAACCAACACTTTTGGCATTGAGATCGAAAGGACCTGAATTGGTCAGGGGGGAGTGGGGGACAGAGGGGGAGTAATAATTTACATAATATGGAAGGAACCATAACACTTCTGATTTGATTCAATTTGGTACGGTTGGTGCTGAAACAAATGCCATAATTGGGGTCCAAATCATTGCACAATTGTAATAAAAAAGACAACCACTAACGGCATCATGCAAGGCTCTAATGAATACTGCCTCCGTCCCAAAGCTTAAGGCATTTAAGTCTTATGCACATAGATTAAGGAAGCTACATAGAACTATTTTGTACGATTCTAGGACAAAAATACCCTTCATCGTTAAATGAATTTTACACATCGGAATACCAGAAGACAACAGATTAATTAGTTGATTTGGGTAAGATAATGCATTTAATGTTGCATCTGTTTGTGAGAATTTTACACATCGAAATAGGAAACAATGCATTTAATGTTGCATCTGTTTGTGAGAATGACTTATAATATGGGACAAAATCAGAGAGCTAAAAGACCTTATATTTTGGGACGGAGGGAGTAATACCGTAAGGAGAATAAAGGAGATGGATGTAGAGAAAAGAATATTGGAACTTTATGAACAAATAAAAATTAGCATAACACGCCAGATCAAGAAGACCGTTAAAGATACTCACTTCTGAAGTCACCTTCCTCTTATCTTCCAAATCAGCTTTATTCCCAGCAAGTGCCATAACCATGTTAGCATTACCTGCAAGATCAACAACAAAATGAAGACGTTGGAAAAGAGAAGTAAAATATATAGCCGAGTTGCATTTCAGCATAACCGGAAGATCGATTACTTTGATAAGTATCTCGTCTAACATTCTCGTCAAGCATCAACTCAGGTAAATTAAACGTCACACGTAAAGATATACATTTACTACTAAATGTTCAGCAAAATCAAGAATGAAGAATCAGAGTTTGAAGGTGAGCACCTTGTTTCTGAAGTTCTTGCACCCATTTCTTAGCCCTTTCAAAAGATTCCTATTCAACCAAAAATGTTTTGACGAATTAAGAATGGAAAGCAACCAGCCAAATCCCATGAAACACGCAGATAGGAATATAATAATCTTGAAAACTAACATGGGAACATTGGTACGAGAATGCTACGAGAATGACCCGACAATCATCCGAATGAAACTATTACATGTTCTTCGATGCAGCAGCATTGTGCTCAGTACAAACCTAAGTATATACATATCGGTGGGGCTTGTGCCAAATAAACAAAACGAACCTACTTCAAAGGGACTTCCACAAAAACGTTTCTTTAACTACCAAAGGAGCCAGTTTACCCAAATAACAATTGACACAGATATTCGACAAGTCCCACATAATTATTTTTGGCAAAAACACATGTACTAGAATGTATAAATGCATTTTGTTTCTATTATATCATGCAAATGATGCAATTAAGTACTAAAAAATAAAAATAACACAAAATACGCAGATAGTACCGTGCTAGTAATATCATAGACGATAATGGCAGCCGCAGCTCCTCTATAATACATAGGAGCTAAGCTATGGTACCGCTCTTGACCAGCAGTATCCCATATCTCGAATTTGATAGTGGAATTATTCACCGACACGTTCTGCGAAAAGAACGCAGCTCCAATCGTCGATTCCTACATTAATCACCCAAAAACACAATCAAACACTATCCCAAATCACACCAACCCTAACATTTACAGACAAAACAATAACAGGGAAAGGGAAAGGGAAAGGGAAAAGGATGGAGGGTATACTTGGAATTCAAGGAATTGACCCTTGACAAAACGCAAAACAAGGCTAGATTTGCCTGCTCCCATATCCCCCAATAAAACCTGAAAGAAATCAAATTCAGATCAATACCCACCAAAACAAAATTAAGAATTTAAGAAACGATTTTAAAAATATCCTTTTCCTATAAACATACAAGTTTGGCGTTGAGATTATTGTAGCCGCTGGAAGCCATGGATGGTTGGAAAGAAGAATGATTAGCAGACGATGAAGATGATCAAGAATTTTGAAGCCTGGAAGGATATGCGAATGGGAGGAAGAGAGAAACAACACAAAACAGCTAAAGACTTTTTAGAGTTTTTTTGATTGATTGATAAATTTCGTGGTTTATTGCATTGCGTGGAAGCGTCGTGTGGAGTTTTATGTATTTTTCTTCTTCTTCATTTATTTTATTTTTTTTCCTTCAAAAAATCCGATGATACTTAAGACGTCGGCTATGACGGGCTTTTTTTTGACGTCATAACAAACGTAACAATGCCTTAAAAAGAAAGATAGGTCTTCTCAAAAAAAAAAAAAAAAAATTAAAAAAGATATAGCAAAATAAAAAATAAAATACAGATATGTACACCTTAAAAATAGAGGTAGCATCTATAGTTGTTATTTATCATTTCCCACCTCAAATTGATTTTCTTCCCTCAAAATTGTTCTTTCTTAATATAGGTATATTTATCACACGGGAAATGATATATACATTTCTACACACATTTGTGTAATGCGATTTTCCATACACGTGTTGTAGTATCATCATGGATTAAAAGGATGTTAAACTTATTGTGATGGGTCCCTCAAAATGAATGGTGTTGATTGTATTGTGTAGAATATTGTGGTAAAAAGTATAGTGAATGTATCACTACTCTAAATAACCGGACGAGATCATCCGTCTAATTTATGTGTTTAATTTCGGTTTCTAAATAAAAACTACGTCGTTGTTTTATATGTATTTAAATTTTTAAAGAAAAACATAAAAATCAAATACATATGAACGACGTAATTTTTACTTAGACACTGAAATTAGACACACAACTTAGGTGATCTCAAGCATAAATAACCCTTATATGTGCTCTCAGACTAAACCCTCAATACATTGATGTACTGTGTGATTCAAGAGGCAAGAACCGACTTCCTGCATAGTCGATTTTTGACTCTAGAATCGACTATTACAAGGTTGATTCTATGCAAACGGCATGGTGCAGGGGTAGAACGGGCAGTGATGCAAATAATAGTCCATACAGCATCAATCAAAGAAAATAAAAGAGTGTGTATGACTCGAGAATTTTCCAAAGTAGTGAAACCCAAGTACAACAACAGCATTTGAACATGTTTCATGTGGAACACTGTAACAAGAGGGTACTGTCATAAAAACACATTATTATATTGAACATCACAGAAGCTAAGCTAGTTGTCTTGTCTGTGCAACAGGCCACATCCTAAAACGTTACACGAATACCAAGTAAAGCCATGAGCTGTGAAACAAACTCGGGATGGGCAGGCCAAGCTGCCCCGGTCACCAGATTTCCATCTGTGAAGCACCGATGTATCGGTTCAGGCTCCAACCAGGTTGCTCCGTCGAGGACAACGTGAAGTTTAACAGCAGGATATGCAGTACATTTCTTGCCCTGTGCAAAAGAAAAAAGTAAATGGGAATTGAACATAGTTACAGCGAATAACAACCTTGTGATATTTCCAGAAATTTTTATAAAAGGAAGTGATGCAAAGTGCTAGTACAGAAAAGCATACCTTTAAAACACCAGCAGCAGCAAGAATCTGTTGGCCATGGCAAATGGATGCTATCGGTTTCTGAGACTCGGCAAAATGCTTCACCAATTTGATAACACTCTCGTCTAATGCCAAGTATTCAGGTGCCCTTCCTCCAGGGATTACAAGAGCATCATAGCTTGAAGGATCCACAGATTCAAATTCAGCATTAAGAGTAAAATCATGTCCTGGTTTCTCACTATAAGTTTGGTCACCTTCAAAATCATGGACAGCTGTTGGACACTTGTCACCAGCAACTTTCTTTGGGCAAACAGCATCGACGTGACATCCGAGAGCTTGAAGGGCTTGAAATGGGACCGTTACCTCGTAGTCTTCCATGTAGTCCTGCAATGGCAGAAATTAAACTTCTTTGTTGCATCAATTAGGACAATTTTCACAATATCAATTAACTGGCCCATAAAACAGAGAATTCCAACAAAAGAAAATAAACTAACACCACAGAGAAATAGTATCCGTTTAGAAGATCCAGTTATGTTGCCACCAAGTGCCTTGACAAAAGGTTAATAAACTCGGGATGGCCTTCAGATGTAGCTCCGGTAATGAGATGGCCATCAGCAATGCAAAAGGCCATGTTCTCAGGCACTACCCAATGGGCACCTGCTGCAATTAGGACAGGTTTAAGTGCCGGATAAGCAGTGCATTTCTTGCCTTTAATCGAATCTTTAACAGCAGCTAAGATCAATTGTCCATGGCAGATGGAAGCAATTGGTTTGTTGGAGCGCACAAATTTCTCTACTAACTCAATAACAGACTTATCCATGGCAAGATACTCGGGAGCACGGCCTCCTGGTATAACCAAACCATCGTATTTGATGGCGTCTACCTCGTCAAATGTTGCATTAAGAATAAAATTATGGCCTCTGGACTCTGAATATGTCTGAAACAATGACATGAGAGTTCAGAAAAAAATAGTCATCATAGTGTCGGGCTTAAGATATTTTACAAGTACATACCAAATGTCTTTATAAATAAAAGGACTTATTATACAACAATTCTTTCAACATTTCCTTTCATGACAGAACGAAATACTTTTGTCGATTCAAGATCTTTGATCAAGCCACCATTGAACATGTTTCTTGTATTGGTGAAAAAAAGTCAAAACTTATCTATCAAGTTTACATATATATGACGAAAGTTCTTACTGATAACCACAAGATAATTTATGATCTATGGAAGAGTTTATAATAAGTGAGCAAAATCATGCAAATCAAACATAAAACGTTAAAGTTATACTTGTGCCATTGATAAACTCGATATGCAACAGAAGCATTGACAGCAAGAACAGCAGCAAAGTCTATGAGTAAAGGAATCACAAAACGTGACACAAGCACAGCAGCAACTATTATACAAGGGACCAAGGGTGCAGCAAGGCCGGTGACACACCATCAACAATATAGAGCAATTTAATTTATCTTTATTTTTCAGTTTTAGCTTCTGCAACCAACATGAAACTATAGCTTAGCCAAGAATAGCTCAACTAAGAACCATATGTAACCGTTTTTATGATGAATACGAACCATTTCCTCTGTTTTTCTCAAATTACCTCAAGTTTCCACCGTCTTCCTGTATAAGCTCAGCAGTTGTAGCGTATGGTAGCTCATTTATGGCATTTTAATTTAGATTTCAACAGTCATTCAATCCAAATCATCATGAAAACTGGCCGTAATATCCGTGCTATGAAAAACTGAAATCAGGAAAGGGGCCTCATACTTGGATAGTGCATTCTGTGGCATCAGTGGCCACCTTAGTAATACATCAAACCCAACTCAAACTAGCTAGCTAATCCTAAACGGCACAAATGGTACATTGTATCACACTCACAAAACAAAAATAATCAATACCTTGAGCAGCCTATAGAAGCTAAAAGACAGCTAACACAGATGGTTAGAGGTCGATTGACGATAATATAACAACTATTTTGAAAACAAAAATGGTGAAAGGTAGCTACCATCCTATCAAACAAAGTACATTTCTAAACAAGAAGACAGGATTCAGTTTTTTTTAGACAACTATAAACATATATGGAAGTACAGACAAGTTATTTAGAGATTTCCAAGATTCAATTTTTTAATAAAACAATCCATATATTACACAAAAAAACTAAATGGGCTCCAGAATCTGAATCCTGATCACAAGTGCAATAATACATATCAGACAAAACAAGAAGAGATAGGTAGAATTAGAAACATGCTTGGTGGCCAGAAGACTGATGAACAGCGGTGCGAACAAATTCACCAGCTCTCTTTCCAGGGCAAACTGCATCAACAGCCAATCCGTAAGCTTGTAAAGCTTGAAATGGAACCATCGTCTGCAAAAACAGTAAGCAATAATCAAGACGAATTACTTAATACTGCAAGAAGTCGCCAGAAAGATGAAGACATTTGAAGAGTCTGAACCTCGTAGTCTTCAACATAGTCTCCACATAGTATCAGGACCCTTCTCTGTGCTGGAGGCTTAGCCATTAATCTTAATTGTCGTCAATCTGTGGTGCTGCAAGCAAGCAGTTGGGATGTTTGAAGAATCTCTCGAATGTTCTGGGAGTTATCGATTGTACTGGAGTGGAGGCGATAGATATCTTCACGGGTGGCGCGTAGTGCTCTAAGCGGTTTACTTAGAGAGTCAAGGTGAGTCAAACATTTCCGATATGAATATTAGTTGATTTTTTTATTTTTTTAAGTTAAAACTTCCGGTATTCGAAACTACTACTCATTAATCCAGGATTTTGGTCGGATCAGATTTGCAGAAATCGATAGGCCAGAAAGTCGACTGAAAAGTTCTTTCAACATAAGCGTCTTTTAGAGGAAAACCGAATCGATGACCCTCTAGACATTTTCAAATCACTTATCACTTGAATCAAACTACTTGGTTGAAATATTATTTTAGATTGCATTTGTTTTATATTTATAAATTGGTTTTATTTTAGCTATTGATACAATTATACTTTGTTATTATTTATTTTTTTACGCATAAAATGATTTCATTTAAAAGAAAAACTAGGATACATTATTGTTCACGGCTTGAAGAAGCCATATCGAGAAAGAGGAGATCCACAAGACCTCTATTTTAACATTTTTAACAAAACAGGCCAACTCGTGACTAGCATAGTTTTTAGCCCGAGAAACATGAGCAATTTTGATGCCTCTACAAACATCCATAAGAGCTTTTATATCATCAATAATAACATCCAGACTTGATCCACCGAGACTAGGAGTATTTATGAAGTTGACCAGATTTTGGGAGTCAAATAAAATCACCAAGTTCTCCACTCTGTTTTCAATAGCTCGAAATAAGGCTCTTCTGACATCCACGACTTCCGCTGTTAAAGGAGACGGAGCTCGTCTAATTGGGAAGACAGACGCTTCCATTACTGAGTTCTCCTTAAGCAAAACAAGGCATGTACTACCAGAGGCTGACTCCTTATTCCATGCGGAGTCAACGAGGTAGATCTGGGAAAAGGCTGGTGAAAGGTTCCGAATTTTCGGCGCCGGCGTTACAGATGCACGGGCTTCAGGGACCTCATCTTCAAAATAGTCGGCATCTTGTAGAGAGTGCCAATTTGACAAGGCTCTTTGCAGAATATCACCAATAGAAGTCGGTCTTTGCTGAAAGAGAGCTTCATTTCTTGCTTTCCAAATTTGCCAAAAGAGAGTTAAGGTTAGCCCAATTCGAGTTTGTCCAGCTTCAGGAGACTAGGTGGTTGATTCACTGCCACCAATTGTTGAGAGAAAAGGTTGGGAGGTTGAAATCATCTCAGGAGATGGGAGATAATTTCCAGACATCCTTGATCTTTATTAATTGACCAAATCCGACAGAACTGTGGTAGTAACATTGTTCGAGGGATGTGCTCCCCAAGCAATTACACCCAAAGAAACAACACCTAGACGCGCTAGAATATGAGCCGGTACATCACCGGTTCGCCTAACAAAAGAAAAACGAACTGAAGAGAAAATAGTCGCCTCCGCAGCACAATCCTGCAATAAGCTGCTGAAGGACGCGAAGTCGTCCATTCGATGCTGCAACCGATGAACGCAAAACAAGCAGTCACTCTCCACCACTAGATGAGCAAATCCCAACCGCCGGCCCTCCATCGAGGCCATAAGGACCGCCCTTAGTTCCAACACCATAACCGCTATGCCTGGATCCAAACGAAAAAAGTAAGCTGCCAGAATAGAACCCTAATGATCACGAAAGATAAATAAGACATATCCCCGACGCATGTGATGTAGTTGTGGCATCTAAGTTGCACTTTATCATCTATCATCCCACCAGGCAGCCTCTCCCAACGATCTCGCAACTCATGTTGCTGCACTTCCGGAGGTATTTGGGTAGCCTGAAGGAATTCCCTCGCTACACTGAGAGCCAAAGAACATACATGAGATACGTACATCGACTGATCATCATAAACCGCATTGCATCGCGCCTTTCAAATGTGTCACATCACCCACACAAACTCTGCCACCTAGCCAATCCCGGAGAAGCATGAAATAGCCCATAAAGTCCAAAACTATTTCCGGATGCGCCAAAGACCCAAAAGGCGTGTGCTGCCAAACCCTAACCGCCATCTCACACTCAAAGAGAACATGTGCCAAGGTCTCATTCGCAGCCCCACATGCTAGACACCAGCCAAGGTCTATGCGTTATTTAAATTAACGCATTAAAACTTGTTTATGACCTAAATATGATTAATAATAATTTATAGTTAATTTAGTTTGTAAGAAATTTAATTTTAGTTGTATTTTAATCGGTCTTAAAAGAAAAAATATGAGGTGATTCCTAAGATCTCTGACTCATATGTTAGATTTTTTTGTTAAGAAATCTACGCGGGAACTCAGCGGAATTTAAAATTTTATTTCCTTTTAACCAGGATCGACTTCGTTTAAGCAATAAACAAATAAGTAATAGACGGTGTTACCTTGCTTGATCTAAAAGATCGACGCTCTGACCGTCTAAGGAGAGTAGTTCTACATAGAGCCGCCCAAGTGTTCGGCCTCTACCGCTAGTCCACACGAATGCCCGCCGGAATCCCATCATGGATTCTTATTGGAAAACTCCGGTCTGCTAGACCGGCTTTTTCCCTCTCTCAAACTCTCTATAGGATGCTCTCTATTTTACACAAGAACTATTAGTTCTTGGAATTGTGTTTTTTTTTTAAAAAGAGTTTGACACCCACCTCTTATTTATAGTAGAAGTGGCGCCCCTACTAGGTGTGGAGGAGAAGAAAACATTTTCCCAATAAAATAAGGAAAATATATTGATTGATTTATCTCATTTATTGTAATATCTTATATTAAATAAATATAGGATATTGTCAACATCTTATATTGAATATTTCCAAGATATTGTCAATATCTTATATTGACTATATTTATCTTATTACCATAAATCAATTTACACATGTGTATATATCACAAATATATATTACACATATAAATCTATACATATTATATATCCATACTACACTAGTGCGCATGCATCACATATGCACACCACACACGCATGTGTGAATATATATATATATATATATATATATATATATTAATATCTTATATTAATACTAGATAATATAATACCATGATTAATTAATTTGTAAAATCCATGTGTATCAATATACACAATAACTTTCGACATACATATCTAATATACATACATTTAATTAATCAACACAATTAATATCTTGTATATAATTTATTTATAATAAATAAATAACACCATATTAATTTACCATTACAACCTTTATAGTCTCGAGATAAACTTTTCTTATTTGGTTATCATGTATAACCACATTTTAGTCCGGCAAGATGTTCATATGTGTGTGACCCGATAGGCTTCCGAATATGTTGGCCGTAGACACAAAGTGCAATTTACAAAAATGCTCTTCATGCCTAACGATCACGGGATAGCGTCACAAGAACACACCGTGACCCTAATCATCGGAAGAGTCAAATACAATGACTACTACCTTTCATGTGAAACGATTCATCGTGTAACTTACAATCCTATCATTTGTAATAATATCCATACGGTCGTTAGTCGAGTGTCAAAACATCAACGACCGTGATCTTATAATCTAGATATCATGCTCTCTCGAATAACACATTTACTCCCACTTTGCAAAGATTCTCGAGAGCTAGACATTCCTTATAAGAAGGCCCTTTCGGATATTCACACCCCTACCGATAGTGGTACGCGATTTCTAGAGCGACCAAACATGTATACTCCGCGATGCTTGAAGATCACACCCAATCACTACCGCATGATCGCCCCGTGGCTAGGGGAACCTCAATAGTGTCAAAGTATGACAATCCACACCGTGATACCATGTAGACTCCGATCCTAAGGATAATTACACAATCGTCACATAGTGTGACACTTATCCGTGTAAGTGGGTCGATCCTAACGACGATTTCTCTAATACACACCACACGCATACCCAAGTGTCTCTATACTTCGATAGACGAGATCTAGATCTATCCCGCCTAAAGGCGAAGACATCTAATACGCTAGTCTGTTTATACTATCAATGTCCTGTTTAATAGTACATCACTTAAAGACATTTAAGTATCAAACTTATTAAAGTGATTAGAGATCTCATCAACCATAATCGCCTATCATGGTTTTCTATCACGATTTAATACTAAGGGCGTTATCATATAACAATTCATAATTGGTTCTTTAAAAGAATGTATATATGACAACAGAAAAGCCATTTAATCTATGTATAAGCATAAATAAATAGTAGAAATGATCCGACCCGGTCGGATCCGGTCCAACCCGATTGGGTTTAGGACACTATTCCAATATTTTTGCAGCCATCCATAGACATGTTGATTTTCGAGAAGATATTATCTGCTACGAAGATTATCACAACACCGTGTTATGGTAAGAGAATTAGATTAAAACGACTTCGTTTCGGACCGAACCTGGGAAATAAGAAACACAACTTTTGGTGTTTTCCACATGTATAGCAGGGTCAAGAGGAAGTTACAACTTACAACAATTATCCTATTTCATTGATTTCTTCATTTGAGTACTATAGTTCTTTTACTACTCTATTTTTAATCTTGACATCTCGATAAAATATATATATATATATATATATATATATATATATATATATATATATATATCCACCACATAAAATGTCATTTTGTTGGACTATAGACTTTCTATCCATTATATAAAGTGTAGAGGTCGTTTTGCTTGATATGTGTTTTATCATAATCAAGTAGAAAGTGTGTAGCGTAAATATTGAGGCATTTTGAGTAGTGGTTATATCACCGCCCGTCTTGATATTAGAGTTGTTAAAAATTCAGAATGCTACATATTAGACACAAAATCCTAGTACTATATTCGTTACTATTTAACTGTCGCGGTTGCAAAAAACACACAAAATTACTGAGAGCATTTTATACTGACTTTAACATTAAAATAACAATAGCATTTCTTGAATATAATTAATTTAATTTAATGTTAGTATCACTTTTTTAACCTTTAACAAATAATGATAAATTTAGAAAAACACAATACTGTAATTGTGTTTTGAAAATGTAATTACGACAAATAAAAAAAATATAATTTTTTGATAACTATGGCAATTATATAAAGACGTAAGGAGTATATAGGATTTTCTTTTCCTTTTTCGTGGGGCCAAGGGGTTTTCCATGTTCTTTTCGGTACGGGGTTTAGTTGGTTGACAGGGCCGGCCCATCCATAAGGCCATCGATACGTTGGTTTTAAGCCCAACAGTGTCCGGGAGCCTAAAACAAAAATTCCGTATAGATCAAATCTCATCCAACCTAATATAATGTGTTAATTTTTTTTATTTGAATTGATAAAGGCTCAAAAAAATTTACTCAAACCGATAAATGACAAAAAAAAAAAGTCAATGAATTCTATCCGTTATCAGGATCAGTGGACGGCTCAAATTGACAATGGAAGTTTCGTGTATTTAGATGTATAGTGGCCTAATTCGAATGAATAAGTATGAAATTTCGAACTAAAAGACCTAATTAGATGACTCGGCCTTAGGCCCAAAAAACTCTAGGGCCGGCCCTGTTGGTTGATTGATGATTTAGTTAAATTTGGGGAAAATGTTATAAAAAAATTAGTAGTACTATGATTATGAAAATAACAAAAATGGAATAGACGAAGCAATAGTATTTTTTTGATTGGAAGCTTTAAATTTGAGTGGGATTTTGGTGAGACAAAAAAATGTGAATTCATAATAAAAAAAACTAATAGTTCGTTACATATTATTATGCACGATATCATAATATGTATCAATGTGTTTTTGACTAAAGTCAAATAAAAGACAAAATTTGCAAAGACTAAATCACGAAGACAATGACAACCTTCAACAATTTGTGATTTATCAATATTGTTATTAAACACAACTTCATAGATTGAAATATTGAAAAAACAAAAATGTTATTATTATATAGGTTTTGACGTAACGAATGACATACAATTTAATACATTGATTATTATTATAAACTCAGATTAATTAGTATATGATATACTGATCAATGATATAAATACATATTGTGTCACAACTATATTCTATTAAATAACATCATAAAAGAATCTAACTAAAAAAATCTTCACACATCACAACCAATTGATTTTTCGTATTTCAAAACAATTTCTTTAGTCTTCTTTTATCACTTTGCAAGATAGGTATAGTGGCCGCAATTCATTTGTATGCAATTTCCTGTTTTTTCCTTTATTTCTGATCAAACAAAATACATGAAGATTTATAACATTTTACTAGAACATTCTTTGCCCTGTTGTATATGCACATTACAAAAAATACAAAAAAGAAAGGGAAAAAAAAACAATATGAATCAATTAAAAACATAAAATAAATTGAATTACTCTGACTGCAAATAATTTTGAATTACTAAATTTAAAAATGTTTGTATTTACAAGATTCACATGAATACATCATCAAATCAATATACAAGTGATCATAGAATATCTCTCGGTAACATAATAGGGTAAGGTTGTCTAAACGAAATAGGATAAGGTTGTCTAAGCATAGTCGGGTGTGGATGATAAAATTGGACGGGGTATGCAACCGACGGACGACAAAACGTTACGGTTCTTGCTTTGAGAAAATCATTCCTTATAGTCATCATCAGTTCCATCACATCCGACTCGTCTTCTTCCAACTCTTTTATTTTATAATTGAATCGACCAATTTGCTGACCCGGAAAATAGTCTCTTCTCAATTTGAGAAATACGTCCAATGTCAATAAACTATCTGAACCCGCGTGATGACTCTGTCCGGACGTGCGTGTTACCCCTAGTTGATTGGCAACTTTATCCAATCCTCCTCGTAGACCCATTGAATCTATAATTTCTTTCACATCAAACAAGAATATTCCGAAATACACCCGAAGCAAGGCGCTAAACACCACCCGATTCTCAGACAAACACTTTTTGCTTAGAATCTTGGCTAAATAACCAACATCACACAAACCTTGAAATGTTATCCAGGTAAGAGGATTAGGATTAGTACGATAACACGGTGTATCTTTACCTTCAAGAAAGTTGTAAAACGATTTCACCGATAGACCCAATTCCGAATGAAGAAATAACGCAGCAAACTCTTTTGGGTCAATCCCATCTGTCTTGTGTTTTTCAAACTCAATGCCGTGATTCTTTAGAAACTCAATTGACTGAGAGTTGCTAGTATCCGAATCAACATCGAACTTAAAATTAAACTGCCAAATAGATTCGAGATCTGAACGAATTTTGGGAAGTCTTCCTTCATCATCACATAGAGTGAAACCGAGTTGAATCATCTTTGTAGCATTTACGTTCTTTGCCATCGAACGGTAAATATCTTGGGCACTTCGTAGATAATAAGGCTTATCTGACTCAATTACGGTGCCGGGAAATTCAGTATCGATAGATATGTATCTGAAATAAGGCATCAAAGAATCAATCAAACCAAACTCGGCTTCCAAATTGTGGGCATAAACTTGTCGGATATTAACTGCTCTATTTGTGATGGCCATCTTTCTGCTTTCTTGAAACAAAAAAAAGCTATTAAGCTGAATAAAGAGTGATGAAATATTGCTGGAACGATAGATAGATAATCTGATGGTTTAAAGAAGGTGGGAAGCAGTGATTATAAGTGGGAAGGTATCGGTGGTATATATACATATAGGTTTATACGATATTTGTTGAAATCCTATGTCGATATGTGTATGGTTTTCCACAATCTGAATCTTGTGGGTAGGGGGGTAAATAACCGATCGCAGTCAGGGATAGGATAAAATATTTATTGAATTTAAAATATTTATTGAATTTGAAAATCATAATATATACTCTAGGGAGGCCAATTTCGATCCAACCCGGTGGATATCCACCCGACGTCCCTACGCGTTAGGGTATGGTATTTTTAGGGTAGGGCAGGGTATGTGTTTGATTTTTTAAAACCCGTCGCGGGTAGGATAGGGTGTGGATATGTATTCTCTACCCGCCATAATACACATCCGACCAACCATATAGCATATTGTCTATAATATATTATGTATAAAAAATAGTTTGTAAAGAAAATTGAATAAATAAAAAGCGTCACGTTTTTTTTAATAAGAAATAAAATATGTCACGTTGTCGTTTAGAAAAGAAAAAAAGTAAATTAATATCCATGCTCCAATCATTGGTATTTTGTATTTACAAAATTTGGAAGTTATTTTTTATTTATTTATAGTCTCCACAGACCCTTCTCTGTGTTGAAGGATTAGCGATTAATCTTAATCGTCGTCAATGTGTTGTACTATAAGTAGTTGGGATGTTTGAAGAACCCCTCGAATGTTATGGGAGTTATCAATTGTACCGGGAGGCGACATATATCTTCGTGAAGTTGGTTTTTTTTTTTTTTTTTTGTTGAGAAACCAAATATTTTATTAAGCAATATCTGCAAAACAAGCAGCTAATACATCACCCGTGGGCGAGGAGCCCCACAAAGTGTGAGAAGTAACAAACAAACCATGTCTAGCTAAGAGATGTGCCAGGATATTTCCTTCGCGCCGAACAAATGAAAACGAAACAGACACAAAGCTAGCCACAAGGGCCAAACAGTCTTGGAGAAGACAACCCTGAACTGTGAGGTCCTCTCCTGGCCTCCGAAGTCGCGAGACGCAAGCCAAACAATCTCTCTCCACCTCGAGCCACCGGATTCATAAATGCACCGCCTCCTCCAAAGCCAAGAAAATAGCCTTAAGCTCTAAAAACTCCACTGGGTCACCTGGATCAAAATGATATGCAAAGGAGTGAAGTACTGTTCCACCCGAGTCTCAAAAGATAACTCCAACACCCGCACCCGTCTCAGTGACCGATGCATCCACATTACTTTTCACCACATCGGTGAGAGGTTTCATCCACCTGTCCGGTAACTGGCGATCTGATGTCTGTACCCGAAAGGCTGCCAGTGCCTCCATATACTCTGCCGAACCCACAAGAGATCGTGTACACAATGCAGAGACATAACCGCCTGATCGTCAAAAACCGCAGAACATCGTGCCTTCCAAATCCCCCACATAAGCCACACAAACCTTGCCATATCCTAAGTGCCATGTTCTTCAAGCATCCTTATAAAAAAACTCCGCAAAGGAAGTAGAGCGAAGGTGTTGTATGTACCCCTGAAACGGTGATGCCCGCCATACTCTTTCTGACATCTCACATTCAAAAATCACGTGCCGTATCGTTTCAAAGGTTTCCCCGCAAGCCAAACAAATGCCATCCCCCAGATGCCGCCTCAACAGCCCCTGGCCAATTGAGAGACAATCATGCAAACATCTCCACAGAAAGTGCTGATCATCTCCACAGAAAGTTGTTATATGGTGTGGATAAATCTGGACCAGACAGTTTCAATTCAAATTTAAACTGTGTGGTCCAGAATCATCAACGTGTGTCTACAGTGCAAATATTAAGAAGACTAGTTAATACTTTGACTTAACATCTAAATGATAATAACACCCATTGAATATAATTAATGGAATGATATTTTCAATCTCCACCTCTTAATAAATAAGGTTAAATGTAGAAAAATACAATAAATAATACTTTGAAAATATAACTACGACAAATAAAAAGAAAATTTTAATTTTAGCAACTACGACAGTTAAATATAAGAAGTTTTTCTATAGTGAGTCTATTTGAGGAGTAAAACACATGTGGATGAATCTGGACTACACAATTTCAACTCAAATTCAAACTGTATAGTCAATAATCGTCTACGTTTGTCTATGATACAAATAGAGTAACTAAGAAATAATTACCCGTTAAATATGAACGGATGGAGTACTATAATAAGAGAAGCGGAATCCATGAAAGTATTTTTAAATGCTGTATAATTTTTAAATGCTGTATAAGGGAAACAAGTGGTAATTTTTAAATGCTGTATAATTTTTAAATACTTTCATGGATTCCGCTTCAAGCTCTATATTTTGGGGCCTTCTATATATCTTGAAGACGGCTTCATGTAAGAAAACTGTCGGCAGGGATTGCAAGGTTTTCACCGTGCAGCATGAAAAATGAGAGTAACCACGAAAACAACATCATTTCACAACAGCAAATTAATACTACCAAGAAATATATATGCGAGTTAAATAGCAAAGCCCTTATGCATATACATACTTTTACCGTATGTCATTATGAAATTTTTGAATCTTCTTTTTATAAAAAAGCTTAAGAATCACATATAAGAAGTTAAGAACAACAAAATTAATTTGCTAAACCAAATCGAAAACTCTACACAAATCAGAACGCTCGATTTAGGACACCGAGTCCTTATCGGAATCGAAAGCGTTCGCACGTATAAAATAAAAGTAAATTCATTTTATACGTAGTTCTCTACTACGTCGTATTAAATTAAAGGCAAAACGGAAGCAAAACTCGGGTATATAAATTTTCCCCAAAATTAAAGAGTAGAAAAGAACTACTAAGGTGGAAATGTAAATTATTACATTTGGAAAAATACGAAAATCCCAAAAGGCGAATACGACAAATCGTTAAACCGGTAGTCTACCTCAAAAGTAACGAAAGTACAACCAAAGAAAAGCGTAAAAGAAGCATCTTGATTCTCCAACGAGCGGCGTCAAACGTCGTGCGTCAAACTCTTCCTCGAAAACTGTTTCGTCTTCTCGTCCCCAAACACATAGAAAAAGTATGCATTCGAGGTAAGTACAACGACTTAGAAAGAAAGAGAAGCTATGAAAGCAATCATAGTTATAACTAAAAGATAATTATTTAATTAGTTGATTAAATGAGACCAACTCCATCTAGGGTTCACTTATGCTACGCTCATCAACACGTTGTGACTAAGCTGTTTCTAACTTAGCCTATCTATGTTACAACCGCACTCAAGGGCACTTCTGGCGCGATCCGCCTCAAGTAGAGTCCTCTCAGACTTAGGGTCTTTGACCTCTGAGTTCTTCTACCTCGGGACACTCTTTTGCAACATATTAGTGGATCACACCAATACCCACGAAGTCTAGAAAAGGTAGACTCCGATAGCACGCACACCTCAAGTAGAGTCCTCCGCACTTAGGGTCTTTTGACTCCACGAAGTTCCTCCACCTTCGAGGTAGCACATGCATCGCGATTTAGCCTCGGTGCCCAGCCAAGAGAGACATGTTGTTTAATCTTTTACTAGTCACATACGTTGTTTATTAAGTTATCAACTAGCCACCTAAGTGTTTTCAAATAATCTCCTCACACATACTACCCTCTTCCTAGACCACTAGACACGGACAAGTCCTAGCACATACGCACATTGATGAATCCTAATTCATCAAAGCACAAGCCTATCATGCCCTTCCGACGGATCCGAACTTCAACTCCTTTAAGAGTACATTCGGTGTTTTAAGCCGAACGAATCATAAGCTCAATTCAGGCTTGTCTATGTTTATACCATATTAACATATCATATATAAAGGTTTCATGTAGTTAAAGCATGTTTTCAAGGGTGAACAACAACTAACATAGAAAGGAGGCAAGATGAAGCTGGACGCCCGTTTAAAGACTTGGACGCCCGTTCGCTTCTGCTGGACGCCTGTCGAATAGTGGACGCCCGTCCACCAAACCCATTTCAATCTCGAATGTAAAGCGCACCTCAGACGCCCGCCCAATACAACCAGACGCTTCGTCAAAGGTGGGACCTAATTTGGGCCGACGCTTCGTCCAGGATACCGACGCTCGTTCACCTGGGTTCGACCTAAACCCTAACTTCATCACCATGCGATTTCCGGATCGTATTTCAACCAAAAACGAGAAAAAGACAACACATTGAGCACATAAACCTCATCTAACACTACCATAACTCTATAGACAATTACCAAAGCAACAACTCAAAGCTCTAACACATAAATTGCCTTAGATCATGATCAAATCCTTATAGCCAACAATTGAATTCATAGGACTGGTTTTTCCTTACCTTAGCGACGCAGAATCGATCCAAACGACCCTCAAAAATCTGCTTCGCTTTGCAACCGAATCGATACTAAAGCGATGCTCTTATCACGACGATTCGAAACTCTTGCGTGATCTCGAAAGCGGTTAACGGATGCTTCAATTATCAAGAAAACTCCTTGGCCTTTTCTCTCCTCAAACTTATGCAGAGATGGGGGGATTCTTAGACTGAATTTCTGATTTTTAAGTTAGGTCTTAACTTAATAAAGGAGTTAATCTTTCCTTAAATGCCCTTGATCACTAAAAGCTGAATTTTCTTTTAATTATATATATAAAACTCAAATTATATATATAAAAATGTCCAAATACATAACTCCAAATAATAGAAACCGAACCTAATATTTCGCGCAAAAAGACACGCCCCGCACTTTTCCAAAAATCGGAATATTACATTCTCCCCCTTAAAAGGAGTTTAGTCCTCGAAACTAGAACATACCAGTAAATCCCCAAACTCTTGGAACTCACTAAGCATGTCGCTTTCCACTTCCCAAGTTGCCTCCTCGGGTGAATGATTGCTCCATTGAACTAACACCAAGGGGATCATCCGCCTCTTAATCATCTTTCCTTCCGGTCCAGAATCTTGATCGGTCTTTCGTCGTAAGCAAGGTTATCTTGTAAGATTTTCGGATCAACCGTAGTTTCAACATCATTCTTCGTCCGACACTTTTTCAACATTGAAACGTGAAACACATTATGGACTCGACATTGATTCTCGCAATCGAAGCTTATAAGCTAACGCCCCAACTCTTTCCAAAATCTCAAAAGGTCCAACATACCTTGGACTTAGCTTTTTTTTTGTCCAAAGCGTTTCACTCCTTTCATCGGTGAAGCTCGGAGGTAAACTCTATCACCGACTTCAAACTCGAGCGGTCTTCTTCTAACATCCCAACTTTTTCGTCCTGCCTTGAGCCGCCTTGATTCTTCTTGACCAATCGAACCTTTCCTTTGCTTGTTCAACCATTTACGGCCTGTAATCTGTCTCTCCCGACTTCATCCCAAAACAAGTGGCGTCGCGACATCTTCTCCCATACAACGCTTCAAACGGCGGCATGCCTATGCTTGCATGAAAAGCGTTGTTATAGGCAAACTCCGCTACCGATAAGTAATCATCCCATGATCCGCCTACTCCAAAACGCAAGCTCTCAACATGTCTCTCGAGTGTGTGGATGGTCCTCTCAGATTGTCCATCTGTCTGAGGATGAAAAGCCGTGCTCAAATCCAACTTGGTCCCGAAGGCTTCTTGCAGGCTCTTCCAAAACCGACTTACGAATCTCGAATCACGGTCTGAAACTATCGAGATTGGAACTCCATGTAGCTTCACTATATTGTCCAGATATAGTGTCGTCATCTTCTTCAATGGCATGTCAACCTTGTACGGTAAGAAATGGGCAGACTTGGTCAATCTATCCACAATTACCCAAATCGCGTCATGACCGCCTCTTGTCTTAGGTAATCCGGTGATGAAGTCCATTGTGATCTTATCCCACTTCCATTCAGGGATATCCAATGGCTTAAGCATTCCACCGGGTTCTATGCTCCGCCTTAACCTTCCGACATACATCACACTCGCCACAAACTTGGCTATTTCCACTTTCATCGAGGCCACCAAAATCTTTCCTTTAAGTCTCTGTACATTTTAGTAGCACCGGATGAACCGCCGCAAAAAGCTATCCTATGTGCTTCTTCCATAATTCTTTGTCTCAAGTCGCCAACATTGGGTACACATAGACGATCCCGATACCACTGATTTCCACTCTTATCCAACACGTAACCAACCGTGAGGCTTCTCCTCAGCAACACGCTTCAACTCCAACAAAACCGGTCTTCGTCTTGCTTTCCCGAATATCATCCATCAACTCGACCTTGCTAACAACGGTGCCACAAAGCGCCGGTCTTCAATCGATCAAGATTTCGATTTCCAACCCATCTAACCTTTTCGCCACTACCTCAACACCGAAAGCCGCAAACACTCGGTTTCTACTCAAAGCATCTCGCTACTACATTTGCTTTTCCCGGATGGTACTGAATATACAAATCATAGTCCTTAACGAACTCTAACCATCTCCTCTATCTCATATTCAGATTCTCTTGGGTGAAGAAATAATTTAAACTCTTATGGTCGGTGAAGATCCTTGCTTTACCCCATATAAGTAATGCCTCCAAGTCTTTAAGGCAAATACTACTACTGTCGACTCACAGATCATGTGTCGGGTAATTCTTCTCATGCACCTTCAACTGCCTAGATCGTAGGCTATCACTTTTCCTCCTTGCATCAACACACAACCCAAACCTCGTCCCGAAGCATCCGTGTAGACATCGTAATTATCAAAGATCTCTGAATCGCTAACACCGGTGCCGTAGTCAACTTACTCTTCAAGGTATGAAAGGCCTTATCACACTCATTAGTCCATTCAAATTTCACATTCTTACGTGTCACCTGGTGAGTGGAGTAGCTATCTTGAAAAATCTTGTATGAACTTCCGGTAGTAAACCACCAACCCAAGAAAACTTCTTACTCAAAGCGTGGTAGGTTTAGGCCAATTCTCAATCGCCTCGATCTTTGCCGGATCAACTTGAATGCCATCTCCGTAAATGACATGACCTAAGAAACTCACTCGATCCAACCAAAAGTCACACTTAGAAAACTTTGCATACAACTGATTTCTTCTTGGTGTGTCCAACACTATCCTTAAGTGTTCCTCGTGTTCTTTCTCATCCTTAGAGTAAACTAGGATATCGATCATGAACACTATCACGAACTTATCCAAGTACGGCATGAAAACTCATTTGCATCAAATCCATAAATGCAGATGGAGCATTAGTGAGTCCAAAAGGCATGACAAGGAACTCATAATGTCCATATCTCAGATCGAAAGCCGTCTTCGGTATATCCGCTATCTTAACCTTCAATTGATGATACCGGACCTCAGTCGATCTTAGAAAACACTCTCTTACCCCTGCAATCGATTAAAGCAGATCATCTATCCTTGGTAGAGGATACTTATTCTTGATGGTAAGGTTGTTGGTAGCTCTGTAGTCGATACACATTCTCATCTTCGCCATCTTTCTTCTTCACAAACAAGGCAGGGGCTCCCAGTAGCAGGTAGTCTTGGGCTGAATTATGTTCCTTTCAAGCATATCCTTATGTTGAGCTTTCAACTCCTTTAATTCAGCCGGTGCCATTCAGTAAGGTGCTTTAGCAATGGTGCCGCCTGGTAACAACTGGATCTCAAACTCTACCTCCTCGTCCGGCATGTTTCGGTAACTCTTTCCGAAATACCTCAGGTATTCCTCACTATAAGGGGTCTCTCTAACTTAGGCTTCACTTGTTCCACGTCCACTGCATACAACAAGTAGCCTTCACAACCTTCCGACAAGCCACTACGCCTTTAACCGATATGATCGGATGTTTCTTCTTACTCGGCTTGTACACATTCCTTGATACGCCTTGTCCGATTTCCCGTGTACTTTAAAGGTTACTTTCTTCTCTTTCTGATCCGGTGTACATAGTTCTCGGATAGCCAATCTATTCCGAGGATTACATCAAAATCCGAAAAGTCCAAAACCGTAAAGTTGCTCTTACATCGATAAGGTCCGACTCGAACTTCCACTTGAGGTATCATCCTAGTTACCCTTGTTACCTTCCCTAACGGTGTAGTTATCTCCAAAGTGATTCTTAAAGGTTCTGAAGGTAAGTTCAACTTCCTAGCTACCTTGGTAGACACAAAAGTATTTGACGCTCCCGTATCAAACAAAGCCTTGACCACTAAGTTTTCTAACATTATCGTACCTAGGATGAACATTCACTCATTTAAATACATCACAACATGAATAAACATGCCATACAATATCTTAATAAAGGAATGAAACAAAACATGGTACCTGAAATAACGTCATCCTCTGGTTCCACAAAACTAGCATCCGCTGCAAAGACTCGAACCGGTCGGCTCGGGCCGCCCCCTCCCGCTTCCTTGGCCTGAACCACTCTTGTTTCCCTGTTGGGACACGCTCTAGAAAAGTGTCCTTGCTCACCACAAACATAACAACCGTTACTACTCGCTGCGCACTCTCTGTATGATTTCTGTTGCACTTGGGGCAAAGTGGTGCCTTGTTCGGGGCCTTAGCTCTTTGTAGGAGCCGTAGTCTTCTTGGTCGCTTCTTTGTGGCGCCCCCTATAATCGCCTTGACTTGTCCCGAAATTTCTCTTATTATTAACAACCACTTTGTAGCTCTCTTCACGAAAGTCTCGACTTCCAAGGCTTTATTCATCAACTCGCCATATTCCTTGCCGTGAAACCTAGCATGCCCGATTGAATCTCGTAGGCCAACCCATCCTTATAGAGGGCCATCTTTCTCTCTTCCACCTTCATCAATTCCGGATAGAACCTTCCTAACTCATTGAATTTATTAGTGTCTTGGGACCTTTGTCGATTATTACCTTGCTTGTGCTTGAGAATTGACTTGCTTTATATGCTTGAATCGTAACGGGAAGTACTCATTATAAAATATCGTCTTGAACCCTTCCCAATCCGTTACCTTACCGTTCTTTGCTTTGTACGGCATCAATCCATGCTTCTGCTTGCTCCCAACATAAAAGCGATCGCTAGTTGTGCCATCTCTGTCTCGGGAACATGTATGTTCCTACAAGCTTCTCGAATCCTCTTATCCATTCCTCTCGCTTTAGAATGCTCCACATTACCGAAGAAGTTCTCAACTCGGTTTCTCCTCAATCTCAGTATACCAATCCACCGCCGGTGCTTGCTCGAAAGTCGGTCTAGCGGTGGGTGAACCGGAGGGTAACCAAAAGATGCATCTTCAGCGATCTTGGTGTTGTTGAGGATAAGGTGGGATTACTTGAGGCTCGTGCCGATACGGATAATACCCCGATAAGACCGATCTTTGTTGAGGTCTGCTTTGAAAACCAAAGGGTGGATGACCAACGCCTTCTTTGGTGGTCAAAGCGTGGTGAAGGTGGTACTTGTAGGTTGAGGAACATGACCTACTGGAGGAGGGTAGAAGACCTGCCGCCGAGGATACTTTGGAGGATAAGCACTAGATGGTGGGGATACACATTGGTCTTTGGTGGAGGCACACTAATCGGTGGAATGCCGCCAACTACTGATGACACGAATAGGTGCTTGTCCAGGCTCTCCATAAATGTAGTTGTATCTTGGCGGTGGTCGGGTGGCGGATTCGATCGCGCCTTGGTGACATCTCTTGTTGAGACCGTGGTGTAGGCGTGGTGTATGGGGTGGTGGTGAAAGACTCAAACGAGGCGAAAGATTACGCCTCACAAATCCGCCCCTACTACGGGCACCTGGGCTCCTCGTCCCTTGACTAACCCACGAGCTCTCACCCACGAACGCTCTCCTTGTCGTTACCATCTTTGAAAGATCAAGAAAACCAGACGTTACTAAAGATCTAAAGAAACTTATCTTAAAGAAAGGAAGTCTAAAGAACGCTTCTCTCTCGATACCAATCAGTAACGCCCGTTCCGGACACCGAGTCCTTATCCGGAAATCGAAACGTTCGGCACGTATAAAATAAAAGTAAATTCATTTTATACGTAAGCCTCTACTACGTCGTATCAAATTAAAGGCAAACCGGAAGCAAAACTCGGGTATATAAATTTTCCCAAAATTAAAGAGTAGAAAAGAACTCTAAGGTGGAAATGTAAATTATTACATTTGGAAAAGTACGAAAATCCCAAAAGACAGAATACGACAAATCGTCAAACCGGTAGTCTACCTCAAAAGTAACGAAAGTACAACCAAAGAAAAGCAGAAAAGAAGCATCTTGATTCTCCAACGAGCGGCGTCAAACGTCGTCGTCAAACTCTTCCTCGAAAACCTGTTCGTCTTCTCGTCCCCAAACACATAGAAAAAGTATGCATTCGAGGTAAGTACAACGTACTTAGAAAGAAAGAGAAGCTATGAAAGCAATCATAGTTATAACGAAAAGATAATTATTTAATTAGTTGATTAAATGAGACCAACTCCATCTAGGGTTCACTTCATGCTCATCAACACGTTGTGACTAACTGTTTCTAACTTAGCCTATCTATGTTACAACCGCACTCAAGGGCACTACAAGCATCCGCCCTCAGTGAGAGTCCTCCAGTACTTAGGGTATTTGACCTCTGAGTTCTTCTACCTCGGGACACTCTTTTGCAACATATTAGTGGATCACACCAATACCCACGAAGTCTAGAAAGGTAGACTCGATAGCACGCACACCTCAGCAGAGTCCTCCGTGCCAGGGTCTTTTGACTCAAGTTCCTCCACCTTCAGAGGTAGCACATGCATCGCGATTTAGCTTCGGTGCCTAGCCAAGAGAGACATGTTGTTTAATCTTTTACTAGTCACATACGTTGTTTATTAAGTTATCAACTAGCCGACCTAAGTGTTTTCAAATAATCTCCTCACACATACTACCCTCTTCCTAGACCACTAGACACGGACAAGTCCTAGCACATACATACAGACATTGATGAATCCTAATTCATCAAAGCACAAGCCTATCATGCCCCCTTCCGACGGATCCGAACTTCAACTCCCTTTAAGAGTACATTCGGTGTTTTAATCGAACGAATCGAAGCTCAATTCAGGCTTGTCTATGTTTATACCATATTAACATATCATATATAAAGGTTTCGTATGTAGTTAAAGCATGTTTTCAAGGTGAACAACAACTAACATAGAAAGGAGGCGATGTAGGCTGGACGCCCGTTTAAAGACTTGGGACGCCCGTTCAAGCTTCTTTGGACGCCGTTTGCAGAATAGTGGACGCCCGTCCACCAAACCCATTTCAATCTCGAATGTAAATCGCACCTCGACGCCCGCCCAATACAACCAGACGCTTTCGTCAAGGTGGAACCTAAGTGGGACTTCGTCCAGGATACCGGACGCTTCGTTCACCTGGTTCGACCTAAACCCTAACTTCATCACCATGCGATTTCCGGATCGTATTTCAACCAAAAACCGGAAAAAAGACAACACATTGAGCACATAAACCTCATCTAACACTACCATAACCTCTATAGACAATTACCAAAGCAACAACTCAAAGCTCTAACACATAAATTGCCTTAGATCATGATCAAATCCTTATAGCCAACAATTGAATTCATAGGATTGGTTTTTCCTTACCTTAAGCGACCGCAGAATCGATCCAACAACCCTCAAAAAATCTTTGCTTTGCAACCGAATCGATACCAAAGCGATGCTCTTATCACGGCGATTCCGAAACTCTTGCGTGATCAAAGCGGTTAACGGATGCTTCAATTATCAAGAAAACTCCTTGGCCTTTTCTCTCCTCAAACTTGCGCAGAGATGGGGAGGGGGATTCTTAGATGAATTTCGATTTTTAAGTTAGGTCTTAACTTAATAAAGGAGTTAATCTTTCCTTAATCGCCTTGATCACTAAAAACTGAATTTTCTTTTAATTATATATATAAAACTCAAGTTAT
The DNA here is from genome assembly GCA_026214975.1 of Gentiana macrophylla. NCBI lineage: Eukaryota > Viridiplantae > Streptophyta > Magnoliopsida > Gentianales > Gentianaceae > Gentiana > Gentiana macrophylla. The sequence goes on along the minus strand of CM047807.1, from coordinate 133,525,039 downwards.
ATATATAAAATGTCCAAATACATAACTCCAAATAATAGGAAACCGAACATAATATTTCGTTTTCGCAAAAAGACACGTCTCTCCTTTCCCGAAAATCGGAATATTACACAAACTCTGTCAATGACGTTTGGACCAGCAATATTTTGAACCTTTTGTTCTTGGGAACAAGTCACTCGAGTCTGTTCTGTATCCGTAAAGAATTTGGAAAAAAAAAGGTAAATCTCGTTTGTTTTATTATATATCATGTTTGTAATTATAATTGATATGAAGTGGACGTGCCGGAGTGGTTATCGGGCATGACTAGAAATCATGTGGGCTTTGCCCGCGCAGGTTCGAATCCCGCCGTCCACGTTTCTTTTTTCCAACCTTTATCCTGAAATACAATTTTTATTTTATATTTAAATAAAATATAATTAACCAACACGTTTTTTTTATTTTTTATTTTTTTTACAAAATCGTAAAATCAGACTTGGTTTCTCCCTGTCATCGTCGTCTGGAAGCTCCCCACCATCGCAATGGAGGTCGCAAACCACGCCGCCAAGCGTAAACGCGCCACCACGGAGTATGTCGACGACGAAGAAGAACCTTCACAAGCTGCTGCACAAAGCAACGGAGCCTCTGTAGACCTCTCTTTGTTAGAAGCTTTAGAACAATCACAGCAAAACCCAGTCGAAGCAGTCGACCACAAAACCCTAAAGAAACACGTTTTAGCTTTCGAACGTCGCTTAAAAGACAATACAGCTGCTCGATTGAAGTATCCAGATCAACCAGACAAGTTTGCTGACTCCGAAGTGGAGCTTCATGACGAGATTCAGAAGCTCAAAATCCTCTCTGCGGCCCCGGAGCTCTATCCGGAACTGGTTTCTCTAGGCACCGTTTCTTCGATATGCCAGCTCCTCAATCATGACAACATCGACATTGCTATTGATGTTGTTTCGCTCATACAAGACCTCACTGATGAAGAGGTTCTCGACGATGATGAGAACGACGAGCCAGCTAATGTTCTTGTTGATGCTTTAATTGAGAACAATGCGCTTGAGCTTTTGGTGCAGAATTTAGGTCGGTTATCAGAATCTGACCCGGATGAATCAGCTGCTATTTATAGTACGCTTTCGTGTATTGAGAATTTGATAGAGATTAAGCCATCAGTTGCGGAATTTGTGTGTGAAAGGACGAAGTTATTGAAATGGTTGCTGGGGAAGATTAAAGTTAGGGAATTTGATAGTAATAAACAGTATGCCTCTGAAATTCTTGCAATTTTGTTGCAGAACAGCACTGCAAATCAGAAAAAGTTTGGACAGATGAATGGGGTTGATGCCATTTTGCAGGCGGTAGCAATGTATAAGTCGAGGGATCCGAAAACTGGGGAGGAGGAGGAAATGGTGGAAAATTTGTTTGATAGTTTGTGTTGTTTGTTGATGCCTTTGGAGAATAAGGAGAAATTTGTCAAGTCTGAAGGGGTGGAGCTAATGATCATTATTATGAATCATAAGAAAATGTGTTATGGATCAGCTATTAGGGCATTGGATTTCGCCATGACAAGTTATCCACCTGCTTGTGAGAGGTTTGTGGATGTGATGGGGTTGAAGACTGCCTTCCCTGCTTATATGGGTAAGGCAAGTTTCGTTCTCCCTTTTGTCATTTGATATGTCTTTATTCTTCCTTTTCTTTTCTGCATGTTCATTCTTGATCAGGTGCTGATCATTCTGTAATCAGTTACCTATTATTTATGGTTATGCGATAGCAAAATGGAATAGTCATAGATCAGATGGTCGTAAACTGATTGCTTTACATTGCTTAACTGGACATTGATGTTAGCCAGAATTAGATTTGTTTGGGTTGCATCAATGTGACAACTCAATATATCCAATAACTACTTGTGGTCGCTATGGTTTAGTGAAAGGAAGGGAAAGCCTCATTTTTCTTGGGTTGTGACCGAAGAGGCTGTGTCTCTCAATGCAACCAGGTTGCCATGAGGGATTTTCCAGGTAAAACATGTATAAGTAGCCCTGCCATGACCCTTAGATAATGATGACTCATGTAATTACAATCTTTGTGAAGAAAAAAATACTGATGGAAAAGGTTATTTTATAGTGCAAAGAATCTGAACATGTCTTAGCACATTTTAGCATTCTGAATGGTTGTCAAAGTACTATTTTCATGGTGGCCATTTAGCATGTCATGATACATCACACATATCAAATTCTGTTAATGCTTTGGAATGGACATAGAGCCGTGCCCTTAGTAGCTGTTGTGGTTGCGCGGGGCAGTCTTTAGTTGTGTACTTGTGTACCTTTGGTTTAATTTAAAATGACCTTCATAAGTTCAGGTCAAAGCTATCTTACTATTAAAAGCTTATTCTACACTCAAAACTAAAGAAGCTCAACCATTTACTCCATGTCTGTGCATGGAGCAAGGAACATTATGTGAGGCAGGCTGATCACGTACCATTAAATGAAACAGGTTTGAGAAATCCTTTTAGGACTTTGTACGTATCATGGATGGGTAATTGAGCTAATAGCCTAATACTGCTGTTACACATTCAAATTGATCAATATACTATAGGGACCTAAACCTTGCCTCTGTAGGAAATCATAATGGTTCTTAGGAAGGATTTCCATAAAGAATAAGGGTTTCTTCTGAATGTACATCGGGCTCCAGTCAGTGAAAGAATTATGAAGCATTTGATGTGGCTACAACTTCTACAAATACCGTCCTAAGTACTTTTGCCTTGTAAAATGTATGATGCAACTGAATTAGAGTCAGGAAGCTATTTGAGGATATACATAAGGCTGATCCCTAAAACAATGTGTCTGGTTTAGCACTCCAAGCTATAACACTTTTTTTTTATGTGTTTTAGGTTCTTCTGACTCCGTTTTGTTTAATGTCATATCTTAGTAAGTTGCAATCTCACTAAATTTGGGACTTCTTCTGTTTAGCTTCCTTTGAGCAAGAAAAACAAGAAGCGCTTCAAGGAGGAGTTGGAAGAACGGCTTATCTCCCTCATTGCATCTTTATTTGGTATGTGAAGTGCTGATTTTTCTTTCAGATTTTGTTGCCCTTGTATTTTTCTGCTTTGAGCTTCCATGTATAATAAGGTATAACTATGGAAACATTTGCGAATTCTTTGGTCTAAGCTTTTCCAATATGGTTTTCAAGACAAAATGATAATAGTTCATGGACTGCCAAAATCATTGTTCTCGCCATGTCTGAAATGCATTCTGTGAGTGATAACATACACTCTTACCAGATTCAGTGTACTCTTTCCTTTGTATTAACGGTGTTAACTTGTCAATCAATTACAGAATCCTTCTGATCAAATTTATTGTTGAGTCGAGTCACTGATTTCTTTAGTTGTCACTAAATTATTGCAATAAAAATTCTTTTATTGAACTCTGAAAATGCTAGTTTTGATCTTTTTTTTAGGATTAAAGTTTTGATCTTTGTTGAATTTTAAAAACATTTTATGCCAGAGCTTTTTCTGTTTTGTTGACAAACTATACTCAAAAGTATGTCTGAAGATTTAAATTGAGTTCATTTTGGCCCTTGAGATTTTGGATCGAATCTTAGGCTTGTAGACTGCATTAGGAACTTTTGCTATCTTCCTGGTTCTGTGGATTTCGTACGGTTTTCTGTTTTACTGTCCTTATTTTAGTTTGCAGATTGAGTGGCGATGAGGTGCTTTTCTGTCTTGCTCGAACGTAGGTTAACGAATGCCATACTTGCATCTGATTTTTTGGCGCTTTTTGTTGGTGTAGTCACTTGTATTGTTAAGGTCCTGGTAGCAAATACGACTTAATTAAAAGTAAGGTTTGCCTAAGTCAGGAATATATTGACCTGACTATTCTCTTAAACCTTATAGTGGGAATTTTAGCAGTCTGGGTACTCTATTGGTTCTATCCTATCTATTTATTTCGGCCCCTCTCGATTTTCAGTTACTCTGAATTTACAGGAATAGGATATTTCGCCAAAAAAACACAATTATTTTCATTTACTTGTTACGTTATGTTGTTTTTGTCGATTTTAATTTTCTCCATCTTAATAATAGGAGGAATCTTGAGAGGTTCTAGAAGGGAAAGATTATTGAGTAAATTTGTGGAGAATGAGTGTGAGAAGATAGACAGACTCATGGAGCTTTATATGAGGTAAGTATTTTGTAGCTTTTCATGCCTTAATGTTGTTTTTGTTTGTATTATTGTCAATATTATATTATTGAAAGGTTCCCTTTTGGAAATCCCCAGGTACTCCAATAGAGTGAAGGCGGAGACTGACAGGCTCGAGCAACTTGAACTAGACGAACTGGAGGTGGTATCCTATTTGTGAACAAAAATGCTCTTTCCTTTTCTTGTTTTCTACTTTAATGTTCACCACCATTGACATATTTACAGATGAATGAAGAAGAAAAGTATAACCGGAAGCTAGAGTCTGGGCTTTATACGCTTCAGGTTGGACACATCATAAAGCATTGATTAGCTACATGGTTGTCATTACATTATCGTTCTTTGACATCTGACGTTTTCTTTTGTTCTTCTAAATTGGACAGTTGATTACTGTAATATTGGGTCATCTTTGGACATCAGAGTATGTTTCGGCATCTCCTATACTGTATAGTCATTATCCAAATGCATTCTTAAGTCTTATTGATGTTTTGTATTTAAATAGGCACCCGCAAATGAGAGCAAGAATTGAACTGTTGCTGAAACAGAATAAAGTTACCAAGAAGGATGTCAAGAATATTCTCCGGGTATTTTGAGTTTTAGAGTACACTATTATTTCTCGTCATTTGCGAATGTCGTAAGGAATATAATTTGATAATATTGTAACAGGAATACCATGACAATATTGGGGATCTGGATGGACCTGAAGAAAAAGAAAGGCAACAAAACAAGGTTAAGAGATTTATATCTGCATTCTGAATTACCAATTTCATTTTGTAGCTTATTAGATTTATCTCTCAAAGCAGAAGTTGTCAGCTGTTTTTGATAGATATTAGGTCCTGATTAGGAATATAATATGAAACAAATTCTATGAGTGTGTGCTGTTTTTTACTTGATACTTTTATTTGGGTGTATTGTGTATTGTAATGTAAGGTAATTCGACTTATCTTCACCTGCGGAGTATTTGTTAGGAATTCTGTTTTTTGGGGGTTTCTTTTGTAGCCCTATATGAAGAAGAACAGTCCTCCATTCCATTTTACAAAACAGAATATAATGTATGTCAATTGATATAACTTTGTTAGAATGATTGAGTTGCGAAATCTTGCCAAAAAAGAGCATGGAAGGGAGATTCTATTCATTCATTCCATTTTTTCTTGTATTGTTATTAATATTCACATTAACACATACCTTAATACGTTGACCCTTATATTACACTGTGATTAAAATTAGCATTGAGAACAAGGCCATCATTAGTCATCTCCAAAAGGCGATAAATAAACTTATGTTTGAAAACACCGTGATTAAAATTTGCATTGAGAAGAAGGCCATCATTAGTCATCTCCAAAGGATGATAAAACCTTGTATTTGAGGGGTTGTTCTCTTGTAGGATTTCACAGTAGGGAGCTACGCTTCATGGCGGCAGGATCTGGAACACACAGTGATCCGTGTGTGGAAATTGTGTGGTCAGGAGATGCCTTGGCGCATTTGATCCTCCTCAAGAGGAAATTCTGGTGAATAAATTTTCCGTATTTGAGGAAGTTATTGTATGCTCACTCATATGGAGTGACTTGACACACTGATTGATTTGGACCACATAAGAGTGACTTGACACTTGACACACAGATTGATCTGTGCCGTACCGTTTAAATCTAGTTTAAAAAACAGACGATGTAGATCGTGTCACACAGTTTAACTCCACGTATAGAAGGTGTACGCAATAACTTTCCGTATTTTAGAAAGCGTGCTTAAAATTTACATTGAGAACAAGGTCAAATGTTTTAAAATGTAAATCATGTTTCCGCACAGAACGTAGACATGTTGAAATTTTTACCAATTTTACCCCTTCAAAGGATCATCATTTTGGAGGAATATTTTGGTGCTAATACTTGGTTTGTAGTCTTATTAATAAAATTTGATCCTTAAAAATAAAAAATAAAAACCCTAAAAAAAAATAAAAAAATCCCGTAATAAGGGGAAGGAATAAATAGAAGGGTAAAATCGTTTTGACTACTCCCAAAGCTTCACAGCCATGGCTACTGGTATCCAAGAATTTCTTCCCAAAGGCTATGGTTTCGTCGTTCTTGACGTAGTGATATACTTCATTCTCAATCTCTGGATGGCTGTCCAAGTCGGTAAAGCCCGCAGGAAGTACGTCTCCTTTCCTTTCCCTTCTCCCGTTTTTAATTTTGTACCAATTATTATTGTCTTTTGGTTTTATTCAGCTGTTACCTGAAGGCGAAGCTTTGGGGAGATGTAATTATTAGTTCCTGTACGGAATCTTTTTTGTTCGTTCTTCCCCATTTTGCATTGTTGACCGAGTCAATTAGGTTTCTGCCGATTTTTATGGATTTCAAATATGTTGTTTCCTGTCTCAGTTAACTCGATGCGTCCTATGTGACATGCATTGAGGATCAAAGCTTGAAAAAATAGAAGGAAAATCTTAATTAGTTGTTCTGCTGTTTTGATCATTAAGTTTCACTGCAGGTACAAAGTTTCTTATCCAACACTGTATGCATCTGAAGCTGAAAATAAGGATGCTAAGCTCTTTAACTGTATCCAGGTTTCCATTTGTAGTTCTGTTTTTTCTTGTTCTTTGTTTGAATAAAAATAATTTTGTTTTTTTGTTTCGTAAGTATTGTGGCTTTGGTGGTAGTAATCAAGAAATTGTCTTTGTATTGTGGTTTGTAGAGGGGGCATCAGAATTCACTGGAAATGATGCCAGCTTTCTTTGTGGTGTTGATATTGGGAGGACTAAGGCACCCAAAGATAGCTGCATCTTTAGGGTTGATCTATTCCGTGACTCGCTATTTCTACTTTAAGGGATATTCTACTGGTGTTCCTGAAAATCGCCTCGCTATCGGGTTAGTTTCTATGCCTGCTGCCATTCCTTGTTAAATTAACGTTGTTTGCTGAATCTTCTGTTGCCGTATTGGATTGCATTTTTAACCACATTGGACTCCGTGCATGAACCTTAAGCCTTTAGGACATGTTGAGCTTCTTTGTATCACTCGAGGAAGGCTCATCACTAGCTTATAAGTTGTTACTTATCATATAAATAGTGCAAAAAATCATAATTAGAGAGACTTGACCAATAAAATGCAAGAGCTGTGGGATTGACAGGATGGAAATAGTGGTATGAATCGTTATCTTATCTAAAAGTGTTTGCATAAGCATAATAACGCTTTCAATCAGGTTTTCTTGTGGGTTGTTCGTTCTAGTTATTGATGTTACAGGCATCATAATATGATATGCAACAACTTTGTAATGGCTGCAAATTCTCTTACTACTAGTATATGTAATGCTATTTGGTTGTATATATGTTGTTTATTTCAGCATTTGTAGAATTGGTTGAGATTTGTGTTATTGGAAAAATCAACCTGTGGGACACTTTCTTTGTGTGAATTTTATGGTGAAGAAATCTCACGTTTGTATTATCATGGTTGCGTACATTAAACCTAAATGGAAAGATTCTTTTTCCAGACCCCACATAGACGGATGCTTTCATGTAGCCTTGTCATCTCATCTTTGGCATTACCGTGTGGTAATGACAAAGACGAGCTGATGTGTATAAATGGTTCAATATCTTGTTTCCGTGGGGTAGTGTTTGCAGTTCTTATTGATGGATACCTACATACCTTGTTGCAGGAAGTATGGTTTCATGGCGCTTATAGGGCTAATGGTCTGCACGGCTTCGTTAGGCATTCAACTCCTACTAGCATGAGTCATACACCATTTGTTCTGGGATTGTGGAAATCTAAATGGTCTTTCGTAAACGATACAAGTCTCTGTCATACATTTCTTCTTTTATGATGATCTCTTAAAGGGATGGATCTTGTTTTTTTCCCACACAACGAAATTGTTGCTGCTTTCACTCTTTTGTTAGTTTGGTTAAATTTTCGGTTTTCATTAATAATTTGACTTGGTAAATATACACTATATGGTGTATATGATGTGTTTGATGATACCTAATGTCAATTTTTTTTCTTATTCCACTACCCTTTATTTATTAGAAATGATTGCTACTAGTTTTTGGTAAATGACCATTATCAGAAAGGAAAAAAAGAAAAAGAAAATGTACAACAAAAATGTAGAGGATGCACGTGCTTATCGTGAAGTAGCAGTTGGACAAATCAGAATTTGGAGATTCACATGTAGAGCAATGTTAATTAAGAGTTAAAATCATAAGATAATGCTAAAAATTTGAATCCACATCTGTATTTTTATCCAATTATATAGTGATTAAGTTAATATTATAGTGTTTTTGCAGTAAACATTAATGCAATGCACAAAGGTGGTATAAACTTTCATATTGAGCATTCTCCGATGGTAGAGAAGAGGAATTCGGATCCACTCCGGAATGACCAGAAACTGGTTTTTGTGGGCCCAAGAAGACACTAGGGTCGGTTTCCTAAGGATACCATCGGGAAATTGACCGGCCCTATTCCAAGAACTGAACGTAGGCTTCAAAATAAGCTGCAGGAGGATTATCAAAAAAGAAAAACTGAACCATGAATGGATTTAAGAAAAGAAAGGGAAGACGATCGGGCTACGAACTTGGGTACTCAACCGTAGAATAAGGAGAATGGCATTACTCCTTCCTTCTCTGTGTGTATTGATCGGATAATTGTTGTTAAAGAAGCACCTTCCCTTCTGAAAAGAGTTGAAGTAGCCATGTTTGCAGTGCTAATGCCTGCAACACAGAGTGTTAATCTCCCCCACCCACCTTTTAGCATTCTGCAATGAAAAGGAAAAAAAAAAGATAAATTGGGCCCGGGAGAGCCCGCCCCTAAGGCTCCAAATCCTTTATGGATTTTGAGAGATTTCGCCACAAAGGACTATGTGGGTTTTCTATGTTATTATAGACCCGCTTAAGATGCCTAAGCAGTTGTTCGTTTGAAACATCAGGTAGGTCCTCCGTGAAGAAGACTTCAGCTTCTCGTTTTGCAACAAATTGGAGGTATTTTACGTAATGCACTAGGTAGAATAATCACATCTTTCTCTTGGTGGCTAGATAGAGTATATGATATCCTTGTTGGCGAGCCTCTTGCAATCTATCATGTGATTTATTATGCTATTAATTGAGTTTTTTTTCTGGTGATTTTTGAAAGTAATTCTTTTAATGTCCATCAATGCCTATTGACTCGCAGGAGGAAGATCGTTCACCAGCTATTAATGAGGGTATTCAGAGTCTCTTGCCTTGTTTTGTCTTACATTTTTTCTCCTTTGTTAAGAGGCAGCGGAATACCCCTGCACACATACTAGCCAAGGCAGGGACGTAACTAGCTTCTTGGCTAGAGAGTCGCAGCAGCTTCACCCAGCTTTTTTTTTTAACTACGTTACAAACCTTATATAAAACAATCCAACACAGTTAGTTGTTTTAATCCATCCCACCCGACCATATAAATATAGTCCATTAACCCATCCAACCACCAATTCCTGATTATGTCCCTGAGTCAAGGAATTTTGAATCTCGTTGGATGTAAAGTTTGGAGTTCATTCCTAGTCCCAAATAACTTTTGCTTGTATTGTTGAATGTTTAAATGAAATTTTCTTTAAGCCCTAATAACATGATTGTTACAATGCTGGTGCTCATGAAAATGAATCCGAATGTGTTTATATTAAGCATTTGAATGTAGCATTTTAAATGAATATATAACTATCGAGCAAACCTCATAATTAGCGCTACGCCTCATCGACTCCAAACGAAGGGTGGTGTCACGACCCATCACAACCATATCAGACATGTTGATTCTTGTTTTGTGCCACCAACAATTGTCGTGATGCGAATTCTATTGATGATAGGGTATTATTATCAAAACGCTCTTTAAACATAAGTTACTTTTATTCGAAGATATTTGAAGAAATTATTTGATTTTGAATTCAATGAAAAGTAAAATGAAACCGAGAAGTTTCAAATGTTAAAAGATACATTATCAGTCTGAAGCAAAAACGCGTGTTCACTAGAAAGTGTTTCATACTAATTGTTTATAATTGAAAAAATGATAAACGTGGACTAATTATTTATAGTTTAAATCATACAACAATTTGGTATAAATTGCAAATAAGGTATAAATTAATATTGTTCAAACAAATAAGGTTATGAATATGTAAATTTTAGGTATGATATATAATGTGGTAAATTGCTATCATCTCACTTTGATGTTATTCCCTTTTACTAATATTTAATTCCTACTTGAAAAGCCAAACAAGATTTAGCCTGGCACTGTAACGGCTACATTAAACGGCTTAATTGCCCATTTTGCCGGTCAAAATTTTGAAATCCAACATCTGTCTTTCTCTTTCCTACCGCTTAAAGTTCACCTTTTTAAATCAAAACATTTTCTTGGTTCTTGAGCTTCTTACCTCAAAAACCATATCTGTTCCCTCCCGTTACACCAAATTTGCAGGCCACACACCCCATTTCCCCTTTCTTTATTATTCTCCGCAGAAATCCCATTTCTTTCGAGCAAAATGGGTGGTTGTTTGAGCAAGAAGAGCACCAATTCATCTTGTCCAGGTCCAGTTGAGAACCCACCTGAAAAAACCAAATCTAATGTCCAGCTGGAGAAGAAGAAGGTTGAAGAAGAGACTGTGAGGAAGGAAATATTCATCATTAAGCACAGGAAGAGCCAAGACATTGAAAGAAGGGGTAATATTGAAGAGAAAGTTGATACTGAAAATGCAGCTGAAGTTGCGCAACCTTGCATTCCAGCTGATTGTAATAATGCCTCAAAGGAAAGTGCAAATTCGGTTGCTGCACCAGTTAGGACTTCTAGTTGTACTAAAGAAGAGATTGATGCTATTTTGATACAATGTGGAAGACTTAGTAGAAGTTCATCATCCACCGGAAAAGCTGCTGGTGTATCTGCTTCTAATGGATCTGGGGATAATAATGGTACTGTTCAAAGAGGAAGGAAGTATTCTGGTTCAAAGAGGAGCTATGATTTCGATACTGATAACAATGGCAACGAAAGTACGGATAAGGAAGGAAGGAAAGGAGATGGTTTTGAAGAAAACATTGAAAAGGGTGATGATAACGCGGTGGGGGAAGCATCTGACCGCCATAGACAGAGACAACGCCAATCAAGGACGGTTGGATCGCCATCTAAAGGAAGGAGGAGGACACCGAGTAGGGAGCGGGAGCAGGGGCAAAGGCAGCAGTCTGGTAGCAGCAGTGGGGGTGGTGGAAGAAGGGTGAGCAGATCTCCTGGGAGAAGATCTGAATCACCAGTTAATACATCATCCAATGGTTCTAATTCATCAGCAGCTAATGCTACTAACAGCATTAATGGTGTTAGGCCTGGAAAGATGGTCTCTGTGCCTGCTACTGTTTCATCATTGGCAATGGATAGGAGTAACAATGCTGAAAGACATGAGACTGTTTCTGGCTCTGCTATTAAAAGGATCCAAGTAAAGAGAAATGCTGGAAGTGAGGCGGCTGCTGTCGTCGGTTCAAGAACTGTAGCGTCTCCTCGTGCCCGTTCCCCTGCACGGACAAACTCCCCTGCGCGGACTAACGTTAAGATTTCCAATGACAACCATGGCAACTTGAATCAAAATCAGCTACAGCCTGTTTCGCTAAGTCGAAGCAATTCAAGAAAGGCAGATGTTTCTCCTTTCAGGAGAAATCCTTTGGGTGAAATTGACAATAATGTTCCTGTTGAACCAATTCATGCTCAAGTACTTAAAGCTTCTGGCAACATACTGCACCAGGTATGCACATTATTTGACTCTTTTGTATTGTGAGATTAACAAGATTCAACTATGTGTATTCCTACAGATGCATTATTATGTCCTGGATGCTTTTAAATTTATTACCACTGTGTTTCTGGGAGGTTTTAAGTAATTGAATGTATGACCAAAATTCACCTATGCAAGAAAATCACTGTGTTCATTAACATTAGTTCCAATTTCCAAAAATTGTTGCTTGAGCTTCACTTTAGGTTGCTTGAATAGATGATTTGTACAATTCTTCCATCTGTTTACGTTGCTTTGAGCATTCTCCAACCATAATGCAATGCATATGCAGATAACTCATCCTTTCTTCTAGGCTTGTCAGTTGTACTGAAAGTTAACTCCCTTTGTTTCCAAATTACTTTATAATACTACGTTGTCCCCTTAAGAAGAACTTGGTGCTTGAGCCACACTGTATGTTGCTTGTCTTAAGTGATGTTATTGATACACTGTATATTGCTTGTCTTGGGTGATGTTATTCATACACTGCATATTGCTTGTCTTAGTTGATGTTACTCGCAGAACATATTACGATTCTTGAATCGATTTATCTTGTTTGAGCAGGCTCCTAATCAGAAGTTGAATGCTGAAAACAAAACATGCATAACCAAAGGTACAGTGGAAAAGAATGCAAAGCATTCAAACACTGAAGAGGCCAAGGGACCACAAACATATAGCAATAATGTAGCTGTAAATGTTGTGGCTGCTTCTTCAGGGACTGAAAGCTTCAAACCACAGGGACTAACAAGAACGAGATCTTCTAGACTGTCTCGTGACCTAGACATCGATCCTGAAGCTTTATCAAATCCTGCACCAACATCTTACACGTCGTTGCTGCTAGAAGACATACAGAATTTCCACCAAAAGAGTACTACTAACAACAACCCCCCACCGTCGTTTACTCTCCCGGCTTGTGTATCCAAAGCCCGTTCCATTTGTGAAGCAGTTGCAGACCTTAACTCTAGCACAAAGACAAAACCTACAGACTTCAATAGGTCTTATGACAATGGTGGACTTGAAATGCTTGCTGCTGGGAAAAAGAAAGGATTAGGAATCGAGGACCGTTTTATGCAATCTGAAGTAGTTGCAAATGATGATGATGATCTGATGAAACCAAGCCTTCACAGATACGTAACTGTTCAAAGAGGCTCTTTAGGAGAAGAGGACATCGAACTACAAGAATCTTCCGGTAGCAATAGCTTCATTGGCAGTCAACAACATTGGGTCTCTTCTTCTTCATGGGAACCTGATTCAGCTGATTCAACAGGTCGTTGCTATACGTCTTCAAGGTCAAACAGCAGAGAGGATGATCGATGTCCATTAGGAGGATCTCAGAAGCAAGGCACCTCTGATTCGGGGCATGATGGTGGTGAAGAAGCGCTAAGAAGACCGAGTGGAAAGAGAAGAGAATTCAATCAGCAGCAATCTGGAATAGGAAGGAACAGGCTGCCCATTGCTGCAACAGCTTCAACTTGAATTGTTAGTGGAAGATTACTTGTTTGTAGTTGCAAACTTGCAACCTTTCGTGTTCATTTCGCTCTGTTTTATTTCTTTCATTTTCTTTGCTTTCCAGTGAATTGATTCTATCATTTGAAAAGTTAATTGATGTTGTTAATCACTTTTGCTTTTAGTTTCGGTACGCATAATCTTGGGGGTCAAGGGAATAACAATACACAATCCACAATCCACCACTTATTGAAGGGAGTACAAAAAACTATGAAATGAAACAACAGGCAAAAACCAAGGGAAACACTAATCATAATGCCACATGTTCTGTTTTGATTGGATAGGAAATTCTACCGTGGAGACTCTTTAATACGGAGCTCCAGTTGCGCATACAATCAAAACGAAACATGTGGCATGATTTTAGTGCATTTGTACTGTGTTTCATGCCATATGTTCCGTTTTGATTGGATATAAATGAAGCTCCTTATTGAAGAGTCTCTGCAGTAGAATTTCCCGATCATCAGGGGATAGGATCAGAGCCTAAACACGAGCTTACAGCTACTGTTTCTGATTCTAACAACATTATCAGCAGCTAAACTATCAACATCAAGCAAACACTTAACCAAGCAATTCCATTTCATCAATTTCAACGCCCCGAGCTTGATCTTCACCGGTACCTTCGCCTTGATATTCAACGGTATCCTTCCACTTTTCTGCTGCACTTGCAAAGACTGCAGCAAATTTGCTGCATTCTGTATTTCACCAGTCAAGTTAAGGCTAAGCTCTGTTATATTCTTCTGATCTTGAAAGAATTCTGGCAATGAACCTTCACACAGCTCTGTCCCTATATAATACACTTTCAAACTACTCCCATTTTCGTAGTAAATCCCGATCTTTTTGTTCGGATTGTTGGCTGTGATGTTCACCTCAAAAGTAGCAGACAAGCTCATGTCATTCTGGAGATTGAACTGTGTTACTCTCATGCTGTCTATTGAATATTTCGGTATTTTCGGTTGGAATACAAAGTATACAATCGCGGCTAACACGGCTATTATCACGATTAGTAGCAGGACAAAACATAACAACCAACACAAACACCTACAACAGCAGTTTCTTCTTGGTGGCTTTGAGTATGCGTATGGGGTTCTCGTTCGAGGCTGCTCTGGATCACCGTTGTTGGACCGGAGATATGCTCGGTTCACGAGGGGTGCCTCGGGGTCCTGGACTACGGGATGGATCCTCTGATGATCTGTCATGATCAGGATACAATGATGTTCTGCAGTCACAGTTTGAATCAAAGGAAAACTTGAGGAGCACAATCTATACTAAAAAGGGAGGAGGGCTAGTATTTTTCTTCTCTTGCACTTAACTAAAATCTTTCACTTTATATAGGCTTGACCAAATTATATATATTTTTAGAGATTTGAGTAGAGATTTTCTTGTAGATATACTTATTATGAATATAAATGATTTAAAGTGATTTTAAAGTGATTCGTCTTGATGTCAAAAATATTCTATCAATTCAGTCCAATGACAAAACAACTATTCATTCAATAAAGTACACCCTCTGTCCCACTTTATTTATTCTGTTCGACTTTTCAAAGAGATTTAATGAGATTCAAAATCTCTTTGAAAAGTCAAACAAGACAAATAAAATGGGACGGAGGGAGTAATTTTCTCTACACAATACATCACATATACTTTATTCGATACATATCGAAACGCAGTGCAAACAATATTCTAACTAAAATTCATTTATTTATTGAATAAGAATTAACTCAAATAAACTCGTGTCCGAACGAACATCGATTTATATTAGACCATGCCATTGACATTTTAATGGAGATGGTAAAATGTCTTTTTCGAGGAAATTTAGTATTGGAGCAGTTGTTATAGCTAGCATGCCCTTTTGTATCTATTTTATTTTTTTATTTTTTTAAACTATGGACGACTGACTGTACATTTTTACGTACCAATTTATAATAGTGATGAAAAGAAATAAGACGCGCATGTCAAAGATTTTTGTACATTTGTTTTTAATTAATGAAGATTATTAAGAAATTTGGAGTATAATTACACTTACTCTTATTTATTGAACAATTTTTTTAAGGAAAAAAAAAAAAACCCAAAGAAAACAAGGTAATGGTATAGGTCACGGTTTGATAAATTTAATTAAAGAATAAGATGTAGTAAATGTTTGTTTATGTTTATGATTCTTGACCATGTTAGTTTTTTCCTTGTTTATTTGACTAAGTAACAAGTCAGAGAACAATGAGTGCACACTTTGTTTCTTGAATTTTTGAACAGAATATAATATATAAATACATTCGGAATTGGAGAGAAACGGGAAATGTGACCTATTCCAAGGGTGATGCTACGGGGCCGTAACGGGTGGGTCACGGTGAGCGATACAACACAATTTCATTTTAAGGTTAAAGGTTGTAAATGACTGTTTTTTATCTAAAATGAGGAAAAATGATGATGACAAAAAAAGATAGTGGTGAGTATGACAAAACGCGCGCATTACTACGTGTATTCTTCATTATTTTTTTTTTTTCTTTGTCCCTTTTTAAGATTTTTATCTTTTTTGTCCTGGCCTCTGGCCCCTTTATTTTACATTATTGATTATATTAAATTTACATCATAATCAATGTGTTCTATATTATAATCAATGATGAAAAATTGTCTTGTGTCACAAGCTTTAGCATTTCTCTATTCCAAGAAAAAGAGCATATTAAGTAAATGTTGATGTCACTTATTCATTTAATCCGAACAAATTTATCTATGGTTAAATTCAGACATGTTTGATGACCACTTCAGACAATTATTTAATTTATTAAGTACGTCTAAATTCTCTTAAAAGATTTCAAATGATGAATGTATAACATAGTGAAATATGTGACAATCTCTTAGATTCATTTTTATTACCTCCGAATATGGATGAAATAGATAGGTTTTTGAATGAAAAATGAAAATAAAAATAAAAATGCATGGTTGGTAGGTAAGAGTGTGGTGGAGTTGGGTGTGTCATGGAGTGAGGCAGGGTGGGTGGGCAGAGTAGGGTGGGTAGGTATGATAGGGTATGTGGTAGAGTAGGCTAGGGAAGGGTAAGGTGGTGGGGCAGGTAAGCAGACGGGGTGGGGTGGGATTGGGTAAGGTGGTGGTAAGGTATGGTTGGCTAGAATGGGTAAGGTAGGGTATGTGAGTGGTGGGGAGTAGGGTACATTTGAGTGAAGTGTAGGGTGGGTGGTAAGTATAGAAAGATAGGGTAACTGGGTAGGGTGGGACATGGTTTCGTGGGGGTAGGATACGATGGTTGGGTGTGGTGCAGTAGGATGGGGGTGAGGTGTAACAGGGTAAGGTTGGATGTGGTATGGTGGTCAGGTAAGGTAGGGTAATATAGAATGGGGTGGGTGGAGAGGTAAGATGCGGTAGGGTGGGTTGTAAGTAAGAAAAAGGTGAAGTAACGTAGGGTATGGTAGGGTGATGGCCGTTTTACAGTAAGCCAACTCTGACCGGCAGGGTACCGAGTCGGTTGTACTATAAATGGCGAGCAAGGTCGTATCCCACAGGGAATCTGGTCAAGTATCAGAGTCGGTATCGTTCTAGTTCAGGCCAACACAAATACGGTACAAAAATTCTAAGGACGGTGATTTGTCAGATCACCGGTTCTACTACAATGATGTACAAAACAAAAGGTTAAAATTATAATAAAAAAAGAGATAGCCGAGCTATGATCCAATCGACTACTATCGAGCCCTAACTCATAACCGGAAGTGATTTCGATACACTCTAATGTTCTTGGCATTGTTAAAGGATGTCGTCTCCTATTTCCGAAACTAAGTGCCAATTTCAACAACCTAGTTTCCTATGTCGAATTCAGCGATCCCGACCGGATTTAAGTGACTCAACACGGTCTACGCTCTATGAGACGCTCGACAAGTCGATATAAAACCTCACACACGAAACCGAATCTGAAAAACTCAGTCGGTTTTACACGGTGATCCTAGAACCCCTTTTCCCGTATCATCTCGCAAAATACATTTATAAAGACAATACGTGTGACACGATTATTGAGTGATCAGTTCAACAAAAGTCATTAAGCATAAGTTCTAGAACGTTAACAACACCGAGAATCTAACAATCAACACAACAAATCACTCCAATCAACAAGTTAGGGTTTCGATTTCAATGATTATCACATAACTCGACTATCGGTAAATTAACTACTCATTAAAGTAAGAAAAGATCAAGAAATCAACCTTTAAGCTAACAAGCATCAAGATCTAAAGTCGAAATGAAGATTACCGGAAATTGGGATGAAGAACACCGTAAGTTTAAAACGAAATCCAAGCGAAATTATAATAGCCGGGTAGCATCGATCTTTGATTACATAAAATTAAACCTAACATAAACTAATTATATACAAAAGCTAATTAAAACTAAGAAGAAAAATGAAAAGCTGCAGAATTGGGTCGAAGAAGATGGTGA
This sequence comes from Gentiana macrophylla, assembly GCA_026214975.1. NCBI lineage: Eukaryota > Viridiplantae > Streptophyta > Magnoliopsida > Gentianales > Gentianaceae > Gentiana > Gentiana macrophylla. Next base: position 133,507,211 of record CM047807.1, on the reverse strand, counting down.
TTATCCTGAAAAATTAGTAAAAAATGTCTTTTATAGTGGCTTGAGTCGGTCCGTAGGCCGCGGCCTGTGATTCATAGGCCGTGGCCTATGACAGACAGCAGGATTCTTTAACTCTCAGCATCATATAGGCCGTGGCCTACAGTTTATGGGCGCCGGCCTATGAACAGAGTCAATTGGGACGCTCCTTTCAGTAAATTGGCCATAACTTTGTGTGTAGACCTCCAAATCAAGTGATTCAAAATGCGTTTGAAATCTAATGAAATTGTCTACAACTTCCATGAAGATGACCAGCCCAGAAAGTGCATCTAAATTGGATCAAAATGCAGATGATTGGAAGCCAAGGTTGTAGTACCAATGAATTCGATCCGTTTGAACATTTATGCTTCGGCACGCTGCTCCAATCCAATAATCTCGCATTCGGTAATCTCGGACAACTAAGTCCTGCACAATATCACAACAAATACAACACGTAATCCCTACAGGACACTAGGGTGACCGAGAATATAATAAATACACCGGAAAAGATCGAGAATCCCGGATTATATGTCCGGATCTCGTAAACATCAAAACGGTGCAATATGTGTCAAAACCAAACCAAATGCTCCCGGAATTACGAAAGCGAGTCTAAACGGGTATAAAAGACGAGAAAAACAAAGTCGAGTTGACTCTCATCAACTACCCCCTACTTAGCGTTTGCTCGCCCTCGAGCAAAAATAAGCGATCCAAAAAGAAAGATGGAGTCAACATTGCTATTACACATTTAGTCTATAGTATTGAAATGGTACAATACAAGTAATTGATATAAATGCATAAAATTCGAGCTCTACTTTTATCGAAAGAAGAATGTGTGTGTGTGCAAAGCTTCTTCACCATTAATCAACTACGACCAGTTTAGATTATAGATGTGTACATACCAGGATTACACCATAGGCTTATACGTCGTAAACATCTCCACTAATCGAGGTCTATCGTAAATCTAGTATGGTCAGCGGGACTTGCATGGTTATATCGTTTAGTCTCAGGTTAGGGCTACGAAAGGATATTTACGATAAAAATAGAAAGAGACGGTGCAAACGAGCTTTACCAAACATCATACACTAAAACCGAAGCTCTTCCCTTTGTAGCACGGAAAATCCAACTCCTCATAAGGAGTCTCGGCGGAATAGTAGAAACCGTCAACCGAGTCTCAACCTATAATTCATCAAACCTTCCACTTCTCCACATCATTCCACAAGCCGGAGACATACGTTACATCCAGGTCTAGTCTGTACCTAAGCTCGTCAACCAGGAACAAACCGCTCTGAGAACACAACATCTCCTTCTCCGCGTACTAGATTAGAAGAATTCCCAATCACCAATATCACAATAACAAGCAAATCCCAAATATTGACATTTTTTTTTTCTTTTTTTTTTTTCCTTTTTTCTTTTCTTTTCATTTTTTCTTTTTTTTCTTTTTTTTCATTTACTTATTCATACACATACATATAAGTATCAAAATATCCGAACAAAATCGGAGCCAACACATTGTCACACTCTTATACCGGATAACTCGAATAATACAATGTCACAACATCACTCCCATACCACAACACCTCGCAACATCGTAAAAATGTGCGGAAATAAAAGCTCAATTGCAAGGTAGTCAAGGATACGTAGACCGAAATAAGGCTAGGGACATCGATTATACGGGTTAGTAACAAAATGGTCAGTTCGGGCGGCGGTCTAACCACCCTACAACAGGCTTAGAGGGGTAACAGTGGATATATGTATAAGGATGGCTTTTGGCTCGATCGGTTCAAAATAAATGCCGAACCGTCATCCCGTACCTAGCAAAGATGACCTTTCTATTTCGCCTCGAAGTTACTAATATAAGTTCTAGGTAACCGGGTCATACGACAACTATAATCGTTCACTAATCATGGTGATAAATGACGAAGCTAACGTGATATAACTATTCGATTCTCAATACAAGATCTCAACTCGAATGAAATGCATCTATACAATAACTAGATGTTTACCAAAACAATACCGAAGGCTCGATGTATCAAAATCATTGTCAAAGCCATCAAAATTCTCAGAATCTGACTCATTTAAACTAAAGGGATAACAATTGCTAAGTATAACTCATTCGACATGAATACGGGACATTTAAGCTAAACTAACCACCCCTACTTTAAAACCAAACACAAAGGATAAGGGTAGAAAAGTTAGCTCACAACCGGAAAATGGCGCGAGTACGATCACGTGGCATCCATAGAAAGTCCTCCCAGGGTACCTGTGCTAATATCAACAGAAACAACAACTATACGAGATACACAGGTATGGAGATAACAAAATGAAACTAGAAGGACAACCACGATTCATCAAAAACCAAAAACACCACACTAACCCCCATAATACACACTACACCGGGTTATATCACAACAAAATTTACCCAAGTTTCAAAATACACACTAAAGAAACACAATGGCACACACTAGGGAAGAAAAGCGATAAAATACATTACGAGTTTATAGTCCTCGTTAGACTCTACCCGATATATATCAAGGATAACTATACCAAAGGAGAGCAAACCGTTGCGTCTCCTTCACAAAATCATAGGAATTGAGCACCCCCGGAAAACAAAATACTAAAAACATGGGGCTCAATCCCCACCACCATGACTGGTTCGATGAATTCATTGCACAGAACAACGAACTCACTTTCCCCGTACTAAGACATATACCAACCAACAACGACTCTAGCTCCAAGTAATAACAAATAGGCTCAACATCAACAACAAACTCAATAGGGTGCACCCCCGAAGATATAACAATAGGGCTAAATGAAGACGGAACAGGTGACTCAATAGATACAAGAGTCATACCATCCTCATAGTGTTCCTCCGGGGTGATTTCAATCATACCTTCTTGTTCTCTCCTCTCAGCCTCCTTTAACAGTTGTTGCACTTTAAGCTCCAAGTTTCGAATATCCGCTTGCATCGTAGTCATGACATTTCGAAACTCTTTACCCATTTGTTCAACGATTTGTTCAAGTGCCAAATTTTGCTCCGTTAAGGTCTCTAATTCAGGAGGTGAAGGAGTATCGAGTTGTTGATCAAAGTAACTTGGGGCATTCCCCACTCATTGCCATATGATGCGGTGTATGGGCTGATTTGGTAATAAGGTTGTGTTCCGTAACCCATGGCACCGTAGTTGTAGCCTCCGAATGAGTAAGGAAATGAGGCGTAATTGCCGTAAGGATCCATTTCAGCGTAAATCGTGGAAACAACACGAACACAATCACGAGATCTAGTCACTACCACTACCGAAGTAAATGGTGTGACACTTCAACAAAAACAAATACAACAAACTATACACAAAAACAAATAATAAAAGCGACTAATCCTAAAAACTCAACTAACTCATAGATATCAACCGGATTCCCGGCAACGGCGCCGGAAAACTTGATGGCGTTTACTGATAAGCCAACTCGACCGGCGTGGTACCGAGTCGGTTGTACTATAAATGGCGAGCAAGGTCGTATCCCACGGGAATGCGGTCAAATATCGAGTCGGTATCGTTCTAGTTCAGGCCAACACAAATACGGTACAAAAATTCTAAGGGCGGTGATTTGTCGGATCACCGGTTCTACTACAATGATGTACAAAACAAAAGGTTAAAATTATAATAAAAAAGAGATAGCCGAGCTATGATCCAATCGACTACTATCGAGCCCTAACTCATAACCGAAGTGATTTGATACACTCAATGTTCTTGGCATTGTTAAAGGATGTCGTCTCCTATTTCCGAAACTAAGTGCCAATTTCAACAACCTAGTTTCCTATGTCGAATTCAACGATCCGACCGGATTTAAGCGACTCAACACGGTCCACGCTACATGAGGCATTTCGACAAGTCGATATAAAACCTCACACACGAAACCGAATCGAAAAACTCAATCGGTTTTACACGGTGATCCTAGAACCCTTTTCCGTATCATCTCGCAAAATACATTTATAAAGACAATACGTGTGACACGATTATTGAGTGATCAGTTCAACAAAAGTCATTAAGCATAAGTTCTAGAGCGTTAACAACACCGAGAATCTAACAATCAACACAACAAATCACTCCAATCAACAAGTTAGGGTTTCGATTTCAATGATTATCACATAACTCGACTATCGGTAAATTAACTACTCATTAAAGTAAGAAAAGATCAAGAAATCAACCTTTAAGCTAACAAGCATCAAGATCTAAATTTGGAAATGAAGATTACCGGAAATTGGGATGAAGAACACCGTGTTTAAAACGAAATCCAAGCGAAATTATAATAGCCGGGTAGCATCGATCTTTGATTACATAAAATTAAACCTAACATAAACTAATTATATACAAAAGCTAATTAAAACTAAGAAGAAAAATGAAAAAGCTGCGAGGTGGGTGAAGAAGATGGTGATTATCGAAAAATTAGTAAAAATGTCTTTTATAGTGGCTTGAGTCGGTCCGTAGGCGCGGCTTCGTGATTCATAGGCCGTGGCCTATGACAGACAAAGAGGATTCTTTAACTCTCGACATCATATAGGCCGTGGCCTACGTTTATGGGCGCCGGCCTATGAACAGAGTCAATTGGGACGCCTTTTGATAAATTGGCCATAACTTTGTGTGTAGACCTCCAAATCAAGTGATTCAAAATGCGTTTGAAAGCTAATGAAATTGTCTACAACTTCCATGAAGATGACCAGCCCAGAAAGTGCATCTAAATTGGATCAAAATGCAGATGATTGGAAGCCAAGGTTGTAGTACCAATGAATTCGATCCGTTTGAACATTTATGCTTCGAACACGCGTTCCAATCCAATAATCTCGCATTCCGGTAATCTCGGACAACTAAGTCCCGCACAATATCACAACAAATACAACACGTAATCCCTACAGGACACTAGGGTGACCGAGAATATAATAAATACACCGAAAAAGATCGAGAATCCCGGATTATATGTCCGGATCTCGTAAACATCAAAACGGTGCAATATGTGTCAAAACCAAACCAAATGCTCCCGGAATTACGTAAAACGAGTCTAAACGGGGTATAAAAGACGTAGAAAAACAAAGTCGAGTTGACTCTCATCATAGGGTAAGGTGTGTGGGTAGGTTAGGGATACCCCTACCCCACCACCCACCCTACGCTACATGATCCTAACTTACCCTACCACTCACCATCACTCGTTGTGTAATGTAATATGAAATCCGTTTCATTCTATTTTTCATGTTCCAAACACATGAATGTCCATTCCATTCTACTCAATTCATTTGATTTCATTAAATTTATTCTCTTTCATTTTATTGATGTGAAACAAATATACTAAGAGTCATATTGTTAATATTATTAATTGTTAATGTTATGAATTCGAAAAGACATTTTATTCTTCCTTTATCACTAATCTTATTGTAACCATTAGTATTGAAGACCTATATCATCTATCCTAATTTTGTATTATATCAATCTCTCACACCTCTATGTGGTAAATGAAGTCCTTAATAGAAGAAAAGTAGGGGCAAAAAAAAGTTCATTCTCTCTTATCGTCTACTTTTCTTCTTTGGTAGCACATGCAGTAATCACTATTGACAAATGCACCCCTTGACAATTTTGTTCATTAGTGCTGAGGTATCCTGCTAACAATATCTATTAAATCACATTATATTTAGCCGGTTTTTAGTCTACTCAAACTTATTTATTCATTTGTTGAACCACTTCTTACTTGAAAACCCAAAAAAAATAAAATAAAAAATGCAATGTAGGAATTGATAAAACACATAAAACCAGTTAAATAAAACTTTAGGTTTATAACCTGAATTACATACAACCAGTTTCACATAGAAGCAAGAAAACAAGATCTTAATATACTACTGTCAAGACACAGACATAAAACAACAACAACAACAACAACAATACTAACACATAACATAGCAGTTTCTAAACCGATTATTGCGACAACAGTTTTCACTAAAAGGAGGGGAAAAAGACGCGCTTCGAACATAATAATACTATAATGTGGTAATCATCTTACATCCATCAGATCTTGCCTCAAGGGGAAGGAGGAAATTCGAGTTCTTCCAGGTCGCGAAGGTTTGGAGAAAAGGAGTCATAGCTAGGATATTCAGAATAATCCATCATTGGAATATCGGTACCCATACCCAAACCGTCTACCTTAGTTGAAACATCAGGAAGCAGGGACGAATGGCTCGCGGTTGTATTGTTGTCATATATGTTGAAACCAGAACTAGATGCTGACGCGAAGTCCTTGAAATCATACACATAATTCTCCCATTCATTCTCCATTGATTCAACAGGGCTTTTCCCTTTATCAATTAAGACCTTGTCCCGGATTGTACCCGTAAGGTGTTCTTCCAGAGTTTGTTCTTCAACTGTCTCTGCTAAAAAAGTTGACATTCTCTGATGGCCATTAACCAGAGGGGCTTCAATCTGTTGAATATCCATCGGATCATCCATGAGCCCAGAAATTCCAAGCTGATTATCCATCATCAGATCATCCATGAACCCGGAAATTCCATGTGTATTATCCATCGGATCATCCATGAACCCGGTAAATCCGATCATGTTCTGAGGGATCGACCCATAGGGGTCGAACATGACTTGCTGGCTACCACTTGAACCAGAAACCAAACCGTGGTTTTGAATTCCAATCATTTGCTCGGTCCAGCTAGGAATTGACAAGTCAGGCTGGTTTGTACATGGGTAAGAGCTGAAATCAGTACCGGGAATCTTGAATAGCGAATCTTGAGCACTGTCAGCAGTTGCATTCAAAGAGGGGGGCAGGTAGCTCGAAGAGGGAACACCGACATTGTTGTTACTATTGAAGTAGTTGTCAGAAACAACAATTGAAGAACTATCCAAGGTTGGAAAATTGCCTATGTTCATCATAGATTCTCTGACACTTTCTTCATCCTCCCCTTTGGTAATCATTCTTTTAGTGACCAGTTTTCCGTCATCCAAAATCGCCATATCATGAATACTTGTCCTCTTCCTAGCCGCAGTGACTTCGTCAAGACGTTTAAAATATTTTTGAGCATGGCTGGCTACCTGTGTAGATGTTTTCGTCAAGACACATTTCCTCGATATGCTTCTCCAATCACCTCTACCGTATTTCTTCAAACCTTGTAGAAATAATCTTAAAGAAAAATAAAAAGGTGGGGGGGGCGGGGCGTATTCTGTTAGTCTTGGAATCCACTATTTCTAGGAAAAAAAGACACCAAACATGTGTATTACATATACCTTTCAACCTTTGTAAACCAATTAATGCATAGGCACAATCACAATATGCAAAATAGTTATAACATTTGAGCACTTTATAGGCAAACATACAAGTTCAAAAATAACAAGTGGTTTATTTTTATTTTCAAAAAAGAGAAAAAGATGAACCTCAACTTCTAACCGAGAAAGCTGACTAGATGGATTCTAAGATTACAGTGATAAAACTAATTCGTTTACGATAAATAATTAATCTTGGGAAATTAACACATTACAAGGTACTTCAGAAAAGAAATTTAAAATACAGTGAAAAAAATGGACGAGAGATATCCTCGAGAAATCCATAGCAAATCAAAAATCAGTTTTGCAATAGGTAATTGGACTCTCTTCCAGTTCCAGGATTTAGCCCAATTAGATACACCGTGATATGATATTTATACCATAAAAGTACTATAACAAAAAATGTTGATTATTTTAAGAAACTCTATGATTTTCACCGCTATTTAAACTGTTAAGCAGTAAGTTTTTTTCTTTCATTCATCGTCCAATTCGTTAATTATGCAGAACTGCAAAATAAAGATTCTGTAAGCCACCTAAGGGAAAGTAAAATTTAACTGATACCTTTTAAGGGGAAGGTTAAGTTGAAATACCAAACAAGCACATAAGTTCAAGGATAACAATAACTAAAGCTTTCACCGAAAATGACATAAGCAAAGAGCTAATGCTGACACGCGTGGCTTAGATGACGCGAGTGATGATGAAGCAAACGTGACACATCTATGCGTCATCCTTTGATGATAGATTTGGAGAAAGACAATGATACCCTTCTTAATTATCTTCATCAAAATGATGGTTAATATTTGCACACGATTAATTTTGGTAAGAACATGCACATGATGATGAAGATAATTGTTTAAAGATAGTTAACTAATGATTTCCCAAAAACAAGCGGCGGTCGTTCCCCTTGTTTATTGTCGGTGGACATGCAGCAGAAAATTAAAAGGAAATACAATGTTAAAGTAAATTATCCCTAAAAAATCCTCACACAAAAATAGAGAGAATTGATTAGGAACAAATCTTTGCTGCATGGCAATAATTAGAAAGTATTTGCAATGTACCCGTGTTCCATTGACGACCAAGGTTTACCCTTTTTCCGCCCATATTGTCGTGAAGATCCTCCTTCGTTGTGACCAGATTGACTCGGTTTTTTCTCAGATTGGTCCTTGTTACTGCCATGAGGTGCATCACAGCTTTCAGAGTTGATTGAAGACTCTACATATGGAGGCAAAGGCACACGACCAGCATGAATATCTTCCACGTCATCACATAAGGTCCAATAATGCTCTTTAATCTCTGCAATTGTCCGGCTAGGGACATTTGCAGCAATCTTCTCCCAACGATTATCAGGATTGCCATACACTGCCAGTGCATTCTCAAAAGCTTTGTCCTCTTCCCGTGACCATGGTGCTTTCTTGCTGCATGCCAAGTTGGTACTCATTGAGAGATAAGAATTTCAAAGGATTAAATTCCAAAGAAGAAAGCTATAGTTAAGAGGCTCGAGAAAATGAAAGGCATTTAAGTTTACCAGAGTCTTGAGATGTCCCCGTGTCACTTAAATGAGATTACTCTTTGAGGGCTTTGACACCTGGTGGCATAGAGGCTTTTCTTACTAGGAAGTTTATGGACAAATGTAATGATGGTGGTTAGTTAGCCGACTGCAAGGTAAAAATCAAGAAAACGACAGGATGTAACAGATGAAAAAAGAAGTAAAAACAGAAAATCAATAACGCTCACTACTTTCCCTGAAAATTTGTGAGATAACGTCATAATAACAACAGAAGCTGGAAAAGAAAAAAAAGACGGAAAAAGAAGCATATTAACTATCAGTGTGCCATGAAAAAAGTAAATACTACAAGGGAATTACAGCTATAATGTGAGAAAGAAGAATAGCCTGGATAAAACTATTGCATTAATGACTCGGTGAAGTTCAAAATGAGTAAGAAAAAAAGATACGAAGAAGGAGAAACGTGATGGAATAGATCACGTAAACAGATGCGGTCAAAAGAAGCATGAGTAATCAATCCCCAAGGAGATTTTGTGTATCCAGATGCCGACAATACAAGTATAAGTTCATCGTTGAGTCATTTATTTCATGGATCCAGATAGAAGCATTAAAGGATTGATATGATCACAAACAATGATTTCTTATTCTTTATCATACACATTCAGACCAACTTATGAAATCAGTATCATGATTCAGGAGTCTAACCTAATGTAATAAACCACAGATTAAGAAGAAATGCAACCCTTGTGTTGTTGTGATACGGGTACAGCCCTTTACTTTCATCAAGGAGTCATAGATTTAAGCCCAAGTCGTACTACCAATCAACATGTCCTGAAAATTATGTTCCCTTTGAAAAAAGAAAATCAAAATTTCACAAAGCTATCTAAGTCCATTGTTATATGTTTCATACTAAAGCACATACTTTTTTGACCAGTACGTTAATGTTGACACTGAAATCCATAATATCTTCACTTCCATTCTAAGCACTTTTGAGAGTCTGCTAACCAAGGAATGTGTAAACATTCAAAGTTTTTTTTTTTCCTTCAAAAAAGGGCTTTCTATACAATGGAAAATTCGTACACGTAGATCATTTTGCACATTTGACACTCATATATCGGTACTGCTGCATATTGGAGTAACTAAACAAGAATCTCCCTCATACAATTAAGAACAGTTAAGCCAATATGGAGGATCATTATTCAACAATTGTGAATGCAGTTAAAAAACAGTAAATCATGAATCGTTTGCTCAACCATTCAGGACAATTAGCGCCACCTTTAAGCTAGGACTCAGAAATATAGTACTTCATCATAGGCACTATCATTCAATCAAATCATATTCAGTGTTGAACCTTATCTGCAAATTATTTCATAACATATGAAACACAATCAACAAAAAGAAAAAGAAAAAGAAAAAGGCTAATGACTAAATGAATACAACAGAGTTTGCAAGCCTTTCTACGAAGAAAAATCTCAGCAAATTAATCAATGGAAGCACTAACCTTGATGTACAATAAAATCGTCCTTATCATCAGCATCTTTCATTTTATCCTCTGATCAAGATTCCAAAAACAGAGTCTCATGTATGCAACAGGCCTATAAGGATCCGTGCCTTTAGAGCCAATGACATTAGGCGCCTTTACTGCATATTTCTAAAGGCGACAGAAGCACATTAATCATGTCAGCTAGGAATTTCATGTGAAAAAATGAATGATCAATTTGCTATTCAAATTAATTATAAAAAAAAAAAACAAGATTGAGAATTGAAGGAAGATAAAGCAAGGTTTTTTCACTGACACTGTAATAGGGCAAAGTTGTTAGCACATTGTCGTCGCAGTTAAACATCCAAAAGGGTCTCCGCTTCAGCAATTTCCTCAATTTTGTAGCAATGGGATACTCGAAATGAGTAATTCGTACCGAGGGTTTTCCCACAGCACCATTGTCTTCAGCGGACTTCATGGCTACAGATTGAAAAAGGGCTTGCTGCTGCCGGAATCAAATTTTGCATAGATGCTGGAATCCATAACTTCTTGGCTTTTCCCATTCTTTGTCCCGGGCAAATTTACCTCTATGATGAAACATGGTTTTCATTGATTCATATTCACATTTTCCCTGAATGAAGTGGGTTTTTGGCTTATCACACTGTGTTGATACTTCATCTCAATATTACCCGAATTTTATGTTGTTAAATAATCACCATGATCATGTCTTTACATGAATGTGTACGAAATCGCAAGATTTTTATCGGCTGCTAATAATTTTGATCAAGTTACTCATTGACCATTCTAAAATTTATGATGTCTATGTGTTCAAACCCCCCTCTGTTACCTTCGGTTTGAAAGGAAACCTCCATCCGCCAGAAAAATTTACATCGAGCAAATTCGAAGATTAATCGATATTTTATTAATTTTTTAACAACAAAACTATATCGTTTTTATACAACTCTTTTTTCTGAATCTGATCGGAGGCATTGGCCAACGAGGTTTAGCTCAAATGGTTAAATAGAAGTCCCACAAGTCATAGGTTCGAATCCTACCATATACATGTGTGGGTAATTGTCTTTTGAAATGAGATAATTTCGTTTTAGTAAAATAATAATAATCATAATCGGAGGCATTGACCCCTTACCCGCCATGTGGATTCGCCCCTCACCTAGGGTAATAAAAGAAAAGAAAAGAAAATGTCGATGCTTGTATAAAAGATAATGTGCGGAGGAATTTTTAGAGATAATGCAGAGACAATTCACAATGCATTTTGCTTCTGAGTTGGTGATGTTGGGGAAGCGTACGCAATTTACCATGGTCTTACCGCTGCTTAATCTAGTGGCTAGTTGGCTACCATCATTTGAACATGAAACGGGACTCTCTTGGAAACCTAATCGCTTGTGCTCTCTCTCGAAGATTTCTTGATATTGTGGATAGAAATTCATTCTTATTTTGCTTTGGTCTCGTTTTCTTTCGTTAAATGCCCTGACGCATTTGTTAGCTTCATCTTTCCTTTCTTGACGGAACGGGGTTCTTTGTCCCTTTTGAACATTTTGAATGAGTGCGTTTTGACTACGCCCAAAAGGTTACTTGTTCCCTTAAAAATTAAAAAATTAAAAAAAAAAAAAAAACAAAATTTGAGCTCCATTGAACGACAATATACAATCAACCACATTATTTTTGGTGTTAGGGTCGATCTAATAGTGAAACTTTAGAAATATGTTTGATATGGTATCACCACAGATGTCATTTAAACTTTATATATAAATAATGAAACTAAAAGAAACATTCTTAATCTAAGTATATTGTTACATCAAAATAAAAGTAGTAATTCAGACGACGACACTTAGCAGTCCCAAAACAATGATGATTTATTATTAACCAATATTAATTCAATAGTAAAATTAGGGAATGAATAAAGTGCAGAAGAACCATATCTCTACGAGCAGGGGCGGCTCTACCCTTGGCTTTAGGGGTGCGGCCGACCCCCTAAAACAAAATAGTTAACAACAAATAGGAGATAAATTAAATCTAAAAAAAAAAAATAGGAGATAAATGTTTTTATAAATACATATATATATATATATATATATATATATATATATATATATATATATATATATATATATATATAAATCGAATTTCATATTTTTATTTATCGAATTCCTGGTTTTATCAATTGCCAAATAATTACTTGAATAGAATTGAATATACAAATACATGTGTGATACGGAAAACAAATTGACAAATTTCTGACCCCTATGTTAAAAATCCTGCAGCCGCCCCTGTCTACGAGTGGTGATGAAGAACTGAGAAGAAAACGACTGCACCAAAAACGAATATGAGCAGACCTGTGAAATTGATAATAACTGATTCCTGGTTTTTCTGTATCCTCAAGAACACAAATTTCTCAATAAGTCCTGTCTCACTCGTAACGATCGCCCAAAAAGAATGTAAGAAGTCCCAACAATTTATGCCATGGAGAGAATTTCGCCCTGGTAGACGACTCTCCTCGTGGATAAACAAACGTCGCAAATCCAAAACAAAACTGCATAAAAAACAAGAAAACCGTAGCCAAGCCAAACCAAGAATGCAAGGTATACATATGTGGAATCCAAAGGTCATGATGATACTTGATTGCTGCAGCTATCCCTCCTATCCCGGCAACAAACGCTAGTAAATTTAAAGTCCCGTGAAACACTTTCTGGGATTTTCTTGGAGCTGAGTTTGATTTGTATGCCATAATCGCTTCTCCGGATAGTAAAACGAAACCTATGACCATAAGAAGTGGATGCATATTGAAAATCTTCTGCTTGTTGTCGGATTTGAGAGCGAGGCCGCCCCGGAAATTCAGAAGCCAAACTAGTAGAAGGATTACTAGTGTTAAAAACAGTAAATGAGCAAACATGGTAGCAAGCTGGATAACATGAGGAGATTGAGCTTTGGACTGAACTTTGGTAGCTGCCATTTGTTTTGACAATATTGTAAAGGTTTTGGAATGGAAAGTGTTCCTTTGTTTGCATTAGTGTACGAGGAAAACCTCATATTTATATGCTTTAAAATGTGAATAGGAATAGGAGTAATCACAAAACAAAAAACAAAAAACAAAAAACAAAAAGTGTTTGGTGAAGAACAATGTGAGATAGAGTGAAAGAATCCTTTATTTGTTTGTAAGGAATTGACGGGTTTATGACAGACTATTGACAGTAAGTATATAAGTTAAGGAAACAATTATTAATCTTGTTTTCGAGATAACTTAATACTTTCAATTCTTTCATTTGCCTGGTATTGTTTGTTAGCAAAAAACCATTTTAATGCATTTTATGTGTATTGCATATGCTCTCAGGTTATAGTTATACTTAATTGATGTGACGATGTAACTCTCTACATTTGTCTTTTTTTTTTTTTTTTAAATTTATTTTTTTAAGCAAACTCGAACCACTTTATTAAAGCAAATCAAACAAACAAGCATCCACGACATTTTGGAGGCGTTATACACCAAACAACTAGACCCGCGGCAGGCAAACCTGCTTAGTCCAGACCACCAGTGGCGGACCCAAGAAATTTTTCGAACTCATGACCTTACAATATGTATTAAAGCTTCTAACCAGTTGAACTAAATGGGGAATTATATTAAGAATTGTTCGAAATAATATACATACACAGTTTTAATATTACTAGAAGGATATTGTAACGCCCCGTTCCCGGACACCGAGTCCTTATCCGGAAAAGGAACGTTCAGCACGTACAAAATAAAAACAAATTCACTTTATACGTAAGTCTCTACTACGTCGTATCAAAAATAAGCAAACGGAAACAAAAGACTCGGGTATGAAAAATTCCAAACATCCAAGAATAGAAATAACATCTAAAGATGGAAATGTAACTTATTACATTCAAGGAAAAATACGAAATCCAAAAGAAACGTACGATATTCTCAAAAGAAACGTAAAGGGGTACTACAAATCTCGAAAGACCAAAAGTCTAATCCAAAGGTATTAAAAACAGTCTAATAAATGAATAACAGAAGAATAAACGTAAAGTCTTCAATGAGGCGTCTTCAAACGTCATCATCGAACTCCTCCTCGTAAACATTATCGACATGTTCGTCTTCTCATCCCCAAACACATAGAAAACATGAATTTGAGGTAAATACAACGTACTTAATAAGAAAGAGAAGCTATGACAACAATTACAGTTTATAAAGAAAATATATTTAAAAGTTTAGTTGTTTATATGTGACCGACTCAATCTGGGGTTTATTTCATGTCCATCAACATGAATTGACTAAACGTTTCTACTTAACTTATCTATGTTACAATCGCACTCAAGGGCACTACGCGTATCCACTTTTGGGACACTCTTGGCAACATATTAGTGGATCACACCAATATCCACGAAGTCTAGAATAGGTAGACTCCGATAGCACGCGCGTCTCAGTGGGGTCACCCGAACTTGTGGTTTTTTTGACCTACGGGTTTTGACCTACGGGTTGTTTATATGTGCCTATCCAAGAGAGACATGTTGTTTAATCTTTTACTAATCAAGTACGTATTTATTAGAATGATTAACTAACCACCCAAGTGTTTTCGATTAACCTCCTCACCTTTACTACTCTCTTTACAGACCACTGTAGACATTACAAGGCCTAAGAATTATACGTACATTGATGAATGCTAATTCATCAAAGCACAAGCCTATCATGCTCTTCCGACGGATCCGAACTTCAACTCCCTCTAAGAGTACATTCGGTGTTTTAACTGAACGAATCAGAAGCTCAATTCAGGCTTGTTTATGTTTATACAATGTTAACATATCATGGATAAGGGATTAAAACAGTGAAAACACGATTATGAAGCCGAAAACCAAGTTGAAATGCTAAAACAGTAAAAAAAAACATGGTAAAACAGGTCAAACGCCCGTTTGACATCCTATGAACGCCCGTTCGACATCGAACGCCCGTCCATTAACCCCAAACGCCCGTCCGTAAAAAAAACTACATCCTGAATCAAAAGTCTAACCTCAAACGCCCGTCTGCCTTGTGCAAACGCCCGTTTGAGCTGTTATGATCGCAAACGCCCGTTTGTCTGGGTTTTTCCCAAAACGCTAAAATCTTCAAAACGCGATTTCTAAACCGTTTCTAACCTAATTAACATCGATTTCAACACAGTAAAACGTAGAAAAACATATCTAAACATTCCAAAACATCTATGATCCTTTGATCAACGAAAAAACATATCTTTCTTGCATCTACGCATCTTAAAACATGATCTAAACTTTACGAATCATAATCGAGATCATAGAAAGAGTCTCTTACTTGATTGCAGCCAAAAACCATATTCAAAAGCCTCTGAAAATCTGCTGCACTTCCCACCAACTGATATCCAAACGTTGCCCTTCTCACAACGATTCCAAATCTCTCGTCTGATCTGAAAACGGTTAAGCTTTCTCTTAGAATTTGTGAAAATCGTCCAAGCCCTATTTCTTCCTCTCAAAAATTGTGCAGAGAAGGAACGTGAAACTGATTTTCTGATTAGTGTGTAGGTTATGGGATTAATCTGAGTTAATTTTCCTTAAATACCAATTTCCCAATTAATCCCCTTTTTCCTTAATTGCCCTCAATACCAAATAATCAAATTTTTCCCTTAATCATATATATACATATAACTCGAATATATATATATATATATATATATATATATAATCAATTAAATACTTAACTCCCATAAAAGAAAAGAAATAATAATATTTCATTTTCGCAAAATGACACGTCTGTCCTTTCCCGAAAATCGGAATATTACAGGTATATTAGTAACCTCGTCCGAAAATTTGAGTGGGCTCCATGCACCCCACCCCTACCATGCTGGGTCCGCCCCTGGTCCAGACAATACGCGTGCTGGACGGTTACCCCGTACGCTTAACAATGAAAGGGAACATGAAGAAAAACGGCTAAATTGCAATTTTAATCTCAGAATCTGACGCCGCGTTTACGATTTTAGTCTGCATTTTTCTCCTACGACAATTTTAGTCACATAAATGGTTTTTTTGCAAAAACAGTCTCAAGGCAGAAAATCTTGATTGTCTGCATTTTCCTAGTGAAAAATTTTCAATGTCATAAAAAATTGCAAGAACAGCATTTTTTTATTAAAAATTAAAAAAACTAAAATGCCAAATCACAATATACATATTATTAAATATAAAAAAAATTTAATAATACACATACAAAATTACAAATCCCAATATATCAGAAGTCCAGCTTCTTTAATCCCTCCCCTCTTCCCGACAAATCCATCTCTTCCCCCCAGAAAATATTTCTACCTTCAACGTAAATTCATCTTCGTCCCCAGAAAATATTAAAAAAAATATTAAAAAATTGCTGCAAAATCCCCATCTTCATCCCCAGAAAATATTAATCCCTCCCCAGAAAATATTTAAAAAAGCTGATGTGGCATTATAATTTTTTTTAAAAGCTGATGTGGCAATTTTTTATGACATGTAATTATTTTTGGCCGGAAAATGTATGCGACAAGATTTTCCCGCTTTTATGACTGTTTTTTTAAAAAAAAAGACTACTTATAAAACTAAGGGTTTTTTGTTGTTGATAATGACTACTTATCAACTTAATAGGCGTTAAGGATGATTATAACAAATTATTTTGGTAATAAGGACTAATTAGTTTTTAATAGACTAATTTAGTTGAGAAATTTTATTATGGTCATAATAAAACACACAAGGGCCCATCGTGTAAAATATAAATGCCATTAATTTACATTTTTACCATTCTTATAAGGATTTTCATTGGTAATTTGGGGTAATTTGGTAAGGTTTCAAAGTTTTTGTCTTTTTTATCAATTAAAATTTAATAGTGTCCTAAATGCCTATTATTTTACTTTTTATGTCCTTTTGGGCAACTTCCCCTAAAACTAAATTTATTATCGGAGAAAAATCAGGACTAAAATCGAAAACGCTTCCAGTTACATGACTAAAATTGCAATTTAGCCAAGAAAAACTCCTTGCTAAATTTAAACGACCAGATACTAAACGTCCCAATGACGGGAAGTCATCAGCCGCTGCTTGGAAACGCTGAGCACAGGAGTTTGCTTCCACGACTATCCAACAATAATGCCCCTTTCAGGATCCGAGTTCATAGAGATGTAGGAGCTTCAAGAGTGAGGGATTTGTTTAGAAAGGCTAAAGCAAATACACCTTGCTTAGTCTTCATTGATGAGATTGATGTTGTTGGAAGAATGAGGGGTACCGGGATTTGCGGTAGAAACGAGAAAAGGATGGTTTTTCTGGAAACACTGGTGTCATTGTTCTTGCTGCTACTAATAGACCTGATGTTCTTGATCAAGCTTTGATTTTGCCCGGGGGGTTTGACAGACAGGTTAGTTCTTGATTCACTTTTGTAGACAAACACTTGAGTAAGATTCGATTAACATAACATGTGATTATTGTTTGTCAAAAGGTGCAGTGGGATTACCGGATATAAGAGGAAGGGAGGAAATACTAAAAGTTCATAGCAAGAACAACAAACTTGATATGGATGTCTCTCCAGGCACAAATTTTAGGATAGCCATGATGCAAAAAAAAAAAAAAAAAAAAAAAAAAAAAAAAACTAGCATGCAAGAGTATAGGCATTAATTACCGCTAAAAGCGATGCCGGAGGCGGCAACAACACAGGTCTTGACAAAGAAGAATCCCAGTAGCCCAGCAGAAAAACAGAACACCCAGCACAAAACTGACGAAAAAGGCTCCGAATGTCAATTGATCCTGTCAAAATAAAATAAAAATATATATAGACCCTTGACGGCAGTTGTTCCACGACGAGGCACCGATTCCGATCAGCGCTGATTTCCTAAGAGAGATCCATCGTCCATTATTTTCCTACCAGAAGCTAATGATATGGCGATAATTGGTTTGCCTGTAAATTTTCTTTTTCTTTTTTCTTGCGTCTTCTTTAGATCTGAGACACGAGTAGCAGGGATGAGATTCAAACATTTTCAAAAGATATCAACTTTATTGCGCTATATTCTACAGATTCGAGCACTATTTGACCGGGGTACGGCTGGAAGGCGCGTGAACTAGGCAGATTTGGAATTTTAATGGAGAAAAGTTCGGATTTTTACTCCCTTTTTCATCTGAATAAGGTAATTTCTGCAATTCTGCTTCTATGCTCATGCCATGACCCAGGTTTTCCGTAATTGAGAGATGGCCGTTGGTGACGTCATCATCGTCTTCCTGAGCTCAATCAGCCGATCTGGCAGTCCTACCGGGCTCAATTAGATGAGCTTGCATAGTTAGGAGCTAGAGTATACTGTAAATAGATGGACTTTAAGATTGTAAATGTTATGTTGATTCATACTAATCGATGCCGGATTCATAACCACCATTACACCAGCCAAAGAAGCTGTTTTAGTTACAACAACAGATATTACAGCACTTCGTGATGCACATAGAGTAACTGTGCTATAGAATGCAATGGGATTTGCAATATCAAGATGATTGTAAACCTAGTTCAAACCGATATTATTAAAGGTGAAGATATGAAGTCTGTATTGGATGTTCAAGAAATGTTGGGATTAACTTTATTGGGTGTGATTCCTGAAGATGCTGAAGTGATTAGAAGTAATAATAGAGGGTTTCCATTAGTGCTTAATAAGCCACCTACATTAGCTGGATTGGCATTTGAACAAGCTGCTTGGAGGTTGGTTGAGCAAGATAGTATGCAGGCTGTAATGGTGGAAGAATGACCGAATAAGCGTGATTTTTTTTGTTGGTGGGTAGAACATTCTGAAGATGGTGAACTGGGCCCTGGATCCTATACAGTCTGGGTACACAACTAAAACAATGTAACATTTCAAGCTGAAGAAGAAAAGAAAAGAGAATTGTGTATATTTGGATAGTTTTGTTGTGCTGCTGCTGTTATTGATGCAGTTGTGTATATTGCTTATTGGCCTTTTTTTTATGCAGTTGCATTCTGGTTATCGTGAAAGTTATTTGCAACTTTCATTCTGATTGCCATTTTCTCACCTGGTTCATATGCGACTTATATATCTCCTAATAAGTTCTATCTTTCCTTAAGTCCTCACCATAACACTTTTTATTTAATTTATTTATCTTTTTTTTTTTTGCTGTGAAACAGTGTTCATCTGGGAAGCACCTGCCAAATGATCGTATTAGTTCTTTACCAGATGAAGTTCTTTTGACCGTTCTTTCCTTCTTACCATTGAAGGAAATGGTAAAGACAAGTATCCTTTCAACTCGATGGCTGAATTTGTGGGTGAACACTCTTGTACTTGATTTTCATCGTGGTTTACCTGGTTGTAATAACATGATACGCAATTATTTTGTCAAGTGGGTCAACCATGTCTTACAGCAACACAAGGGTCTTTATTTGAAGAAATTTAGAATATGCTGTAACTTCATCAATGACTACCGGGAGGTCATTGATAGGTGGTTGGAATTTGCATTAGCAAGAAAAGTTGAGATTTTGGAACTTAATTTCTTGATTTCAGGTGATTCTTTCTGTTGCGATCGTAATTATATCTTTCCTGATTGTTGTTGGTTTAGTAGTGAGAAAGCTAATTTGGATGGCAGCAAGAGCCGAGTTCTACAATTTAACCTCAAGTTCCTTAAATTGTTGTCATTGAAAAATGTAAATGTAACCGATGAAGCTATCAACTTTTTTCTTCGAAATTGTCCATTTCTTGAACGGCTTGAGCTTGTTGGCAGCAATAGGTTGGTCAATCTAGTAATTTCAGATCCTACTTTGGTGTTGAAGTATCTACTGATCAAGCATTGTCCTGAATTAAAAGTTCTGAGTATCTCCAACTTGAACTTGGTTTCACTGGACACAACAGTTGGAGATTTAATTCTTAAAGACCTTCCAATGCTTGTTGAGTTGTCCATTTTAGGGTATCTCTGCGAACAGCTTAAGGCATAATTTATCGCAAAATGCAACTTGCCTCCGTCAGCTGGAGAGTCTCAAGCTACGTGCATTCAGATTGGAGGTACTTGTGCTATTAAAGTGTGTTTACTCAGTTTTCTTTTAATTGTCTTGATAGCTGTCCTTGTTTGGTGACGGTATTATCCAGTGGTATACTCCATTTGCATTCCAAAATGATATAGAGTATACTTTATTCGATATCCATGATAACACACTTTACATGCACTTCAAACTTGCTGAAAGTTAAGTCACTCTTATAAACCCAAGTTCCCCTTATAGAGACTTTAGAGTGGGGAGAGAAATGATTTAATTGGTAATTGAGTTTATTGATTGAGATGAGAGAAATTTATTTTGTCAATGTATGGAAAAACAGGTGTGTTTAGAGTGTTGTTTATAGTGTATTTATTGGGGTGATGTTATTTTGAAGAGTTAAAAAAATGTTAACTGAAACAGAAAACGACGTGTTTGGGGTGTTAAAAGGATGCTCATCATTGAGGATATGCTTAGTACTATAAATTGAGTGTATACAATGTGTACAAATAGACAAACTGTATCTTTGTCCTTGTGCACAATCACAGAGTCCTCTTGCATTGGTCATTACCATAGACTAACCATTTTGTCTTTTACTCTTGTACCTTTTCCATACAGGAGGTCACTGAGGTGTTGTCTAATCTTGCTCAAATGACAAAACTTAAGCGATTGGTCATCGACTATGCAGCTAAGGATGATGAAACTCTAATTGTGTTACTTTCCATCATTAAATCTTGCAATCATCTCGAGGAATTTCGATTGGAGGTAGGCGCTCCTCCTTTTTTTATGCCTTTTTCTGTTTTTTTTCCCTTCTCTCTCTCCTTGTTGTGATGGTGATAAACGCGTGTTTGCAACTTGCAGTTGCATTGGTTTACTCCTAAGCGTTCTAGTAGAACCATGTGGAAGGTTGAAAGACTTAGCAGCCTAAGCCTTAAATGTTTTGAGTTTAAGGGTTATTATGGTCGTGTTAGCGATGTTGAGCTGATCATACATGTAGTAAAGAATGCTCCTGGCCTTGAGAAAATCATTATTGACACCTCTGATATATCATTGCGCGCAATGAACTATCCTGAGGCTATCACTGAACAAGAAGCTAGAAGGTTTGCATTGAAGCATATTGAAGATCTTAGAGAATCTAAATATATACCGGCACATGTTGATGTACTTATCCGTTAGCTCTAGCTCTTCTTCTTCTTCTTCTTCTTCTTCTTCTTCTTCTTCTTCGCCCTGTGGCATTGTTGTGACAATAAAAGGATGTAATGTTAT
>CM047807.1:133148166-133480666 GCA_026214975.1 Gentiana macrophylla | reverse complement strand
AAGCCTTAAACGTTTTGAGTTTAAAGGTTATTATGGTCGTGTAAGCGATGTTGACTTGATCATACATGTAGTAAAGAATGCTCCTGGCCTTGAGAAAATCATTATTGACACCTCTGATATATCATTGCGCGCAATGAACTATCCTGAGGCTATCACTGAACAAGAAGCTAGAAGGTTTGCATTGAAGCATATTGAAGATCTTAGAGAATCTAAATATATACCGGCACATGTTGATGTACTTATCCGTTAGCTCTAGCTCCTCTTCTTCTTCGCCATGTGGCATTGTTGTGACAATAAAAGCCCTGTGGCATTGTTCACATTGTTTCTAGGGACTATCGACTATGACTAGCACGTTTCTAGGGATCCATCAAGACTGTGTCCTAATTAACACTTCAGTAACAGTCCTTCATGTTAATTTACGATATTCGAATATTAGATTGGCCAGACCTATGTAATCGTTTTAATTAATCCTGTCGATCAACGTAGCTGACGTTGAATCTCCAGATTAGGGGGACCTAAAAGTTGCCGCGATTAATCGGTAAAGACCGCCGATTAATCAGAGGCGTCGGTTCCTATTCTGGAATCTACATTACTTCATTCTGATTAATTCAAGTAAATTATTGTAGCCTACATTACTTCATTCTGATTAATTCAGGTCTCAATAAAAACTGTATAATACCGAAAACAATGTGATGTAGTAGATACTGCATTTGTATCTCTACAATCATGAGTCTGGATAATTTTCCCAGTATCCGAACATAAAGATTTTGTAATGTAAAAAAAGAAATCCCGACAGCTGTATTTTTATTTTCATGGCCTCCCGCTAATTTACTCTGCCTTAGAGACGCATCGTATCCAAATTCAATTGCTAGGCTATTTTCTGCGTAAAGGAAAAAAGAAAAGAAAAGAAAAAAGAAGCAACTACAACAACCATTCTCAATCAAAGGTAAAATAAAAATCTAACTGCTGGGGAGAAGTTTTGCAGAAAATCGGACAGTGAGTTGATTCTCCTATATCAGTACTTTGAATTGACTATATATTAGCTTTTATGTTTACATGTTGCTTTTTATAAAATAGGTTGATGATTGATCACTCGATTTTTTGGATTCAGAATAGCCTAAGAATTTGTAATAATATGTCCCAGAAATTAATAATTTGAGTGTAATATATGACTAGGTGGTAGTGGTGGACTTGAGGAAGTAGTGATAGGGTTGAATAGGGAAGGATGCGGGGAGATAATGATAATGCTCTGTTTAGTGATCAAAAGTGATTCTTTTTCACGGGTCTTCTACACGACATAGCCTGAATCTGAATGAATGCCTTGATAAATATGATATCGAAAAGCTTTTTAAAACTGAACACTGAACTTGATACTAAATGCTTATCTACATGATTCATCGGACGATTCGTTGATTCTCCTATCATGTTACAAATTTCCGTTATTTTTGCCCCCTCCATCGCAAATTCTATTAGAAAGAAAACATGATTTTATATTAGTTTGATGTTGCTGGAAATCGGATGTTATATACATAAAATCATTTACTAATTAGGGTCCCGACTTAATCTTCGTCCTCAATCACTGGTGTTTGCAAAATGTGATTAGTAGATATTAAAATGTTGGTTGATGCCAAATTGCCTACTGCTTGTTTGATTCGTCGCTGTATTGTAAGGCATATGATGATGCTTTCTTTGGAATATGGTGCTCATATAAATATATTTTGGTCGTGTTTTATTTTGTCCGAGGCCTGCTTTTTCTTTGTCTATGTTGGCTGCTCTTTGTGTTGACTTATGCTGTTTATTTCACCCATTTTGGGTTGCCTTTTTTTTGTTTTGCTGACTAAAATGGATTGGCAATTGAAGGAATAAAAGAAAAGAAAATAAACAAAAGGTGCTTACAAATGTTGTGATAGTGGGATTGTTTTGATGTTCTCTTTTGTTATTCTGACTTTGTATAGTATTTTGAATGGACTTAATGCACAATTTTTTTTTTCTTTTCTTCGTTGCTTTTCTAAATCAATTTGTGTCATGTTATTGATGACCGGAAGACATGCAAATCTTTGTTAGAGAAATCGGACTTGAACCTTAATGATGACTGGTCATTCAACATTATGTTAGAAAATGATATGAATCAACACATTATTCGGCGCACTCTTCTCCGAGCTTGCCTGGTATGCAATAGGATGAATCCTCACCAAGCATACCAGAAACATATCCAACTAAAAAGAAGGTAACTTCATTGATCTTGAAAGTCCGATGGGGACGAAGGGGGCAATTGAGAAGGAAGTGCCAAAGAAACGAAAAAGTGAAAATGACACTCCTTTTGGTAGTATCATTGAAGGTTCAAAAACAAAAGATACATGAAGACAAAATGAAAATAGAACAAGAGAAATTGGCGATGGCAAAGAGAGATGAAGAGCTAAGGATTAATATAGAACAACATAAATTAGCGATTTGCAAAAAGGAAGGGCTAAGAAAGAACATAGAACAAGAGAAATTAGCGATGGAAATGAGGAATGAAGAATTAAGGATCATGACAATGGATTTGACCAATTTAGACGATAACCAAAAGGAATACATTATGATTCTTCGAGGGAATATTTTGGATAAGTGCTGAAATCAACGTTGATTGGGGTAGAAATCAAGAGTTGTGTTTTTGTTATCGTTGAATGTTGCAGATCTGCCATTACCTTTATGTTTGGCATTTGAAATATAATTTTGTGTTTTAAAATTGATATGTTATGTTAATCTTTATGCTGCCTCTATGTTACAAGTACCTTATAATTAGTGTTTGATATGTTTTGTTGTTTGTTCAATACGTTCGAATATGTTTTTATATTTTTAACCAAATTTCAGAGAGGCTTGTCTTCATTTGTTAACTGCTAAAGAGCCTAAACCATGGAGTTTATGTCCACAAGTTATCTATTCTATTTGTAAATGTAAATGTCCACAATCTTTGGTGGTATCAAACTGTAGGCAATATTATGTACATGATTTTTTTCACTCAAAAATACATTTCATGCCTTGTTCACTCCAACTTTTGATATTTAACCACATGTAATACAAATTATTGACCGATACCTCTGGACATGTGGGACTGTGTAAGAGTGCTTCAAGGCAAAATTATGTAATAGTTGAACATAATAAAATAATACCCTTCTTTTTCTTCTTTAAAAAGAAAAAAGAAAAAATACAATGTCACGTTCATTGCATGAGTGACAACAACTAGTCAAATTTAAAAAATGAATGGTAGATCTCAAAAAAATGGTGATAGAAGTGGATAAAATAAAGTAAAGAATTTTATAAAATAAAGACTATGATGCGGTTCATGTGAAAAGAGATTCTGTAAAATAAAAAGTCTGATGCATTTCACCTCGGATAGAGAATCTGTAAAATAGAAAAATATGGTTTTAAAACAGTAAAATAAAGAATCTTTTATGAGTATGTGATGCAGGTGCTCTTATAATAGTCTTTGAAACAGATTCTTTTAACGAATTTTCTATTTTTACGGTTTTAAGCAACATATTTTACAATTATATAGAATTTCTAAAAGAAATTTTATATAATTTGTATGTCACAAAAGAAAAAAAAAAGAAAAAGTATAGAATTTCTAAAAGAAATTTTATATAATTTGTATGTCACAAAAGAAAAAAAAAAAAGAAAAAGTATCTCACACGGTGCTAAAACACTTTGCATTAAAAATTGTATTTTAAAAAAAATTATATTTAATACAATCTGGAGCCTTCAAGAACAAAAGCTGAAGTGGGGACAGAACTAAAAAACGCCAATAACGAAATGAAGCTCCTCGAAACATCTTTTCATTATCCCCAATATTTTATTTATTGGAACAATTGTTTATCTTATCCCTATTTAAAAACAAAACATTTGCTAATATTCCCTCCAAAAAGAAAAACATTCCAACTGTTTTAACTGTCACCAAGGAAAATTACACGTTTCTTCTAAGGAAAATGGCTCCTGCAATTTCACTTTCACTTTCCTCCCTTCCAAATTGCAAGTCCCACGATCATCCCAAGATTGATCCTATCAATAAAATTATAAGAAACCCATCTCAAAAATCACCACCACCCTTCAAATTCAGCAGGCGAAAGCTTCTAGACGGCGCTGGATTAAGCCTGGTTTCAGGGACTTTGGTTCAACCGGCAAAAGCATCCGGACCGGAAAGTCCGGCTGAGACGACATCCAGCAGAATGTCATATTCAAGGTTCTTGGAGTACTTAGATCAAGGTTATGTTAAAAAGGTTGATCTGTTTGAGAATGGGACAGTAGCGATTGTTGAGCTATACAATCCTTCAATGGAGAAACTCCAGAGAGTTAAAGTTCAATTACCTGGTTTGCCACCACAACTATTGAGGAAGCTTCAAGAAAAAGAAGTCGATTTTGCAGCTCATCCGGTGGAACCGAATGTATTAGCTGGTGTTTTTGATTTGTTAGGAAATCTGGCTTTCCCATTGATGTTGCTTGGTTCTTTGTTCTTGAGAAATTCGTCTTCGAATTTGCCTGGTGGTCCCAACTTGCCTTTTGGCATAGGAAGGTACGTATAACGTATGTATGTTTAACTTTTGGACATTTTAATTAACTTGCCTTTTGGCATAGGGAGGTATACTTGATGTTTTCTAATTAACTCTTATTAAATTCCACAGAAGCAAAGCAAAATTCCAGTTGGAACCAAACACAGGAGTAACATTCGATGATGTAGCTGGAATTGATGAAGCAAAGCAAGATTTTCAAGAAATAATCGAGTTCTTGAAAACACCAGAAAAATTTACTGCATTAGGAGCAAGAATTCCAAAGGGGATTCTGCTGATTGGACCACCTGGTACTGGTAAAACACTACTAGCCAAAGCTATTGCTGGAGAAGCAGGGGTACCGTTTCTTTCGCTGTCAGGATCCGAGTTCATAGAGATGTTCGTCGGTGTAGGTGCTTCAAGAGTGAGGGATTTGTTTAAAAAGGCTAATGCAAATTCACCTTGCATAGTCTTCATTGATGAGATTGATGCTGTTGGAAGGATGAGAGGTACCGGAATTGGCGGTGGAAATGACGAAAGAGAACAAACACTTAACCAATTGCTAACTGAGATGGATGGTTTTTCTGGAAATACTGGGGTTATTGTTCTTGCTGCTACTAATAGACCTGATGTTCTTGATCAAGCTCTGCTTAGGCCCGGGCGGTTTGACAGACAGGTTAGTTTCTTGATATAGGATAAAAACTTAAAGTATGATTAGAGTAACTTAACATCTGACTATTGTTTGTCATAGGTTACGGTTGGATTACCGGATGTAAGAGGAAGGGAGGAAATACTGAAAGTACACAGCAAGAACAAGAAACTTGATATGGATGTGTCTTTAAGTGTTATAGCCATGAGGACTCCTGGATTCAGTGGTGCAGATCTAGCAAACCTCATGAATGAAGCTGCTATCCTAGCTGGACGTAGGGGCAAAGATGGCATTACATTAAAAGAGATTGATGATTCCATTGATCGAATCGTAGCTGGAATGGAGGGAACAAAAATGACAGATGGGAAGAACAAGATACTAGTGGCTTATCATGAAGTCGGCCATGCTATCTGCGGGTATTTTATGATCATAATCATATGATTATCTTACTAACTAGTTTTCTTTAACCATTAACAAAGAAAACCCAGATTTTATAACTCATATAGCCATCAAAGTAACAATTTTTCTATGTTATAAACAGGACTTTGACACCAGGCCACGACCCTGTACAGAAAGTAACACTAATCCCTCGAGGCCAATCCCGAGGACTAACTTATTTCATTCCTGGTGAAGATCCAACACTAATCTCAAAGCAACAGCTTTTTGCAAGAATTGTCGGAGGGCTAGGAGGTCGTGCAGCTGAAGAGATCGTTTTTGGTGAGCCCGAAATCACCACTGGTGCAGCAAGTGATTTGCAGCAGATAACACGAATCGCTAGACAGGTAATATATGAACATGAAAACTACTGTTTTAGCAGGCAAGAAGTGTGTATATATTTGACATCTTCTTTCGGTTTAAACAGATGGTTACAACGTATGGGATGTCAGAGATAGGACCATGGACACTAACTGAACCGGCAGCACGGAGTAGTGATGTTGTTCTAAGGATGCTAGCAAGGAACAATATGTCAGAGAAACTTGCTCAAGACATTGATGCAACAGTTCATGAAACAATCGAACGAGCATATGAAATAGCAAAGAATCACATAAGGAACAATAGGCAGGCAATAGATAAGATAGTGGAAGTTTTGCTTGAGAAAGAAACTCTAACTGGGGATGAATTCAGAGCATTTCTCTCTGAATTCACTAGCATTCCCCAAGAAAACACAGTGACGACATTGGTGGACACGAAAGGTCACTTAACGCTTGCTACAAGGGAATGTCATACAATGTAAATATATACTAAGTGAAGTTTTGAACAACATACTTCAGTCAGTGAATATCAAGTAGAATGCACAAAGTAATAAAACTTTAAACACGAAGATAGTGCATAACAATCTTAATATTTTTCTCATGTTTGAACCCAGTAAGTCTATCACGATTGGCAGTATTGGATTGCAAACATAATCTTAAAAGACGAATTTACATTCAAGAGCGAAAGCACTAATAAAGCAGCATAAAAGATAGACTTAGGTAGAAAGACGAAAAGCTACATATAGTGATGATTAAGGATTTAAGAAAGCATCCACTCTTGTATTGGCTTTCCTTGATAAGAATTTCATGCAAATTGGAGGCTGCACACCAGCCAAAGCTAGAACTGAACTTGGCAATGTCCATATCCCATCTCCACATATCAATCCCGAGGCTACTGCTGACCCGAATGCATCTGCTTTGGCTTTGTCTAACTTGGTCCAAATGAATAGTATCAGACTTCCAACACACATGTCAATAGTGAAGTACCCTCCAAGATAGAATGGTATGGCCATTGCCATTGGAAGAGGAATATACTGAACCCACTTCTTCCCCCACTTCATCCCAACAAGGTCTCGGATTCCATTGATAACAATGGCTCCAATGAAAAACACGTAACAAAGCGTGAGACAGTTCTTTGGTAAAGCTGAAAACCCTTCAACTCCTAAGATGGCCATGTTACGATAAACCAGAGCATATGGAGCTGGATACTCTGAACCAGGGACCCCCAAGTTATTGAATGCCTTGTAAAAGAGCCAGAATACGCAAGGAGAAATAACGCAACCCATTGCTGTTCCTATAATCTGGCTAATGAACATGGACCGAGGGAAGCTAGGGTCATATAACCTGTCTTGAAGTCCTGCATGAGGTCTGATGCAGTTGAAACTATGTTCATCATGACACCACAGGCAGCTAATCCAGCAAGAACACCGCCATGAGAGGCACCCACCCATGCTCCAATTATGAAGATCGCAAGCTTTCCATAAGTCGATGCTAATGACCAGTCAGTGAGCCCACAGCCATAGGCATTGCAGAAAGCTAGGATTGGTGCAGACACGTAAATGGCTAGAATATGGTACCATCTGAGTTGGTGGAATATATGAGGGAGTGTGGCAGCAGAGATGATAGCAATTGTAACATAACCAACAAGAGCAACCCAATTGAATTTGATCTTTGAGAAATAATTGTGTCTGGCGTTGGTCATTGTAAGACACTGGGGATTGAGTAGAAGCCGGACTATTAACAGGGAGCACTTCTTTCTTCTTGAATTGTTCATGCAAACCATATATCGTACGACATAGAACCTTTACGAAGTTGTAGAGGCCATCACCGAGTATCATGGCTATGGCAATAAAGACCTGAAACCAACGGATGGATGTAAGAGTTAACCGAACAATTTTGATCACATCCATTAACTACGAAAAAGGGAGGGATCTTACCCTGTAACCTTGAATTCCGTGGAGGCTACTAGGAGACAATTCGGCACTGTACCAATCACCACTCCTTTTCTCTATGAGAGGCCACATTATACCCCAAGATAAGATTGCTCCAAGTAGCAGAGAGATGTTAATGATGTATGGACAAATCATACCAACACCAACATATGTTGCAGAGAAATCAAAGTAAAACCTGTTTGATATCAACGCCAAACGTCATTCTAGATGCACAATAATGTCGTCATATCAAACTCTTTCTCATAAAAATTCTACCTTGACTACTTATAAGGAGCAAATTTAATGTTTAGCAATGTCGTACAATAAGAGCAAGAACATACCTATTGTCGTAAGCTTTGAGACCAAAAGTTGGGAAGTTGACAAATCCACAGCCATCGCCTGCTGTGAAAAACCATTGAAAGAAGCCCCACAAAAGCTGAAGGAGAAAAACTTTCCAAGAGCTTTCACTTGCTTCCTATAACAACAACATTAATTACAAATGAAGTACAATCAATAAGGGTGTAAACTCACATAGTGTTTGATCAAGCAACAAAACAAAACGGTACTAGTAATTGATCTCACTTGGCTAGTTTAGCTCCGTGAGGAGTGTGGAAACTGTTGATAAGGTTAGCAGTTGCGGTACCACTTGGATATGTCAACTTGAAGTCGATGATCATTATCTGGAACACGAGAGATCGCCCGAAGAAGATAAAAAAAAAGTCAGGAAAGATACCAAAGAATTCAACTACAATTGGACTGAAAGCAAAGATTTCGCTCAAGTTAGCAATGAAAAAATTAAAGAAGTAAAAGATGGATGGTCCACAAGCAAAAGACAAGATTAAAAGTACCTTCCTCAAAGGCAACACGGAGAATAGCCCAAGAAAGCTAACAAGAAAAAGAAATCCAAACATCCATGTAAGACCTGGGTTCTTGAAACCACTGGTAGCAGTATCACCAGACTGTTTTCCGACAACTTCACTCATGCCAAAAAGGTAGCTTCCAAAGCCTCCTGCATGTCCAAGTTTCAATGAGAAGGGAACACTCAATAAGAATAATAACAGCCGCGTGAAGTATAATCGATGGTAGATTAAGACACTACGTATCGCCATTACAGCAGTTGACAGATAGGACTACACAACATCCAAGATTACAAGCTGATTCGTATTCCAAATCACAGCGGGACAACTAATTAATTAAGAAAATAAAAAAAACGTTGTATCAAGTCTTTGGCAGTTTGAACAAATCATTGTGTTTTAATCAAAGACAAGGGAAGATACTCAAGTGAAATCCTTTGATCAACAAGTCACGCCTATTTAAGAACCAGACAAAAAAAAACCACAGACTTTGAGAATCTGAACCATAAAGCAGCCAAAATCATTTCTCAAATCATGAAGTTTAAAAATGTCAAGCGGGCATATAAAAATGTCCAAAATCGTCAAGGGGGTCCAAAATCGTCAAGCGGCATATAAAAATGTCAATTGCTTCTCCTTCATGCCCCTTCCTCATTAAAATATCAATAGAAATGATCTCCTTGTAAACCTCAATTAAACATGGCATTAAACATCTCAATTACAGTTGACACTATCAATCAAGGATGAAATGATCTCCTTGTAAACCTTGTGTCAAACATTTGATATGCAGATTAATCATTCAATTAAAGTGTCTAACAACAATACAGGCAACACATCTGTAATCAGTAAAATAATTTCTGCTTATTCAAAAGAAAGTCATTTAGAAAATGACACCTGTGTACCGAAACCATGTGAAATCATTTATACAGCTGCCAAACTTGATTGAAAATTCACATTTAAAGACATCAAACCAAAATCAAAGGGTAAAAAGAGAAAATCTAATTATACATCCCATGGAATTTAAAGTGGTGGGATGTTCAAAAATCATAACCTTGTGGGACCAATCAAATACATAAAGGAGTATATTGTAGGTATACATCTAAAAGTCACACATGATCCTCATGTTCTCCTGATGTAGCTCATAATTATACTACAATTACCCACAACTTTATGTGTATTACAAAGCACTTTATATATAC
Organism: Gentiana macrophylla; assembly: GCA_026214975.1. Taxonomy (NCBI): domain Eukaryota; kingdom Viridiplantae; phylum Streptophyta; class Magnoliopsida; order Gentianales; family Gentianaceae; genus Gentiana; species Gentiana macrophylla. The sequence continues at coordinate 133,470,761 of CM047807.1, read as the reverse complement.
CAATCTTCATACATTAAAAAGTTGAGCACCCCCCCCCCCCCCCACCCCCTACTTGCCCCAGAGTTTCATGGAATATGTAAATGGTTATGCCTGGGTGGTGCAATTAACAAAGGGTGGTGCAATTAACAAAGGGTATCGAACTCCCCTCTAAAGCAAACTGCGAGCAGCCCCTGTTTTTTTACCATTGAGCTATGCCCTTGGGGCATATATATATATATATATGAGCGTGTGTGGCCATCTCACTGTTTGACGTTGAATAATAATACACTGAAAATGAAAGCAGAAAGTGATGCATACAATAAGATGTAGACTTCGAGCCGAGAAAAAAAATAAGAATTAAAAATAATAATAATTTAATTCCGGTTAACAATCAAATTCAATGATTTGATATAATCATGGACTCATGGTGCAGGAAAAAAAAAAAAAAAAAAACCAAACATGCAAAAGTAAAGGCATAAATTACCGCTAAAAGCGATGCCGGAGGTGGCAACAACACAGGTCTGAATGACAGTATTTTCTTGCCGAGTAAACGGCTGCTTCAAAACCCAGATTTCTCAAGGAATTTCGTCCATGTCTTGACAAAGAAGAATCCCAATAGCCCAGCAGAAACATTGAGAGAAGGTATAATCCCAGTCGTCAGATTCAACTTCATGACAATAAAAGTAAACAAAATACCGAGCACAAAACTGACGAAAAACGCTCTGAATGTCAGCTGATCCTGCCATGACGGCACCTCTTTAGAATCGAAAATCCTCTCAACAGATTCACTGCTCTCTTCTTCCACAGCCCTATTATCATCATCCCTCCTCTTCCCGTTTTCAGCATCGGAACGGTGGTGATCCATTAGGTGACTGCTTGAAAACAGAAAATTGGGGTTCTCTGATAATAGATGGGGAATACCTGAATATTGAGAGGCGTGCCTATATACTACTAACTACTAATAATAAGGTGGCCAAATTTCTGAGGAAAAGCCGTATTGAATGTGGGGAGTAATTTTAGGAAATAGATGCTGGAATCTGGCTGGAAATGGACGTGGGGCTATTAAGCTATACATACATACAGCTTTATCTAAAATGCATTTGAATCTTGTTTTAATTTTTTTTTTTTTTTTTTTTTTTACTTTTATCGTTATCGTCATATCAAAAAGGATTTCTTTGTGTTTACATGTGAGTAATAAAAAATAATATTTTTTCAGCCCATGTTATATTTTTTTATATGAAATAAAATACGCCACAAAATATCCGGGCTATTATTGTAACGGTCACTGTAATGATTTAGAAAAACCTCAAAAAAAAAAATTAACATAGAAAGCTAGCTGTAGTTCTAAGAAGAAGGGAAAAAAAACTGTGAAAATAGTAACAGATATTTTCCATTTTATCATGGCAAGTAATAAAGGATTTAAAATAAAATAGGAAAAATGAATGTCAGGAGAGATATCATATGGGACATGGTAATAGATGCATCATACCTAAAGAAATCATATTTTTTTTATTAATAATAATTATCGTTATCTGTCATTCTTGAGTGACAAAATAGCAAAAAAAATCATTTTTATTTATTTTACCTAGAATTCTTTTTTGAGAAAATTTTACCTAGAATTTTGGCCTTTCTGTCTCGAGAGATTTTATGGTGCAACGGTTGTAGGAATGTTATACAAAGTCAAGATACATTAGAAATTCTCTCATTTTTACTCTCTTTCACATAATACACTTTTTATCGTGTGAGAGGTTAGAAATGAATGGTTGTAATGTATGCCAAACTGTGAAACCTTCCTACAACTGGCCAGTATTTTAAAATTTCACTTCTGTCTCACGTTCCATCTTAGTCCGTAATTAAAATTTTAAACTCCGAATCCTTCCGTTGAAAAATAATGAATTAAACACTACGATCCTTTCAAAAAATAAAACATTATCATTTTATGTCGATAAATAAATATTCGATTAATTAATAATCTCGTCAAATGAGATTATTAATTAATCGAATATTTATTTATCGACATAAAATGATAATGTTTTATTTTTTGAAAGGATCGTAGTGTTTAATTCATTATTTTTCAACGGAAGGATTCAGAGTTTAAAATTGCGTTGATACCTAAGGTAGCAGCTCCCACCCGTGTAGCTGAGTTACGGCCTATTGCACTGTGTAATTCAACGTACAAATTGCTCTCGCGTGTCATTGTCAACAGACTTAAGCATTATTAATGATGTTATCTCGGGCAACCAGAGTGCTTTTGTTTCAGGTAGATTGATCACAGACAATGCCATTGTTGCTTTTGAGGCATTTCATTCCATGAAGGTAGGGGCACCTGGTTGATATGGCCAAGGCTTTCGATCGGGTATAATGGAATTATCTTTGGGGAGTTATGCACCAGATGTGTTTTCCAGGGGCTTTTGTCGATTTATTGCGAAGATGTATTTCGTCTGTTACTTACCGGGCCCTTGTTAATGGTAGGCCTGGCCCTCGGATTGTCCCAACTCGGGGGATTCGACAAGGAGATCCCCTATCCCCGTTCTTGTTTATCATTTGTCTTTGAGGGTTGTGACTTTCTTTGGATCAGTGTATGAGAGTGGATTGCTTCGGGCATATCATTTGGCGGCGATCACAAGTTCGAGTTTTCACTTACTTTTCTTCGATGTGGCATGTTATTTTTTGAGTACATGGATGGGGCATTAGAGACACTGCTAGACCTTTTCACTCATTATGGGATGCTCTCCGGTCAAGCCATAAACTTTCATAAGTCTAGTTTATACTTCAGTAAGGCAATACGGCAGGAGGATAGGGAATATATTTCGGACTTTCTTGAGATCTGCAAGAAGCGAGGCACGGGTAAATATTTGGGCATGCCCCTTGTCACTGGAAGGAATAAACGACAGGTATTTGATTTTCTCCGAGAGAAGGTGTGGAAAAAGTTGTCTGGTTGGAAGGACAAGCTCCTCTCCCCCGCAGGTAAGGAAGTTATGATTAAATCCAGCCTCCAAGCTATACCGACGTTTATTATGCAATGCTTCAAAGTCCCCACCACATTAGTTCATGAGATTGAGAAATGTATTCGTGGATTCTTCTGGGGAGACACTAACACCAACCGGAAGGTGCACTGGAGAAATTAGGACACTTGCTGCCTGCCAAAAAAATCTTGGGGGTCTAGGTTCCGTAACATGGAGTGTTTTAATTTAGCCTTGCTGGCTAAGCAGTCGTGGAGATTCCTTATTTGTCCCGCCGCCCTCGCGAGTCGTGTTTTGAATGCGAAGTATCACCCGGGCACTACAATTATTGCAGCAGGGCTGGGGAGCAGACCATCTTTTCTGTGGAGGAGTTTGCTGGAAGGCAGGGATATGTTAATGCAGGGATTGCGATGGCGAATAGGAGATGGGAGTTCTGTTTATGTCTTTCATGATGCTTGGGTCTCTAGGCCACCAACATTTCGGCTAGCTCGCTCATGGCACTCCTTGCCAACGGATAGTATGGTTCAGGACTTGCTTTTGCCAGGAACTAGACAGTGGAACTTGCCTCTCCTCAGGCGGGAGTTCCGGACTTAGGAGGTGGGCGCCATCCTTCGGACTCCAATTGCGGCGGTTCGCATCCGGATAAGCCGATTTGGCATTATGACCGCCCGGCAGTAGATATCTGATGAAGTCGGGATATTTTCTTGCTTTGAGCTTGTATGGTAGATTGCCTGAGTTGGCACATGCATCATCATCTTCAGGACCTGACAGAGTATGGAGGGATGTTTGGAAAGTTATTGTGCCACCGCGTGTCCATCACTTTTTATGGCGGTGCCTGCAGGACTGTTTGCCGATTGAGGAGCAGCTTGCCAAGCGGAATATGGGCTCGGGTCTTTGTTTGGCATGTGGAAGGGAGATAGAGTCCTTACATCATGTTCTTTTTAATTGCGATTATGCTAGGGAGATCTGGGCAGCCTCGACTTTTGGTAATCAGCGAATGCATCATGGATCGAACTTTAGGGAGTTTTTTGGTGCGTTGATAGAACGCTATAATCCGGATGAGGTTTCCACCTTCTGTATGCTTCTCTGGAATCTATGGAAAGCTCGATGCAGTGCGGTTTTTGATGATGCACCTATTTATGTATCCCGCGTGGTTTCGGCAACCTTAGCAGGGGCGATGGAGTATCGTATGGCCGTCTGTATTTCTCATACGGATTCCGAGGAGTCTGGTCACCCGGTCATATGGAGTGCTCCTACTGGGGGCAATTGGAAATGCAATTCTGATGCTTCTGTCACAGACTCGGGTTTTGGTGTAGGTCTTATATTCAGAGATGCACTTGGTTCGATTATTGCTACCTTTTCATTCCACCTCGACCCTGGTATAAGTCTTGAGACTCTAGAGATGCAGGCGATCCTGATGGCAATGGAAGAGGCTATTCGCTTGGGGCTTTCTGCAGTTATCCTCGAGACTCACTGTCTGCCATGTATTCAAGCCTTACTACGACCGTCGGATGATCTGTCTGTATTCAGTTGTTTAGCGCAAGACTGCCTTGCACTCTTATCGTCCTTTATTTCATCATCTTTTCCATTTGTCAAGCGCACTGGTAATTTTCCGGCGCATTTGTTGGCTAGACATGGAGTAGGTCTCACTGGTCGTACTGTGTGGGGCGTTTCCCCTCCTCATGATATAATCTCCGCCGCTATTGCGGATTTGGCTTAATAAAATTTCATTTTCCTTCAAAAAAAAAAAAAATCTCGTCAAATGAATAACTTTCTCTAATCTCGACTTGGGCAAAAGGGCTTAAATTAATGTTCGATAATTGATTAACATTGCTAAACGAATATTTTTTTTAGTTCTGATGGTATTCATTTATCGATGTTATACTGTATAATGATATTAATATAATGGCAAAAATATTCTCCATGAGTCAATAATAATTGCTGATGTGGTCCACACCCTCATTATTTCATTAACATAAAAATCTCAAATGTGTATGTCAATTAACAGAAGGGAGTTAGCCGCTAATGGGACATTGATCCAATGGTAATCACTGTGGCCTCTTAACCTGGAGTATCCGGGTTCTAGTCTTAATGAAGACAAAAAGTGTAGTTCGTATGTATCGTTTCCGGGAAGAAAAAAAAGAGTTAGTCATTAGGAGACTCGAATTTAGCTTTAGTAATATGCGGGGAAACCACTTTGTGCCTTGCGCTATTGTGGAACTCATCTAAAAAACATGTATAAACTAAAAAAGCGAGCACGGATACCTCATAAGAAGTGTTTAAGCATCAAGAATGACTAAATAAAGCTACTACTAAGCAAACCTCCAACGTTCATTGCCCCGTAAGAAGTGTTTAAGCATCAATAGTGAACTAAAAAGGCTACTAAGCAAGCCTCCAATGTTCATTACTGGTTAATATGAAAACAGTATTATGCTTACTGAAAATATTCGAACTGGTAATTAATGCATGTTGTATGTATTGAAAATATATAACTAAAAAAAAAGAATGCGACTTAAGTGTCTCAAAAAAAAAAAAAAAAGAATGCGACTTAAGTGAAAATATCGATTGTACTAGAATAAATTACTGTATCTGATATTACACTGAAAATCCGGGAACAATGATACAATTCTATCTAATATGTCTGTGTTCCAAAATAAACTCTGAAAGTTTTTGAGGCTGCATACCAAAATTTCTGACCGGCTCCGGCATATAAAAATTGTACTCCTTATTGTAGCTCATAAGTAAGGTCTGATGTCTGGGATTCTCAGAAACTCGCTGCATTGAATCTGGAATCAGAATTCTTACTCTGACCCCGGAGTGAGGCGACTGTCTAGTGAACCAATACATTATTATAAATTATCTTTAAGATTATTGTATTACTTGTATGTCTTGTGTCTTTTATTTAAAAGTATTGTTATCGTAAAGACACTAAACTTTATGTTTATACTATAAAACTTATTTTATTACTTTTCTGCGTGGAAAAAAAATTGTTATCCAGAAATCTATTGTATTTTATAATACTACTATTATATTTGTTTATCTGTAAATCTGACAAAGACAAATCTTGTATAATGAAACTGGTATTTTAGAAATCTTTCTTAAACTTCTTAAAACAAGATGTGTATCCATCCGTCTAAAATATATTTTGAATATGTGTTTATTCAACTTTTCACGAAAACTCACTTAGAACATTAGTCTAAATAAATTCAATCTTCTAAATCTTTTCTTACCACGTGAAAATAAGGTATCATCATCTATTTACTTTATAATCATACATTTGACTATCCTAAAACCATATTATATTAAACAAATTCTTAAATCATATAAAACTGAATGATAATTTGTTTTAACATTTTAAATAATCATAAAGTGTATGGACGGGACCGTCCACAAACTTGGGCAGTATCATTCCCTACGAGCGGTACAGAAGGGAGAAAATATACATTCAGTCGCCTGTAGAACCATATATTTAAGTCGCGTCTGCATTCGGGCGCGGCATTTTTTTTAAGTAGCGTGCTGCATTCCGGGATCGTGCCATTTTTCCACCATATCACGTGGAATTCGAATGGTTCACGTGTAAATTCGATTGGTGGCAAAAGTTGAAATTCCACGGCGCTGGGGAAATTTTAATGAGGGCGCGTGGAAAAGGAAGCTTAACGTGGAAAATATCCACGGGCCCGTGGAAATTGTAAAAGCATATCTGTGACTTTATCTTTCTTCTTCCTCACTTTTTACGAAAAAATCGCCCCACATGCAGAAAAGAAAAAATATGTAGCCCACATCCCTATCCCCACAACCCTATCCCCACATCCCTATCCCCACATCCCTATCCCACATCGTAGATTAATTTTACGAGGAAGAATTCATCTCACGGCAAAAGGTGTTTGTTGGCGGGTTAGTTTACATTAGTGGAATTGGAACCGGAGTTGATTGAAGCTTTATACTCTCCAATGGCCGTTATTAATTTGGAAGAATATCATACTAGTAAGTTATTTACTGATTTATTAGTTTTAATTTTGATGAATTTGCCTCAAATTTTATTGAACTGCCACTTTTTATTTCAAATTGTGATATTGTAATGTTATCGAAATTGTGATATAATAATCTTATTGAAATTTTAGTTTGCGAAATTGTGATATAGTATGTTTATGTATTGACCCAAAAAAATCGAAATTGTGAGATAATTTGTTAAATTTTGTAGTAATGATATTGTAAAATTTTCTCTATTGTAGATTTTTTTATATTGTAGAAATTATGATTATAAGATAGGAAATTGTAGTAATGATATTGTACAATTTTGAAATTGTAGAAATTATGGTTATAAGATATTGGACCTTTCGAATTATGTATATTGGGAAATTTGTAGAAATGTTGATGTTGTAGAAATCTTGACGTTGTTGAAATTATGATATTGTAATTATTATGCTTATTTGATTGGAAAATTTGTATTGGAAAATTTGTATAAATGTTGATGTTGTACAAATAATGACGTTGTACAAATTTTGATATTATAATTATTTTGATTATATGATTGGAAAATTTGTATTGGAAAATTTGTAGAAATCTTGATGTTGTAAAAATAATGACCTTGTAGAAATTTTGATATTGTATTTATGTTGATTATTTGATAATTTAGAATTTTTTAAGAATGATATGCATTAATGTAATTATAGTGACAATGTTATTATTGGCTCTGTCCATCATCGATCTCATCGTCATCATCAAATATTACATGATGTATTTGGTGAAAACAATCTCTCTTCTATTACGATGAGCGGGGTAATAGAAGAGAAGATTGTTTTCTGGCGTCATGTAATATTTGATGATGACGAGGAGATCGAATGATGGACAGAGCCAATAACAATGAATCTTATACTTTCGATCTAACGGATGCCTCGCTTCCGGCGGAGGCTTTACCAATTTCTCGAGAAGCGGAAAGATGCTCTATGTGGCGCAGACGCAATGAAAATTCTACGAGCTACCTACCAGGAGCCCCAATACAAAGCCTGGAGATTAGGCATGACACAAATGGATCGAAGGATTGAAAACACCTGACAGGGATGCATGCATTTTAAGAAGCTCATCGCGTCGGCGTGCTGTAGTAATACGTCAAAATTCTATTGTTTTGGAATTTTTCAAACAACATTTATTTGTCGTTTGTTTTCGTTTTTTTAATTTGCTTTTTTATTTATTAAATTAGGGAATTTTCATTGTGATTGCCGTAACAATTACATTATTGGAGTGTTATTTGAAAACTAAAGTTATACATTCATACAATATCATATAATCGAAATATGTTCAATATCCAAACTTCTACATTATCATTTCTAATATTAACATTGCCACTATAATATCATTAATGCATTTCATTCTAAAAAATTTCTAAACTATCAAATAATCAAAATAATTACAATATCAAAATTTCTACAACTAATGACAATTTTCTTATTGAACAATCTCATTATAATTAATCATTTCATAGCTTAATAATCAAAATTTTATCCTTTCACTACCCTAAAACTATAAGCTTTTACCTTTTCACCATACTGAAAAATCGTAAATTTATATCTTTATAAGGTTATTTACCTCAAACATATCATCAAATTAAAACAAATACAATATTTAAAAAAATAAAACAAAAGTCTTTATAAGAAATCTTTACCCATTTGTTTAAAGGAGTAAGTAGGTGTAGATTGATAATTTTTTCGAAAGTTTTGTGAAGATAAATTGAGTGAAAAGATTGATGATTTTGGGTGAAGAAGATGATGGTATTGACTAAAATGTAGGAAAAAACAGCAGTTTGGCGATTTATTAATTCAATTTCGATAATCCCGGGACCGTGTATATTTTCCACGTCGCGTGTCAATTTCCACGTGGCGTCCACCTAAAATTTAAGTGCCCGTGGAATTGAAACTTTTGGCACTAATTTGAAGCTTAGCGTGGCGCTTTATTACAATCCACGTGATATGGGGAAAAAGGCACGAACCCGTGCAATGCGACGGGCAACTTAAAAAATGTCGGCGTCTGCACGCGACTTGAAATATGGTGTCTACAAATTGGCGCGAATGTATATTTTCTCTACAGAAGGCAAAAATGAATGAATGATGCACGGTACCGTTCAACTATAAGTCTAGGCGATAGAGATAAAATTTTGAAAAAAATAGGGGTATGGGCAAATTTTTTTAGCAAACATGGTATTATTTGAATTCTAATCCTATCATCAACTTCTACTCACACAAGGAGAAAGCTATCTGCAATTTTCGAAAGTATTAATTAACACTATTTTTTTTTTTTTTTTTTGGCAATAAAATGTCTATTCTCCAAACAGACCCTGAATGATTCTTTTTCTTTCTTTAATTAGTTTATAACTTATCAAACCTTTCTTTTTCTTTAATTTCTAACTTAAACCTTACGCTCAGTGTTGTTATCATTAAGTTCGAGTGGTCCCTTCAACTTGTGTGGCTTTGGTATTTTCCCACCTCATTCCAATATTTTTGTTTGGTTTTTAGATTTTTTTTTTTTTTTGGGATCATAGTAAAATTAGATGGTATAATAGGAATAATAATATTTATTATAACTCCTATTATGGTAAACATCGTATGAACTCGTTTTTTTTATATAAAAGAAAATCATGGCAATTTGTTCCTCAAATATAGCAATTTCACCTTTTTTTTTATTTCCATTTTTAAAGGGAACAAAAAGAGTATGACTAAAAATACGTCTATACGAAAGGTCACGTACAATCGTAAGAGGGGTATGAGAGTTGCTGAAAAAAATCAAGAAATCGCCCCTCAAAAAAAAAAAAAAAAAAAAAAATCAATAAATTTCATATGTTAAGGGACTTTTCTAAACCATGTGCATGTTTTTCTTTTCAGTGATTTTATGTTAGTCCAGGATCACCATGTCATATTTGTCCACCAATGAAATTGTTTATAAGAAGGCTAAAAACGTAAAAACATGGGATATATATTTTTCTGTGGTGGCGCTTGTGTGTTTTATTGTTTTTATTGGTCTTGGATCTGATAAATCATACTTTATGGGACCATAATAAATTTCCGTTTTCTTTTAATGAGAAATAATCTTGCCTGAAATATGCCACAATAAAAACACCAAATAATTAAATAAGCCTTAGATATTATTATTATTATTATTACACCAAATAATTAAATAAGCCTTAGATATTATTATTATTATTATTATTATTATTATTATTAGGGGAAGCCTTAGAGAATTGAAAGTACAAATATACTCGTCGAGCTCCCTTGCTGCGGATATTTCCAAGCCGTGGAGTTTTCCGGTGGTTTGGTGGATCACTTCCAATTTTGGGGTTATCTTTCCGGCGGAGTTTTCACCTGGATGAGCATCAATGCTTGGGGGAAGAAGAAAATTTTAAAATAATTTTGGGATCGGTGAGGCCCGTCATTTTGGTGCATCCATTTATCTTCCCCTACCAGATCTGATTGTTCTGCGCCCTGTTAGTGGGGGTGGGGCTCTGATCGATGGCTGCTGGTGTAGATATCGGTTCTGTGCTTCCCGGATCCTCTTCCATCTTCGTTGTCGCGGCTGAGTTCCTCATGTGGCTTCCGGCGTCTGGCTTACCTATGGTTGATGTGGCTGAGTAGTTTGGTTCTGAGGAGTTGTTTCTCAGAGGTTCAGCCTTCGAATTTCTCTTATCGCGTGCGGATCTCGAGTTGTAGATGGTAATTTGTGGCAGCTTTCGTTTCTTCGTCACCTGTGGCATCATTCGTCGCAACTCGTGATTTGTTATTTGGTATTAGGAGGGGCGGTTGGTTTGCAGGAGCACGGCGGAGCATAGGTGGTGGCGGCGGATGCTATGTTTTATTGTTTTTTGTTTTTTGTTTTTCTTTGTTTTGCGTCGAATAATAGGTTGCCGAGAGGGCTCATGTGTCTGAACGCCTCCTTATGAAATTATTTCTTTAGGAAAATTTCCTTCTGTTCAGCACCCTTGATTCGACCTATTATTCGGCTTTGTTGTAATATAGGTTGCCTGTTTTGCGGCTAGGCCGCGTTGTAGTGTGGTTTGCCATGCTGTAGTGCGGTTCTCGGCCGCGTAGTAGTGCGGTTTTTGTCCGTGTTGTAAGTTCGGTTTATCCGATTAATAAAAGCTTTCGTATTCCGTGGGAAAAAAAAGATAACATATCTAGTTGATGAAATATAAAATAGTTAGAACTTGTGGTATATATTTGATTGAGTAATATTAGTAACGCAACAAAATAGTCATAATAAACAGAATAAATTGTTCTGAATGCGAAGTACCACCTTGGTATGACTGTTATTGCTGCGGGTTTGGGGCGGCGTCCTTCATTTCTTTGGCGAAGTTTATTAGAGGGGCGTGATCTTTTGACCATGGGTCTGAGATGGCGAGTTGGTGATGGCCGTTCGGTATTTGTCTTTCATGATACGTGGATCACTCAGCCTCCTTCCTTCCGCATCGCGCATACCACTCACACACTTCCGACAAATATACAGGTGCATGATCTCTTGGCAGTTGATGGTCAGCTGGAATATGTCCTTGCTCCGACAAGTTTTCAATCCATGGGAGGTGGATGCGATTTCTCAGACTTCAGTAGCTGGCCCTTCCCACCCGGATAGACGGATATGGCATTATGATCGGAAGGGGCGATACAATCAGGTCGAGGTACTTCTTAGCCCTGAGCTTGCGTGGGGGGTTGTATTATGGGGCTAATGGGTCATCTTCTGTTGGTCCGGATAGGTTGTGGCGTGATGTTTGGCGAGTGGTTGTACTACCGCGAGTTCAACATTTTCTCTGGAGGTGTTTGCAAGGCTACTTGCCGATAAGAGAACTTACTCAAGCGGCAACTTGGACATGGGATTTGCTTGACATGTGGTCGTGAGCGGGAATCTATGCGTCATGTCCTGTTCGACTTTGACTATGCTAGGGCGATATGGGAGGCCTCCTCCTTTGCGGGCCAGGTTGCTCGGCGGTCGTCTGGCTTCAGTGAGTTCTTTGGGGGCCATGTGGAGGATCTGTTTGCGGAGGATATGTCTGAGTTCTGTATGAAACTTTGGAATCTCTGGAAGGTACGCTGTAGTGCAGTTTTTGAAGGTGCACCCATCTAAGTCTCCCGTGCTGTCTCAGCTTCGTCAGCAGCGGCTTTCGAGTATAGGCAGGTGGTTGGTGGTACTGTTGTGGAGCCGGGGGGATCCCACACCCGGATAATTGGACCCTGACGCCATTGGGGATATGGAAGTGCAACACGGATGCCTCGGTGACAGACTCTGGCTCGGGTATTGGACTGATATTTTGAGATTCCGAGGGGTCTATTGTGGCGGCCTTCTCCTTCCATATTGACCCGGGTGATGCACCAGAACTATTGGAGATGCGCGCGCTTTCTCATGCTCTTGCAGAAGCAACTCGTCTACATCTTCTGTCAGTTTTGGTGACTTGATTTTTAAACTGATAAATAATCTGGTGGAGCTAATCAGGATAATTGAGACTGAGAATGATGGTCAGTTTCAGTCAAATATATTTAGTTCTGTGAAAGTCAGTTTGATGAAGTGCAACTGAGTTTCTTACGAATTCAATGATCGATTTTGGTCTCTTTGAGTTATTCTAAATATAGCTGAGTTCTATATCGAGCGATTGATTACAAGTGCGGAGAGTCGATTTTGAGTGAGTTTAAATGCAGTGGATAACAAATTTGAGTGGGTCCATATCTGGGTATTTATGAGAATTCCGACAAAGATCTTTGGCGGTTATGGTTTGGGATTTGTGTCTATAAATACTTATGTTGTAATCAATGCAAGAGTGTGTCTTTCACTTTGTGAGGAATACCTTGTAATTCTATGCATAATAAAATATCTCATTTTCTGTCCATGGAGTAGTCGGCACAATGCCGGAAACCACGTTAAATCACCGTGTTCTCTTTGTTTCTGTGTTTTATCAATTCCGCCATTCATTACGTTTGCATTGCTATCTGTTATTTATCTTTATTAAACTGCAAGTCTCCTTTGTGTTTTAACAAACTGGTAACAGAGCGTCAGGTTCAAGATTCAGGAGTTGCAGGTGAACAGAGTTGATCTTCACCAAGACCGGTGACCGGTGCTAGGATTTTGTGATCAAAGGTTTGTTCTTTAAATAGAAGGATGTCGGCAATGAACGTGAAGATTGATAAATTTACAGGGAAGAACAGTTTCAGTTTGTGGCAAATCAAGATGTGGGCCTTGTTAAAGCAACAAGGATTGTGGACTCCTTTATCTAATAGAGGGGATACCAGTTCAGCAGATTATGCCAGTATGGAGGAGAAAGCACATTCAACCATCATGTTGTGCTTGTCTGGTGATGTTATCATAGAAGTTGCTGAGGAAGACACCGCTGCCAAGTTATGGTTAAAGCTTGAAAGCCTGTATATGACTAAGTCATTGACCGACAAATTCTTTCTTGAAGAAGAGAGGCTATTCGACCCGAGGATGCATAAGGGACTCAGTTGAGAGATCGTCTTGATCGGTGAACACAATATTACTTGATCTCAGGAATATTGATGTTAATATTGAGGATGAAGATGCTGCTTTGATTTTGCTGGTTTCATTACCAGCTTCCTATGAGAACTTTGTGCAGTCCTTCATAGTTGGGAATGATACATTTGCTTTAGAGGATGTAAGGTCATCTTTACATGCCAAGGAGAGTGAGACATAAAGCGGTGGAGGCGAGACAATTAGGTCTGCGGGATCGATAATCGATGGCAGCGAGTGACAAAGAGCATGGTCAGTCTAGGAAGAAAAATTCCAAGAAGACAAGGTCCAAAGGCCCTAAATCCACAGATGTTTGCAATTACTGTAAGGAGCAGGGATATTGAAAGTCCAATTGTCCAAAGAGGAAAAAAATAGCAGGAGAACAGTTCTAGCACAGCTGCTGTGGCAGCTGAGCATGATTCAGATGAGGACATGGTCCTAGTGGCAGGAGAGTCGGCACATCAAACTGATGTGTGGATTATGGACTCTGGGTATCCTTTCATATTTTCCCTCACAGAGAGTGGTTCTCAAGTTATCAGCAGATAGATGGTGGTCATATATTATGGCAAATCACAAGGTCTGCAAGGTAGTTGGGATTTGATCAGTTCAGTTGAGGACAGAGGATGGAAGATTACGCATGGCGAGTGAAGTTAGACATGTTTCACAAATGACCAAAAACTTGGTATCTCTCGATTCTTTGGGATGACAAGGGATTGATTTTAAGGGGAAAGTGGTGTCTTGAGTGTATAAAAACTCAATTGAGGTTCTTAAGGGAATCAAGAAAGGGACTCAGTATATACTACAAGTGGTCGATTGTTTTAGTTGGCTGCTTTGTGGCATCATCTCGAGATTCATCGATCCTGACTTACAAAGCGTGGCACATGAGGCCCGGGTCACATGGGTGAAAAGGGATCTGAGTTCTTTCTCAGAAAGATCTTCTTGGGGGACGTAAGGTCAAGAATCTGGACTTTTGTGAGCAATGTGTGTTTGGGAAGCTTCATAGGAGCAAGTTCTCAAAAGGGGTACACAACACAAAGTCATCACTTTATTACATTCATTCTGATTGTTGGGGGCCATCAATGGTGGAGTCATTGGGTGGTCACAGATATTTTGTGTCCTTTATTGATGACTATTCAAGGATGACTTGGGTGGTGCTGATGAAACACAAAAGTGAGGCATTCAAGAGCTTCATGCAATGGAAGGCTCTAGGTGAAAATCAATTAGGGAAGAAGATCAAGAGGCTTCGTACAGATAATGGTCTGGAATTCTGCTAGACTGAGTTTGATACATTGCAGGCAAAAGCGAGGTATTGCCGGACATCATCTGATCAGAATACTCCTCAGCAAAATGGTGTAGCTGAAAGAATGAATTAAACTCTTTTGGAGAGAGCAAGATGTATGCTTTATCATGCTGGTTTGTCAAGGAGATTTTGGGCAGAGGCTGTAACCACAGCTTGCTACTTAATCAACAGGAGTCCTCACATAGGGATCAGTCTGAAAACACCAGTTGAGATGTGGTCAGGCAAGCCTGCAGATTATTCAATTTTAAGGGTATTTGGAAGCACATTTTACTATCATGTCTGTGAAGGGAAACTGGAACCAAGGGCCAAGAAAGGAGTGTTTATGGGGTATGGTGATGGAGTTAAGGGTTATAGAATTTGGTTATCAGCAGAATACAGAGTTATTCTCAACAGAGATACAATTTTTGATGAAAATTCTATACTCAGTTCATCAGTGGGGAGAATAACTGAAACGAGTGCTGAAACTTAGAAAACTGACAGTAAGGTGGAGCTTCAGGTAGAGTCCGTTGGAATGCAACAATCAACTGATCCAAGTCAGTTTTCATCGACGGTTCTTGAACCGAGTGAATCAAGCGGTCGGTGAGCAAATGTCAGTTGAGCGTCAAATTGAGAACGTGGGTCAGCAGAGTATAGCTGTCAGCAGAGCTAGAAGATCCAATATTGGGTACCTCCTAAGAGGTATGGGTTTGATGATTTGGTTGGATACGCACTTCAAGTTGCAGAAGAAGTAGATGGTTTTGAACCTTCTACTTACAGGGAAGCAGTGACATGTTCTGAAGCATCTCAATGGCTTGCTGCCATGGGAGATGAAATGGAGTCATTATTGAAGAATCAGACTTGGGATCTAGTTAAACATCCACCTGAAAGGAGAGTTGTTACTTGCAAATGGATCTTCAAGAAGAATGAAGGGTTAACTGAGGCAGAATGATTTAAGTATAAGACATGTTTGGTTGCAAGAGGGTTCAGTCAGAAAGAAGGGGTGGACTTTGATGAGATATTCTCACCAGTAGTCAGACATACTTCCATCAGAGTGTTATTAGCAAATGTGGCATAGCAGGACTTAGAACTTGAGCAATTAGATGTGAAGACAACTTTTCTACATGGTGAGGTAGAAAAAGAGATATACATGACTCAGCCAGAGGGTTTCCAAGTTCCTGGTAAGGAAGATCTCGTGTGTAAGTTGAAGAAGTCCTTGTATGGACTGAAGCAGGCTCCTAGACAGTGGTATAAAATGTTTGACATTTACATGATCCAGTTGGGTTACAACATAAGTCCTTATGATTGCTGTGTTTACAACAGTCAGTTGAAAGATGGGTCATAGATCTATCTTGTGTTATATGTGGATGAAATGCTGATAGCTGCAAAGAAGAAGTCGATGTTCATGATTTGAAAGACCTTCGATCTTGAGTTTGAAATGAAGGATTTGGGTGCAGCCAAGAAAATTTTGGGGATGGAGATCTGGAGAGATAGAAGTCAGAAAAAACTATTTTTGTCTCAGCGAGGCTATATATCTGAAGATTTTGTCAAAGTTTGGCATGTCATTTTTGCTAAGCCAATAGATACTCTATTGCATCGGATGTTCATTTGTCGATTTTGCTTCACGATCCATGAGAGGAGAAGGAGTACATGTCAAGAGTTCCTATGCTAGTGCGGGTTGGCGATCGATGTATGCCATGGTGTGCACTAGGCATGATCTGTTCGAGCGATCAGTGTTTTCAGCAGGTTTATGACTCAACCTGGAAAGAAACACTGGAAAGCCATGAAAAGAATGTTCAGGTACCTTAGGGGTACAACTGATATTGGTCTCATTTATGGAGGTGATACTCGGCCCGATCACATGGTGCATTTATCTTTGATTATGCAGGTGATGTGGGATGATATAAAATTTATGATTGGTTATGTTTTCATATTAGGAATTCGGTTGTCATTGGAAAGCAACTCTTGAAACAAAGTGGCTTTATCAACTCTCAAAAGTGAGTTTACGGCTCTTCTTGAAAGTAGCCAAGGAGGTATACGGTTGAAGAGACTAGTCGGTGATTTGGGTCACATCAGGATCAAGCTGAGATTTATTGTGACAGTTTGAGTGCAATTTGTCTAGCTAAGGATCAGGTTCATCATGAGAGAACCAAGCATATTGATGTGAGGTATCATTTTCTAATAAATGAGAAGAGGGTTGTAGTGAAGAAGACCAGCACCAAGGAGAATCTCGCTAATATGTTCACTAAACCGATTCAACAGAGCAAGTT
Organism: Gentiana macrophylla; assembly: GCA_026214975.1. NCBI lineage: Eukaryota > Viridiplantae > Streptophyta > Magnoliopsida > Gentianales > Gentianaceae > Gentiana > Gentiana macrophylla. The sequence continues at coordinate 133,453,779 of CM047807.1, read as the reverse complement.
TCGATTGTGTGCGGACTTCTTTGAATATTCAAATTTTGTAAACTGAAATCTGGATACTCAATTGAGGCGAGATCAACTTGAGTGGATTCGAGAGAGAAGTGCATGCATCGTACATCCTGGCATTGACGAATGCATCTGGTACAAGTACGTCTGATTATGCAATCTGGTGACGTTGAATGAGAGTTCAAGTCAAGGTGGAGATTTGTCAGTTTTGGTGACTGGATCTTTAAATTGATAAATAATCTGGTGGAACTAATCAGGAAAACTAAGACTGAGAATGATGGTCAGTTTCAGTCAAGTATATTCAGTTCTGTGGAAGTCAGTTTGATGTAGTGCAACTGAGTTTCTTCTGAATTCAGCAGTCAGTTTTGGTCTGCTGAGTTATGCTGAGTTATACATCTGAGCAGTTGATTACAAGTCTGGAGAGTCAGTTTTGACTTGAGTTTCATCCGGTGGATAACAGCTGGAGTTGGGGTCCACATCTGGGGTATTTATGAGAATTCCGATAAAGATCTTTGGCGTTTAGGGTTTGGGATTTGTGTCTAGAAATACCTATGTTGTAATCAATGCAAGAGTGTGTCTTTTCTGTCCGTGGAGTAGTCGGCACAACGCCGGAAACAACGTTAAATCACTGTGATCTCTTTGTTTCTGTCTTTTATCAATTCCGTCATTCTTTACGTTTGCATTGTTATATGTTATTTATCTTTCTTAAACCGCAAGTCTCCTCTGTGTGTTTTAGCATCTTCCTTCTGTGATCTTCGAGAGCGACTGTTTATCCTGCATTCAGGTCCTCTCTTGTCCGTCAGAAGATCTTTCGGTTCTAGGCTGCCTCACTAGTGACTGCCTCCTAGTTTCCGCTTCTTTTGCTTCTTGTCGCTTTACTTTTGTTAAACGTTCTGGTAATGTCCCGGCGCACCTACTTGCTAGACATGGTGTCGCGGTTGTGGGGTCTATTTCTTGGGGTACTCATCCCCCGTTTGATGTAATCTCTGCCTCGTTGGCAGATCTACCTTAATAAAATCTTGATGGTTTTCTTTTTAAAAAAAACAGAATATATTTTTATATTTTTTTTCATAACATAAGATCTATTAATTAATAGAAGTCTTGTCATAATCAATAGTATAAAAATACGTTGCAATTAACTTTATTATAGTTTTCTTAAGAAACTTGTGTTTTTATAGCTAAAAGCCATAAACAGACTCATTTCACGGTTTCATCCTACTTGAGTCTCTTTTTCCATAAATAAATAAAAATCAACTTTATAACTTGGGGAAAAAAAAAGAAAAAAAGAACAAGGTACAAGCAATGAAAATGTATACAAGATGCAAGCAAATAAAAAGTAATTGCATCAAGATTCACTGTTAGACGTCAATTACTAGTTCTAAAATTGATTTAGAAACAAAAGAAAGTCATTGGTGAGCAATTTGTATTCACATTATCCACATAAGAAAAGTCTTTAAAAAGATAACACCATAAATCTCCTCCAAAGCCGTTTTCACGTAGTCTCTTCGAAAAAGGGAAAAAAAAATTTGGATAAATATCATAAAAAAACCGTACACTATGTGCACTATACATTGAGAGTAAAAATGCCTACTGATTCACATAGTCATCGATAATTTTTATCATGGTTCGTTCGGTTCAATCGATACAACGAAACAACTATAAATAATTTACACTTGATTGACTTATTGAACAATAAATATAAATTAAAGTGAGCTAGGTAGACTTAATCAAACCGAGTGGGGTTTATTATGACTCGAAGAATTGCTTGCGCTAACACCCTCATACAATCCCATGGATATGGAGCAGACAAGGAGATTGGACAAGAGATGGAAATGCGGTTGGCATAGGGAATTCGTGAGTATATCCACCAACTAATCATTAGTGGAAAACATAACCAATCCGAAGAATTTTCCGTGCAACAAGCCCGCGGACAGGATGAACATCTATTTCATTATGTTTTGTCTCGCATGAAACACATGATTGGCCGCAAGATACGTGACACCAACATTGTCGTCACACCACAATATGGGGGTAGGCATGCAGAGAAAGGGAAGATCCCATAAAATAGTACGAAGCCACTGAAATTCTGTGGCAGCGTCGAAATGGACTTGTATTTGCCATCAAGGACGGAGGTATATATGAAGTATGTTTAGGGGGGCTAAGCCTACCTGGACAAAAAAATATTACACTGAAAAATCTATGTAATCCAGTTCGATCCATCAAATTTTCTTAATCCAACCCACCCGACGAACCGTATATAGTCCATTAGCCCACCTTAAATTAAAATCTTGGCTCCGTCCTTGTTTCCCATTTTTACTACTCTTAGTGGTGGTGAGTTGTTGCTTAATTACAAGACCAACTAACGACATTAGAGCCAAGAAAAACACAATAATCTGTAATAGAGCGGCGATCATCCGGATTAGAAGCCCAATCGGAGTCTGAATAAGCATGTAATTGAGAAGAAGAATGGCAAGGAAGAAATAAGCCATCAGTGGACGTACCCCGTAGGTATCGATAGAAGAATACGCTTGACTACTTGCCTGCTTGCCAATGCTCAACTATCGGAGAATGTATGAATTTGCTAACCTAGTTCACAACAAAAGCAAAATACCAGGGCAAGTTTGCCCCAAGTACAATAGCGAAGGCCACCAACAATTGTGCAATAGGGTTGAGGATCATCAAAGGGCTGGCCCTTGAAGCTAGATAATGTAGTAGAGATAGCCATTGGTGTGCTACACGAATTATAATCTTGCAATCCCACATTGAGTAATAAGTGAGTGATATATTTAGCATGGACAAGAATAACCCCGTTTCCGTCCGGCAAGCCTCATTGGCAACGAAAATATGATAAGGTCCCCAAATCCTTCACCAAAAAGACCTCGGATTATTTACCGATGAAGCTTTGAATGACCTGCATAGTAAAGCCGGTAATAATAATACCATCGACATAAATAAGCATAATGAAATAGACCTCATCATTTTGAAAGATATAAAGAAAGGAATCTCCTGGGTGGCCGAAAACTGCTCAGTATATCTGAGGTGAACCAGTTCTCAGATATATCTGAGGTGAGAGACGGCAGAACCATACTGGAAGCATGTCAAAGAAAAATGTTTCTTAAGGCCAGAAAATACCAATGATTCCCTTCAATTTTTTTTTTATTTTACCAATGATGTATTTATTATGGATATCTATACCTCTTTCATTATATATTTTGGTATTTGGCGCAGCCTAGACGACGTACATAACTCAAGTGAGCGTTCTCATGGGCGAGAATATTATATTTGAATGCTATATTGGACTTTGACTTATTAGAAAATTATGATGTTATGTTAGGACCACTGATTTGTGTTCACTTTATTATATTGACTATATTATCTAGGAAAATGCTACATCCACTATATAAAGATGTAGTAGATGATGTTGTGGATGATGTTGTCCTTTGATTGGAGAGAGAAATATTTTTTTTTGTGGGTCCTGACTAAATGTATGCTGTAGATGATGTTGTGGAGATAAGTGTAGTGGATGTACATGTCATCGGCACTTTGTATTTTGCCCTCAAAACGGGAAAAATGTGGGAAATTATTACATGCTACCTCCATTCATGTGGATATGTGAGGTGCTTTATCGGTATCGTCAGTTTTCAAACTGGATTTAAATTCTATGGTTCAGATCATTTTATCAATCATTTCATTCAAAATAAACTCTTCACCCAATAATTTCCTGAAAAAGGTAGATGATTTTTTTTAAGAAGCTCCAAATTTCACTTTTCGCATCAAATTACTTAATTATTTTCTTGTGTAGATAGTGACATTTTATTGTTTTTCATACATGTTAAAAATTTCAATAGTTATACACACTCTATTCAATTAAAATTTATTGACCAGTGACCCTTCTATTAGGGGAAATACTTGTGTGATGAGAGAATTTGAGGTGAAATGACGAGTGAACTGATAAGAACCACACAGTTTAAATACAAAATAAAACTATATGATTTATACGATACCACACGGTGTCTCCACACCGTGTGAAAACACCACACAAGTATTTCCCCTCTCTTAGTCCATTTTGTTTAAAAATAATGATATGTGCACTATACTCTTGTGTAGTGCACAAACCACTACACAATTGGTAGTCATGGATTAAAGTGATGAACAATTTTTTATATGGTGTAGATTGTGTAGTGTAAGATGTTGTGATTGAAAATGTAGTGAATGTATCATTATTGTTTGTTTAAGGCTTTTGTGTGAAAGGTGTAAATTGAGAGCCAAAAAATTGGATAATGGGCATGTCATGACGTACTTTTCGTTTACTAATCTAAAAAGCTTAGCTGTTCCACAGTCTACTTGGACATGCATGGATCCCAATATGGTATTGCTACTTTATTTTATAAGTTGACTTGGGAATCTTTTATATACTCCAGTCCACACATGTCTGGTCAACTCTATAAAACATACGTTTACATTTTTAATTTAGAACGTAGCCGTTATATATTTTATCAAGTGTGATATAATATTTATATTTGTTTTATATAATGAGAGTTTATATGCTGAAAAAATAAATATGAAAGGATATTTTTATATGTATAACGGAGAGTGGCGCGCCGATCCAGGGAGTTATCATGTGGTAGTCTTGGTTTTCACTTTTTAAATGAATATAATATCCCCGCAAAAAAAAAAAAGTGACAATGCAAAACAATTTCATTAATCATACATCTAGTTACAAACATGTAGTATAGTAAGTCTTGCCCCTTTAAATATATAATAAGAGAAAGCTAAAGTTTGTTTAAAAATAAAAATAAAATTATGTTTTGATTTATATGGTACGACAAAACTGGTATAAGCATGTTTAATGGTAGAAGGTATGTTCGATAATCGTAGTTATAAGGTACATAAAGGATTTATATGGCATAAGGTAAGAAAAAATGTAATAATATACACAAAAAAAAATTATATTTCAAGCATGTCTCGATCCCAACGACCATAGGATAACTAAGGTGAAATAAACAATTATTATTCCACTAGGCCACCACAATATATATTGTTGTTACAAAAAAGAAAAATTAAATACATATACCAATACAAGTATACAATTTTGTTTTTAAAAATTTGAGTGGTCTTCAGGCCACCCCTCCTACTTATTGGGTCTGGTGCCCCTGATAACAGATATATACTCTCGATTGAGAGATGAGCGTTAGAGGATAAGAAAAAGTTATTGAAGACGACAAAGTTATTGATTTAAAAAAAGAAAAAAGCAGGTGGTCATATATTATTGAGATGTCAGAATATCATTGCAGAATTTATACCAACTCAGCATTTCCACGTAGTGCAACAATTGCATAGTAAAATTTCTCAAAATAACCTCAACAAGCCTGAAAGTAATCAAAACACTCCATTTGTCAGGGTTACGTACCGAAGCACAAACAGAAATAGAGAAGACAAAATAAACCATGACTAAGAGAATCGAAATGTATGTATGTGATTGTATACACATATATGAATATGTGCATGTATGTAATTGACCAACAAGACTTGTTCTGGGAAAGTTAGCTATGAGATCGATAGGAATCCATCTCTCTTTATCCAATCTAGATCAAATGATTATCTCTTACCAAATTAGCATGACTCTAACACGTGCCAATACAATCAATCATCAGCAACCAAACAACTAATTTTTAAATTCATATCAATTTGCGGCAAAGACATTGAGAGCATCATTCCTCGGCTAAAAAATTCATAATCTATTTACAGTGATCTGAAATAATAATCTATCTGCCTAACTATCATGTTTGGCAATGGCAAATGCATATCTGCAGTAGTACAAAACATAGGCGCTGCAGGAGCTTGAGGGATAATGATATTCCCCTAAAGGATTCCGGACCTGACCATAATAACCGGAAAACTCAAACCATTTTGAGGCGGTGTCTTTCGGCCCTATTAAGCATTATACTACTTAGGAGTGTAAAACGAGCCGAGCCGTTCATGAGCTGCTCGACGCTCGTTTGTGAAATGCTCGCTCAAATTAGATTTAATCGAACTCGAGCCGAACTCGAGCAGTTCATCATTATTAATGAGCCAAACTCGAGCAGTGTAATGCTTGATTCTACATGCTCAGATGCCTAATCGAGCGATACTTTTATATATATTTTTCACCATTCCCTCGTTTTCATTTTATTTAATAGAATTAATTTTTGCCCACTCCTAGAAAAACTCAACCATTTACCAAAACCCATTTACCAAAACCCTGGCCCCTAGCCGAGCAGCTCGACGCTCGCTCATGAAATACTTGCTCAAATAAGATTTAATCGAACTCGAGCAGCTCATCAACGACATTAACGAGCCAAACTCAAGCATCTTTTTTCTTGCTCGAACGAAGTCAAGTTGAGTTCGAGCATCATTATTTTTTGGGGTTGCTCGACTCGATAAGTAAATATTTGATTCAGTTCGGATCGGTTACACCCTACTACTACTCCACTAAGGTTTGGTCCAAACAAGGGCTAGCATTAATGAAAGAGATCAACCCGATAAGACTTTTATCACCCGAAGCATTCACATTTACGACTAATCGCTTGGGTTTTCTCATTCTTTTCGGTCCAGGAGAAAGCTCAGCTATGGCCTACAATACATCACCCAATCACCGAACTGCTTAATTACTACAAGAAAGAATAAGATTGAAAGGCAACCTTGGCGTGTACTCGTTTGATTTACGTGTTTTTTCTTTTATAACACAAACAACATCATGGTTGAGTAATTCATGGTGTGTATAGCATTTAGAAGGACTTGATTTAATGAAACATACGTTGCTTGTATGACGAGCAAAATAAGTCTGATAATACGTTGCTTCTTTGATGTAAATGAGTGCTAAAGGTTGTATTTGATTTGTGAAAAAACTAACACTGAAATTTATTTGATCTTTTTAAAGAATGTATGTCATATCATCTGCCTGGGAATCTCTTGTATTTAGACAATATTGTTTTGCATTTTTTCATACGTTGGATGACATTCGTCTTTTAAGATGTTGACATCTATTGCTTTGTGATAGTTGCAATACAAATCACAAACATTTCGAAATCTTCTAAAGTACATACACTTTTGATCTTTTTTGTTTCTAGATTTTTGCATTTATGTTTCGTCTTGACACTTTTACTCCTTGTTTAAGTATTTTGATTTTGATTTTTTTCACATTTTTAGTCCAAAATGCTCGTGGCTGAAATCTAGCATTAAAGGTACGAGGCCCTGCAATATTTGGGGCCCTATGTATGAGTTTTTCTAAGAGAGCTTCTATGTATGAGTTTCTGTGTTCAGGGAGCTTCTATGTATGAGTTTTTCTAAGATAAAATTCCTCAGTATAATATATAGATTAAACATGATCGAGTTTCATAATAGATATCAAAAGATCACTACAATGAGTATCTTTAACTATCACCAATACTTCAGTCGGATCGGAACATACTTTGTGAACGAGAGAGCTAACATGCTCCATAAAATTTTACGCAGAGTCCCTGTTGTTCAACGACTTAGCCAAATCCCTAAGCAAAAACTTCTGAATCTTTCCTGTGGATGTCTTTGGAAGTTCATCTTTGATCACAACAGTCCTTGGAACCATGTAGAGTGGCAACCTTTTTTTACAAAACTCTCTAATGTCTTTTACTGATGGTTTCTGAACAGTATCTGCTTTTAAACTAACAAATGCACACGGCGTCTCACCCCAAAACTTATCAGGTCTTACCACAACTGCTGCCTCATTCACATCTGGGTGTGTATACAAAACCGATTCCACTTCCACACTGCTTATATTCTCACCACCGCATATAATCACATCTTTAGATCCGTCTTTTATTTCTGAGTACCCATCAGGGTGAATTACACCGACGTCTCCAGTATATAGCCATCCATTCTTCATGCAATTTGAGGTCCCTTTAGGGTCTTTAAGGTAACCAAGCATTACACTTCCACCTCTTAATACAACTTCTCCCATTGTTGTTCCATCGTGTTCTACGCTTACATCAGACTCTGCATCCACTACCACGTCCATTACTGCGAATCCTGCTGTTCTTACACCTTGTCTTGTCTTTTTCTCTGCTTTCTCATGTGTTGTTAGAGAATCCCATTTTGATTTCCAAGCACATGTCACTACTAGGCCTGCTGTTTCGGTTAATCCGTATCCATGGCTCACGATGAAGCCTAATGATTCGGCCCGTTTGATCACTACAGCAGGTGGCGGTGCCCCTGCTGTGAGAATGTGGACAGGTGTGTCTAGTGGTTTGGGATCTTGAATGCTGGACAACATGTTGAGTACTGCTGGTGCACCACACATATGTGTCACTTTGTGTTTCTTGATTGCATCATAGACAGAAACCGCATCTACGCCACGTAGACAGATGTTTGTTGCACCCACAGCTGCTGTGCCCCAAGTGTAGTTCCATCCATTGGCATGAAACATTGGGAGTGTCCACAAATATACTGATTGGTTAGGCATTCCCCAATCAAGCAATCCGTCCGTAGTCAATAAAAACCGCGCGCGGTGGCTGTGAAGAACACCTTTGGGAGAAGAGGTAGTCCCTGATGTGTAATTCAGGGTGATGGGGTCCCACTCGTTGTCCGGTGGGTCCCATACGAAACCCGGATCCCCTTTTCGAACCATACCCTCATATGTGTCACTGAATCCCGCTATTTGTTGTGTTGAACATTCTTCTTCTTGATGTTCTTGGTTGATAAGAACCAAGATAGGCTGATTTGAGGTTAAAGGGAAATGAGAAATGGCTTCAAGGACTAAAGAACTTGACTGATAATCAACGAATACGAGCTTTGATTCGCTATGTTGAAGTAGAATAGAGATCGTTCGAGAATCGAGCTTAAGGTTAATGGCGTTAAGAATCGCGTTATTAGCCATTGGAATAGCAAAATGAAGCTCATACATGCCTGGTATATTTGGTGCAATTACAGAAACAACATCACCTTTTTTTACACCATAAGATGAAGCCAATTTCATACATCTAGTGTATGTCTCAGACCATGTGTATATAACATCTTTGTATATAACAGAAGCACAATCTCCATAAACTACAGCAGCTCTTTCAAGAAATCCCAATGGAGTTAAGGGGCATGAATTAGCCGCCGAATAAGTTCCTTGTTTCCTCGTATGTTGTCTACACCCGATTTCATCCTCTTGCATACTCGTATTCATACGTGGTGGATACACGTATTCGTTCCTTGTAACACGTGGCGGGTGCACACGACGACGCCTGATTGATGTAGAACTCATTGATAACGTGGTGATTAGGCCACTACTGTTTCCGGAAATAACGAGTGGAAATGAAAAACTGCCTTGGTTGTTTGCACAAATGAGAGTACTCATGATTGTGCTTTGTGGTGCAATCGGCTTCAAATTATCTATACGTAATGCACTTGCATCAGATGTTGTAAAACAAAGGTAAATCGATGTGTACACGAAATAATGCACAAAACCTTCTAAACTTGAGCTTGAACTGGCTATTTAAACATAATAATAATAATAATAATAATAAATAAATAAATAAAACATAAAAAATAAAAAGGGAAAAGGAAATGATAGAAATGAAGAAGACCGGAAACCATAATCTATATTAATATTTTCGAGTGAATAACTGACACTTGACCCAATTAGGTCAATTGACCTGACCGAAACCCGCCCCAAACCCAGAAAACACTGCTTGCTATATACTACCTATTTTGTCTTTTCACGTTGCTACAAATCAGCCCACGTCCTTAAAAAAAAAAAAAAAAAAAAAAAAAAAAAAAAAAAAAAAAACACACACACACACACAGCCCACGTTCCCCTACACGTAGAAAAAACTTCCGTTTTCCGCACACATTTCTCCATACCACGTTTCGCTTTCCTAGTGACGGTTCTCCAAATCTTTTAACTTCTCTTTCAATTCAAATTACAAATTTTATCCACACACTCGAATAAAAACATTATTCATAAGTTCTTATTTCTTCGTTTTTTCATTCCGGAGGAATCGAAGTGGATTCTTCTTCTGCTGTGCATTTCTTTGATACAATTGCTTCCTTGGGTCTGAAAACGCCCCGACAAGAGAGTTCATTTTTTCCCTTTGACCAATTATCGATGTTTTTGTTGTTGCAGATTATTTCTTCTTTTTTTTTTTCCATTAATTATTTGCTTTGTCTTTTTTTGATGTTTCAGGCTTCAACAAGTTAGTAAGCATAAAATTGAATGTGATGGTGACCTTCACCTCTGACAAGGTGTACGTAAGCCTTTAACGTTTCTTTCGCTGCTGAATCGATTTTTTAAGAAAACTTTGTGTTGTTGAACTCCATAGCTAAGTGTTTTTTCATCCGGAATAATTTAATCACCTTTACTCATTTTTTAGTCATGTTCTTTGATTCATTTGAAGGCATCCAAAAGAAAATCTCTGGGGTGTGTTAGTTGTGCTATTGCATTAGCTTACTTTTGTTTGTATCTATTGCATTGTTGCTTATCAAATAATAATTAATTTTTTTTAGGTCTGGGAACGGTTTTGATGTACATGCCTAATCTCATATGTCTATTTGTCACTAACGTTGATGTTTACATATATATCCTTTCCGAAGGAAGGATGGACGTTTGTATATTTTGTGTTTTTGTTATCCTTCTCTTTGGTAACTCATCACTTGCACTGTTTTGTTAAATACAATGTTAAAAAGCAAAAACAAGCAAGCAGAAGTGATATTTGTGAATGTCGGGTTATATCCTCTACTCGATCTATTATGTGGTTTTGTGTTTGTAATCATTGTTATATTCATAGTGGGTCTTTTATGCATTTTGTTCTTTTTTCTTATTCTGCTTTTCCTTTTTCCCTTTGTTATGGTGGCATAATGAATTCAGATCCATAATCCCTCAATCACTTTGATTAGGTTATTGTGAAAAATGGGAACAAAGAGAGCTGGGATGATGGGTAGTCCGGTCCTCAGTCGTAAGGGCAACGGCGGTGATGGCGGAAGCAGTGTTGATCGATCAGAAGAAGACCAATTGACAATCATGTTTCTTCATCCAAGGGTTTTCGTTTTCTTCTGTGTTTTTCATTTAGGTATATAGTAGTAACATACCTCTTAAAGTCTCCTCCTTGGTGTTTTTATCTTATGTCTGTCTTTGAATATGTCTTTTCTGGTCTTTTTCTGGGGTTGTTTTTTTAATTAGAAGATTTTGGGTTTTTGAGATTCATGTCTAGAAGGTTTCAACTGGGTTTTGAGAAATCTGGAGGTTTTTTTTAAGAAGCTCTCTTTGATTTGTTTTTCATCTGCAGTTTTGATTTTGACGGCTGTTTCTGAGAAGCAACGATTTCTTTGCTGCAAAAACCGGCAGCAAAGCAGTTTCAATTTCATCCAATCTGTTTCGATGCTTTGAGGCCCATAAGGTAATTTTTTTTCTTGGATCTATGTTTAATTTCTTAAACCCCAGTAGTTTTAGTTAACGGTAACTTCCCGATTTAGAATGAAGTTAAATGAAATAATATACCTCCCTTAACAAAAACAAGGGCCACACATCGGATTTTTCGATTCAATCACCGACCTCAACCGAAACAAGTAAGGCTTTCAGCTCGGTTATTTTTAGCAAGTTCAATTCTTTAATTTCCTCGACCTCGCAAAAAACAAGGGGGCTATATATATATATATGTACGTATATCGAATCCAGATAGCAGACTCGAAAAAGATGGAATATTTCGAGCAAAAATAAATGTGCGAGCTCAAAAATACTTTGGGAAAATCGTCAAAATAGCAAAATAAACATGCATTCAAAACCCAAATCAGCGGCCACAAGTCGGATTCCGAAAAATAAAGTATTACAAACAAATGAAAATTCGAAAAAGGACAAGACCAAAATAGTTGATAGATTGCAAGCTCCACATCAGCGAGCTCATTTTATTACAAGCTCCATATCAGCGAGCCCATTTATTACACGCTCTCTTATTACGAGCTCTCTACTACAAGCTCGCCATCATCAGGATTTTCTCTTCAACGAAAGTCCGTCCGCTTAATAGCGGCGGCACAAGCAGGCTATAAGCCAATCACTTTAAGGGCGCTCGCTCGAGCAAAGACGGTCCTAAATAGACCGAAGTTGCTTCGAGGCCGTTTGTTTTAAAAGCACGGTCTTTAGTGAACAATTCGCATCATTTTAAAAGCACGGTCTTTAGTGAATAAGTCGCATCAGACGACGAGGTCGCAAAAATAGACCCGAAGTTGCTTCGAGGCCGTTTGTTTTAAAAGCACGGTCCTTAATGAACAAGTCGCTTCAGACAACAAGGTCGCCCAAGGCCCTATAAGTCCGTCCGCTTAATAGCGCGGCACCAACAGGCTACCAATGCCAAGACTAAGGGCCTGTTTGTTAAAACTGAAGTCTGAAATCTGAAGACTTAAGTCTGAATGCTGAATCGCTTAAGTGCTGAAACTGATTAGAGTGTTTGATAACACTATAAATCTGAATTCATAAAATGATCTATATATATATATATATATATATATATATATATAAACCCTTTTACATTATTGGCTTAAAAAAAGTAATTCATAAGAGATTAGATTTAGACATTAGTCATAGGAATTACTTTATTATAAGACACAAGATAGATATTGCAACCCTAAAAAAAAAAGATATTGCAATCCTCAAAAAATAATACATACTATGTCGTATATTGGGAGTAATAAATAAAATAATAAACACATAAGAAAGCACATAAAAAAATCGGTAACACAAAATAAAAAGGAAAAAAAGTGTTTGCATCAAAGTAGGACACCATAAACGTGGGTTGTAACTTGCCAGCCATTTTTTTCAGCGATAAGCGTGAATATTTGGCTGAATTTTTGTTCCGTTTTTACACATGCAATTAAGTGGTACTTAATTATTTAAGTAGAGCAAAAAAATGTTATCAAACAACTCTAACTCTAACCGTCACTTATTTTCTTTATAGAATAAGTACTTATTTTATTTACCAAACAGGCCCTAAGGCTTCATAGGCCAAAATTTTATAAGTCCGACCTAAGCTCGGCATCATATTTGGAACTCGCCCTCGAGCGAGCATTTTATAAGTCCGACCTAAGCTCGGCATCATATTTTGGAACTCGCCCTCGAGCGAGCATTTTATAAGACCGACCTAAGCTCGGCATCATATTTGGAACTCGCCCTCGAGCGAGCATTTTATCAGACCGACCTAAGCTCGGCATCGTATTTGGAAATCGCCTACGAGCGAACCTTCTTGTAAGACCGACCTTTAGGTCGGCATCATATTTTAGAACTCGCCCTCGAGCGAGCATTTTATAAAGACCGACCTCTAGGTCAGCTTCATATTTGGAACTCGTCCTCGAGCGAGCATTTTATAAAGACCGACCTCTAGGTCGGCATCATATTTGGAACTCGCCCTCGAGCGAGCATTTTATAAAGACCGACCTTTAGGTCGGCATCATATTATTGAATTTGCCTACGAGCGAACCTTCTTATAAGACCTACCTCTAGGTCGGCGTCATATTTTGGAACTCATCTTCGAGCGAGCCCTCTACAAGACTGAAAGCTCTCATGCCACCAAAGGCTAAATTAATCAACTACACACAAGCAACGAAAAGACCTACTCTGAGTACGGCACTTAGGCAAAGCTAACAGGCAATCCGCCACAACAACGAGCCATTACAGTATTTCAAGGCAACAGATCCGCAAAGACTATTACTCCCCGCCTAACATTTCAGGAAAATGATTAAGGCACGGAGTAGGGGGCTATTGATGTGCCTAAAATCGTACTTCGGTCCGCGGATCCTTGTTCGGGTCTGACGACCACCGGCATTAGTGGATGATGCCACCGGCCATTACTGTCCTCGAGCTCGCAAGCCAGATTAGGACCGCGAGCCTCTGGATCCATTCCAAGCCCTTAACCCTACGCGACGACAAAAGAGGATTAGGGGGGCCGACATGCGATTTTATTCGATAAACGGGTCCGCCAGCGACCTCGATCATAATATTTGATGGAAGAGCTACCTCAAGTTCATCGAGACAACATATATAAAGGGTACAAGGTCAGCGAGGCCATCAGGAGCGCGACCTATTGGCTTCACTTACGAGCCGTTCATTGTAGATAAATATCTATTTGGTACTTATGTGTCCTTATTTGTAAATAAACCGACTTTAGTCGGTGGCTCCCCCTATAAATAGGGGAGCTATGTAACTTCATAAGACATGGGCAAAATGATATAAAACAAAAGGCAAAGCCAAATTGCCCCCGTCATCTTCTCTTATAAAGCACCACCGCCGGAATCCACTGCCGCCACCGGGCACCACCGGAAAACACCACTTTTATATACATTTATAGCCAGATATCCACAATACAAACACCGCTAAAAGCATGATGACATTGTCGGCATCATCATGTGATTTAGGAATTTGAATAGCAAGTAAGCTCAATGGCGAAGAAATATCAAGATGCAAAGTTGAAAGTGACTGTTTTAATTTTTCATTTATGTAGGCTCTTTTTTCGTCGACCATTTATTTTGAACATTTTGTATTTCCTGCATTTTTTTCGATCAAACTTTTTATATGGGGGTTCCCGTTTTAAGAGTTCCGATTTTTAGAATATTGAATTTTTTAGTGTGTTATTTTCCTGAATTTTTACTTCTTAATTAAGAAAGGATGCGATGTTTGATTATTTGTTCTTGCACAGGTTCAAGTTGCTTTTTAAAGGGTTTTCATAATTTATAACATGAGTGTTGGATTTGGGGTGGGATGTCGAGGTATACGAATGAACTCCCAGTTTCATTGGACTCTTTGTTATCAGGATGTCAAGGCCTTACAAGTATTGGTTTTGTGGTCGTGGTGCCTACTACTTTCTACACTAATGGTTTGTTTTTCTTGGTGACTAGCTAGCTAGAGATTTTATGTTGTCGGTTTTTTTCTTACCGCGCATTTTGCATACTTATATTTCATTCTATGTTATTCTGTGTTGTCATTTTTCCTTACTACTATTTTTCAAATGTTACGTTATCTAGTACGGACCTACATACAACTAAGGGGGAGCAACTTCCCCTACATCCGAAAATACGGTATGCATTTGGTTCCCCACCTTAGTTTTCTTATTTGCCTTTAAAAATTAATTGCCCCCTAGCTACCCGAGATCCTGCGTCTACTATTGTCGTTCTTCCGTGCATTGCACGGGTTTCATACTAGTATATATATATATATATATATATAATAGGAGAAGGTCACGGAGTCATTATGAATAACACATTAATAGAAAAGCGAAAAAAATATGTTGCGAGTTGGGGCTTAGACAGCAATATAGTTATGGAGATAACAGTTGATGATTCATCTTCTTTCTGAAAAAATAAATCATTTTTGCTTCAGCGGTGCTCTGTTTATTAGTTAGCTTTAATTATAGATGCAGTTTAATTCATATGTACATTTATATCTATATGGTTATATGTAACTATAATACTATATATATATCCTATCCTATCCTACTATATATAATAAGAAGAGAATTTTGGTGAATTGATGACACTTGTTTTTTTTTTTTTTTTTTATTGGTTTAGTTTTTTTTTTTTTTTTATTACTATGCATTACCCCAAAATATTTTTAATTTTATATTTTTCTTTTTTGTCATGCCGTCTAGAATATTTTTTGTGTTTTGTTTTTTGTTTTTTTTGAGAAGAAGGGTTTGCGTTAAATTGTTCCATTTTGGAGGACTCAATTGTATCTCTTTTTAATGTGCGAATATATGTAGCAAATGTATATTATTTTCAAAATATAAAGCGCCACGAACACTCATTATTCTAACGCGATCTTTGTATCATACAAAAAAAAATTGTGTTGCCGTTTACATGAAATCTTATAAATTTCTTAAAATAAATTCATTTCATAAAAAAAAAAAACATATCGTTTGTCACAAGCGATATGACTTATTTGAAGATATAAAGTAGCGCACACGTATTTCATCTACACGATCTTTTATATCATGCTAAAAATATTTGGTTTGATGATTACATGAAATATTAAAATTCTGAAAATGAATTTTTTTTCGTAAAAAAACATATCGTTTATATAAAATATTAAATATCATGAAAAAAATTATTTTGGCCACAAATATTGTTAAACTGGCTATAGTGTATTGTTGATTTAATTTCTATGGAAATTCGAATTGTGTAGTTACCATGAACGTTAAAATTAGCCTAGATCTGCAAATACAAAAAAAGGGTTTGGTAGTCTCGGACTTATCATTTCAGTCATCTATGATTATTACATGTATTGATTCACTTTTGATTTTCGCATTTCAATAATTATAAAAATAAACCGGGGCACCGATCGTGAGTAGCACGAATGTCTACTTTCCTAGTATAGTAATATATGAGCATAGCCATAGACGGATCAATCGAAGATTTTTTCCACGGGGTCAAAATTTTTTTTGTTCTTTTTTAACTATTCGGTTTTTGGTTTGAAAAGAAACATGAAATCTCAGAACAAGCCCAAACACAACTCTTTTGCATTACCCTCATAATTCATCATTTCGTAGTAACGTATTACTTAAGTACGTTTGGATTAATAGTTTGACGTCTCGATGGTACATCGTCGATTTTGCTATAGTGTGTCTTCGTTACAAGTTGGTTCAACAAGTCAACCGCCATTCATTATTATACTTTTTAATGTCAGTATGTATGTCAGTATGTATGTATGTGTGCATGCATGTGTGCAGTTCAAAAACCAACAAATCATAGATGCATCATGTATATTGTGTACTTCCACACGGACACGGGTGAACCACTTGTTGGGCCACATAATCACTTTGTCTCTACAAAAATGAGACTTGTGATTAAAATTGCAATAAATTCGTATCCAAATATTAAAACAAGGGGGGTACTATTAATAATTTGGGACAACATAAATTGGTTAATTTGGGCTTTCTATTTTCCAAGAAAAACATCTTAAAATCCCCCACACCGAGGCATACCCATGCGTTTTCGGGTGGGGTCAATGTCCTTACAGAGATTCAGAAGATAATGTAATATTGTTGGTAAAAATATTAAAATACTATCAATATTTCCGATCTTCGAATTTGTTTCGATACATTTACTTAGAATTTTTTTTGGATTCGCCACTGCTCCCACATAACTACTTACTTATCCTTCAACCCATAAGCCCTCCACCCATGCCACTTTTAGTCCGGATATTTTTAGTGATTATTCTACAATGATCGGTCTAGTGACATTTATTTTTATTATTTTTATCCGATCCTTTAGATATTTCTATGATCCCTATAAATTTTCTAACACCGGTTTCAGAAAAATTCCCTATTGACCAAAGAAACATCTAAGAGACTGGAAAAATATCTAAAGGATGTAATTTAACAAGAATAACGTCACCTTTTACAGTGTGATTTATCACCGGAGGAGATCCATACTACCCTATCCTCCCCAACCCCCACCCTAGCCCCACTTATCGCCCAATTTACCCCTCCCTAAATCCGACTTTAAAATAAACCCGAACTTATGTCAATCCCAAAAAAAATAAACTACACCATTGAAAACCCTCAAACTTAACCCTATCTGCTCTTAAGCCCACCTTAACTCCCATCCATCCCTTAAGCCTTCCTTAATCCTCTTCATAGCTGGAAGATTCGTATGTGCAAAAAAATAAGAAAAATACAAAATAAAATTAATGCGAAATGAAAGACTCAAATCGGGCGAATCGCGAACATTTCTGTCCCAAGACAAATTGCTTTCAGGTATAGTGGCGCGGTCTTAAGAATTGTCTTCCAAGATCTGACAGTTTCACTGTTCGATGTAGTGGCACTTCAAACTTCGAACAGACAACGAACTCTTCCAGTGTCCCGACATTCTCTTATACAAATGCAAACTATACAACTCTATATGCATATGAAGTATTTTTTATTCATTTGTATTCTAATTTTTAATCTACCCGCCTTTTCACTCATGTAGGGAATTTATAGGAAGCAAGAAACTGTCCATTTAAAGCCACTACCCATGATGTAATCCATTTATGGCCACTGACCTATGATTTTTTATCAATTAAAACTACTTAGCCCACTACACCATAATAATAGTCACTATTCATCAAGTTTAGTGAGCATTAAATGCCCATTTTCTCCAACAAATTAGTCCTTTGACTACTTTTTAATATGTTCTTATTCTATATAGGTTGAGAATTTTCTTTCATTCATAATAAGCCAAAAAAAAGGTTTTATTATAAAAATAAAGTGATAGCAAAATAAAATAGAATAAATTGTTTATGAAAGATGAATGGGACAGGTATAAATGGTTTGGTAGATTTCACCAACCAATATATGTGATTTGTGACAATGCAGTATCTTTTTCCCCAATATTACCCATGTACAACCATCTAAAATATACCATTAAATGCAATATTGTCCTTTTTTAAGAATTGAAAGTACATGTGAAATTAAATTACAACTAACATTTTGAAAGACGTGTAACATCACTTTCCTGCTAATGGAGGGATTGGACAAAAAGTTTGGACAAAAAGGAAATAATTAAGTGGTACTATTTTCTAAACATGTGTAGTTTAAGAGGACAAAAATTGTTTCGAATTAATACATTAATTCTTTTCCTGTTTTTGCCTTACCCTTCTTCCCACTAGTCATGTATATATTCTGTTTAAGCATATGAACAAACTTTGTACATTCTATATACCGACGACGTTAGATTTGAGTTTTGAGGCGATACATGTTTCATACGGTAAAAAAACCACATTCGAAAGCTGAGAGAAACGTTACTAGACAAGTATTTCTTCATTTATAATCATTTTTTTTTTTTGACATTTTAATTGTGTTATTCGAAGTTACATCATATAATTATGAATGTACTATAAAATTGAATTCTCTCTCACCTACATTTATTTATCTAGCCGGAAACTGTGGGGTGTATCGTATATTTGAATTTTAGTAAATGAGATATGGTATCTTAAAGATACTATCTTTTTCCCTGTTTCCCTCTGTGTCCCTTTCACGAACCAAATATAGTATTCAGGCTTGAATATATGAAAATGATAGATACATACAAAGAAAATGATATATGCATAACGTTTTATTCTGATATCAGCCTCTCTATGCATTTTCTTACGGAAATTAAACAAAAGATATACTCGTATTCTTTTGCTTTAAGTGAGAAAGCGAACCGGTCATTATAATAGGGTTAGTTATTAATATAGTGTTAAACACTAGGCGATATCTTATTGGTTGTTATCATTGTTATTACTATCATTATATCATCCAACTGACATAACATTGATATATAACAAGCTACCAACACTAATTTTATACACCTATAATAACTAATTCTACTAATTATTATCAAACTGAAATGACAATTCATTATAACTTTTTTCTTTCTTTTTTTTGGTACGTGTCTCCAGCCTCAACATATTCTGGAAGCATGCATATATATTAACCATATTTGTGATTCTTTTTCATGTCTATTTGATGTTTTGCTTTAAACATTATATACTATGTAAACTTAAAATCATATTGCCACCCAACAAATTAAAAGTATCACAACATTTGCAATACAATGATTTATGGGAATTATTTCTTTTTAATCTTCCGTTTTTTGGATAATCTTTTTAATCTTCCTAACCATGAGGTTAACACAATATTATATGAAGTAATACCATTAATCTTTTAATTTAATGTTGCGGAGATAATGGCCAGATAATTTAAATAGGGATTATATTGACATCCCCATTTTTACTACTCTTGGCGTATTTCCCAGACAACAAAAATTACTTTGGCAGATCGCGATTATTTTTAATGAACAGAACGTCAATGGCACTAACTTTGATTTTCAATAGGATCAACATCTTCTACAAGCGTTCTTTGTTTAAAAATGAAAGTCAGTGTCACTGACGTTTATGTTATAAAAGTGATCGCAATTTAAACGCGTCCATCGTGGCGTTGATATCGAAAAGAACGTTAAGCGGCGCTACCGATTCTTAATGTAGTCTTAGAAATAAAAACAAGAATATATTTATGGTATCAGAAGAAGAAAAAAAATAATTAAATAAGATGTCAATAATAAAACTGGAATGCCAACGTGACCCAACTTAACATAACGTAGGCAATATAGTCGACTACTCATAATTAAGAAATAAAGTCGTATGTGGAATTATAAATAAGGTTTGCTTCTTGGAATTAGCAACTTACATGATGATCCGAATTTTATGGGCTGACTTTACATAAAATGTATTTTCTCGTGTTGCACCCATCACTTAAAAAAATAAAATATATCGTCAACTCTTTCCTTCAATAAAATATGTTTTACGGGCTTTTTATTAGTAGTATATTAAATGGATAGGAAAAAATTGTGATGAAGACACATTCCCTTCAACTGTGTTGTTTTTTTTTTTTTATTAAGAGAACTAACTTTGTCAAGCATTTTTTTTTTTTTGGAAAATGGTATGTGACTACATATTTGTGTAGTGCACTTTCCATTACATGTGTAGTTCTTATTGATTAAAATGAAGTGTGAAATGTTGTGGTGGGTCCCAACAAAATGAATGGTGTTAATTGTGTTGTGTAGGATAATGTGGTAAGATGATGAGTAGTGGATGTATCACTATTCTTTTTTTTTTCTTCAGCAGACCATGTAATTTTACTTTGTCAAGCATCTAATAATGATAACGATGGCCATTTGGATGCAACTTGTTACGCTTAATTGTTGTGACCATTTTATTATGTAACTAGTATCTGAGGAAAAGTATGATTTCGTTGAGGAATATATATATATATATATAAATGTTTAACAATATCTTCGCCCTACCCGTAACAAATTTTCATTACACATACCTTACCTATTACGTATGTGGGCTGGCATATTTAAACTCATATTATTCATATGCAGATGTCCAAGTGTCATTGGATATCAATATTCAATATTCAATTCACGATAAATCATCTCAGTTCCTATAATAAAGTATTATCAACACCATACAAATGCTATGCACACCACTTTATTATTCACTACATGGCACCACAAAATAGTTTTTTGCACACCCGTGTTCAAAAGTTGTCAAGAAGAAATGTCATCCCGATTATCACTCGTTATACAGGTTTAGGAGACGTTCATACCATGGACCTTTTTTTTTTTAAAAAAAAAAAACATATAAAATGTGGTGCAATGTATTAATTTATATGGTGTTTTAGTAATTGTGGTGTTCAAAGTATTTTTGTTGTGTTAATAGAACCCCTATAAAGAAAACCAAGTCGTAAATAATAATAATAACCGACATATAAAGATTTTTTTATTTTTTTTTGGGAAGGAACCGACGACATAGATAATCAAGTTCAAGTCTTTAATACTACACGTAAAAACGGTTGTCTCTAGCTAAATTGGTTACCACAAGAATGCAAGTACAACCCAAAAACATTGATCAAAAGTAGTCAAATAAGATATTAAAACAACAATGCCAATACAAAAGGTTTCTACAAATCAAACTATCAGAGTCGTTCTTTTGATGATGACTGCGCATTTAGATGATGACTTTGCATTTATTGAAGAGCTGCGTGGTTATCAACGTATAACGGAACAAATAGAGAAGGAAAAGTGTATCATCGAAGATGGCTAGGCTGTGCAACAAACTTTGAAGCCTATGGAGCCTGGTAGGAGAAAAGATTGGTCAAGAAGAGAAACGAAGCAATATACATATGAAGTCTACTGATGATATTAAATTAAGTTGTGGTGGAGGGTCATTTGGAAGTTTTGAACATACATTTTCTGCCCCGCACGCTATCTTTTGACGGAAAAAGTTCTAGTACGATAGCACTAATATAACCTTTGTAGACGAGGCAAGCCAATATGGTGAATATGGTGAAGACGAGGGCAGTGATAATCTTTCTTCACTCGAGATTAGAGCTAAATCAAATATGGTTGAGGTTCCAGAAAACTTCCAAGAGACATGGTGGTACACCAATAAAAACTGCAAAGGCAATTGAAGTTCAACAAGTGTCATCAAGTGATGGGAGTACTGAAAAATATTCAACTATTCTTGAAATGATGCAAGATATACAGAGAAAAAAAAGGGTATTCCCGTTGGTAATAAAACACAATGAATTTTAGTGGAGGCGTTTTTAGTACGTGACTAAGCGCTGGGCAGCTGTATGTTTTTCTCTTAGTGAATTTTCCTATTGAATTTGGTTATTAAGAAGTTTTAATGAAGCTGTGTAAGTGCTTAGAGTGACAAGATTGCTTTGGAGTTATAGTGTATAAGTTCAACACCATGCACCGACTTTTATAAAATAAAAAAAATATATGCAAACAACTTTTGTAATTTGTAAAGTAAATTGGATCAATAGAGCAACCATTTTTATATTTTTTCTTTTCTTTCTAAAAATAAGTTGCCGTGACTCAACTCAAAACAGGTCTTCCTTGGCCATGGGAGTTCTATGTTTTCATATATCTAATTTATTTTCAATCTAATTATTTCATATATATTTTAGGGGTAATGAGCCAAAAGTCTATTTATTAATACAAAATAAATAAACAGGATACACTTTTTTTTAGTTGCAAAAACGACGAACAATATCCAACGGACAACTCTACCCTTGAAGTAGTGCGCGACACAACATACTTCCTGCTGTTCTTTTTCTTTTTCTTTTTAACAACCGCAACTTTTGACGTAGAACTCCGATCATCAAAAAAATTTCACAAAAATTCATGTTTTTTTTTTGCTCTTTATTTTGAGATTTCATACGATACCCTTCCAACGTAAATTTTGAAAGCGCGAAAAAATATTTGCATTAATTGGGCGTTTTTTATAAACGCCAGTAGAACTTTTGCTTTTTGTAACACCGATCCTCAAAATTCTTTCACCAAAGTTCATATTTTTTTTCTCTTCATTTTGAGATCTAATACGATACCCTTTCGACGTAGTTATTGAAAGCCGAATTTAATCGCGTCGTTTCTGAGAATACGATGATCGATTACATCATTACCATTACCAACAATAGCAGTGTGGATTAGACAAAAATCATGGACTCGGCAAGCTTTACAACAACACCGACACCCAATATTCCTTTATGGATCAAAACGGAAACAAACCGTAAACTAAAAATCATTTGGACCATAATGCAATCACATTAAAACCCAAAAAACTTGTGTATTTTCTGATAACACATTCAACCACAATGGAAAAAAAAAATTACAGCATATATGATAAACAACTTTAACATCAACATATATAATAATTAAGTTACAACAAAGAAAAGATTACTCATGCCATTTCTAATAAAAAATAAAAAAAAAACATAGATTTACGAGAACCAACTAACTAGTAGTATGTAAATGCAACTTATGGCTCTTAGGCATGTGATGATCTTGATTTTTATACTTGTGATGAAACACCAGCATTGCCTCAAGATTTTGAATCAACAGCCTTCAATCACCTGGGCCAAAACTACCTGCAATGACATCTTTTACTAACAATACATTATGATATTAACAGTATCAGTAACACAGTATCAAGCTCATTTAAGGCTTAATTCAAAGGACACGGTATCATATCTGGCTCATATAAGGCACACAATATCGATATGATCATATAAGGCACACAAAGATCGTGCGAAGATCATGCTCATATAAGGCTCATTTAAGACTTAATTCAATGGACTACTTCAATAATTTGAAAGAAGTTGTAAGTAAGGAGAAATGAAATACATTAGCAAAGATACTGTTTAGCTAAAACCATGAAGACACAATGTAGAACCATGAAGAAACACACAAATGTCTACAAAGATTAGCTAATTTTACCAACATTCACAAGAATTTGAACCGCATTTCAACTCCAATCAGAGCAAAACTCCCATGTTCTTTCTTCCATTTTCATAGTAAAAGATGATTTTGAAGATTCACTATGAAAAATGCAGAGAAATTACAGCATTATAGAGAGAATAACATGAATGACACATTAGAAAAAAAAGAAGCTTAAAGTTAAGACGAAAAAATAGAAACAAGATACATAGTCAAATTGCAGTTCATATCTAAAAAGAATTTAAATCCACAGCTAATATGATAATTAAATTGAACCAACAGCAACAAGAACTGAATGATCGGAACATAGGAAATGGTATTCATTTTATCTATAGAATTCACAAGTAGAAACAAAAATCAACAAGCCATGGAACCATCATCAAAAGTCAAAATAAAAAGGAAAGAGAAAGGACTACACAGAAGAGTTGCGAAATGAAGTGTTGAAATATATACAGAAATTATTAGAAACCCAAGATATTCAAGCTAGACTATGAATTATGCTTCAAACTCTTTTGCTTTATAAATTTTGAATAGAAAACACCAGATTCACTTCTCAGAGCGAAAACATTAATTGTCGGAGTTCAAACCTCAAGAAACAGATATTTTCGGAGGAGCCGCCGCCGGCGACGCCGCAATTTCCTCCACGTTGGTGCTGCAAATTGTCGGTCGAGCAGCAATAGAAGAAGTTGATGGAGCAAGTGGAAATTTGAGATTGAGGAGGTCTAATTGGTGGTCGAGCAGCCATGGAATTTGATGGTGCAAGAGGTGGAATTTGGGGACGAAGAAGCTCCATCGAATTTCTCGATCTAAATCTGAAAAGCTGTTGGTGATGATGCAACTAAAAATAGAGGGTATTTTAGTCCAATCAATTTAAGTTTGTCGTTATTGCAACTAAAAAAATTTATGTGGATTAGAACTCAATAAATACTCAAAAGGTGGATTTATACCTAATTTTTCCTAAATTCTATAGTTAATGTATTATTGATGATCAAAAGTATATCTTACACCCCTCAAAAAAAGAATATTTTACACTTTTTGAAATTACATGTATGGCATTCTATATAAAATAAAATAAAAACATTTATGACTTTCATAAAACAAAAATTTATTTTTTCTTTTTTGTAAAAGCCTTAAAAAAAAAAAAAAAAAAAAAAAAAAAAAAAAAAAACCAAACTTGTATCAGCTAGGATACACAAAATTGATAGTAAGTAGTAGTAATTACTTCTCCCGGTGTAAAAGATGGCATATCTTTTGTTCCACATATATATTAATATCAATTCATTCAAATCCCATTACTTTTAATTTTTTATCTTATTTTTGGACGAAAGAAATAAAATGTGATGTTTAGTATATTGAGAGATGACGATTTGAACTCTCGTTGATACAAGAAAGTATAGTAACATTTATTATTAGACCAAGTTTATTCGCGCCACGCATTATAATTTTGATGTTAGGGCAACTCCAACAAAGGAGATCAAACACATAATTTGTACCCTATAGGTTGGTACTTACATCTCCAATGGTGTAAAGCAATGAGTATCAAAATAAGAGATAGTACTTGGAAGGGTCTCAAAGGGAGTGATAGAGCTACTCCCTTAAGTCTACACCATTTTTACACCATCATCATCTCACCACATGTTTTTCACTTGTAAAAGAAATTTAAAAAAATTGAAAAAATCACAACCACAAGATTATGTTGGGAGTAAAAATGGTGTAGATCTTGAGGGAGTAGATCTATCATTACCCGGTCTCAAATATGAGAATTATTGAAATACTACCCAAACAAGACACGCGCCAAGAGTGTTGTAGAATTTGTGATAAAAGGTGTGGGCCCCACACATAAAGAGTTTGTCCCTCATTGTTCCCCCACATGTCCCATTCTTTTATGTTTTGTCTTCTAGCTTTTGTTCCCAACGGCTCTTTTTTTATTCTTTTGGTGGTATCTGTTGGTGATTTAAGTATAATCACAAGCCATTGAGGTAATTGGGGTTTAGTACAAGGGTGGATATACTCGTAACACTTAATAATAAGTTTGGAGGTGCGGAGTGCTGACGCTTATATAAGTGTATATGAGTATACGGATGGAAAATAAGCAAGTATAGGTTGATAAAGTCATTTAAAGGACCGGAAAACCGGTTAAAGGACCAAAATCGAGGATTTAGTGAAGCAGTGTGACAGCGCTCTTTGTCATCGAGCAGCGCTCCCGCTGTGGAACTTCAGCTAGGCCAAAAGTTGAGCAGGATGTTTGTTCGGTTTTGGGGTTATAACAGCGCGCCACTTTGTGTGTGGCGCCGCTTTGCGGGTCCAAAAAGCGATTTTTGGTGTCGCTTTGGTCATTTTAAGTGGATACAACCAAATGGAACCTTTTCATTTGGTGTCTCTACTTAAGGGACGATTCTCTTTGCTCTTTTTGAGATATCTAAAAGCTATAAAAGCAAGTTTGCATTATTGAACAAAGATATAACATAAGCAAGCATCCTTGAAAAGTTACATACATACAAACACTTCCAAGTGATCTTTTTGTTCTATTTGTCCTAGACAAAAAGGAAGAACTCTCTGTTTATATCTCACTTAGATTTTTCGTGATACTCCGGACAAATAAGGGGACGAATAAATTTAAGAAGGACAGTGAAGATGGCTAAATCCTCACGGGTGTCCTTGCGGTGTTTGGATGGTGGATATCTGGCTGTATTTAAGGTGTGGTGATGCTCCGGCGGGTGGTGGTGTGGAGAGAGTTAGAATGGAGAGAGCTTTTGCTTGCAAATATAGTGTGTATTTCATATCTCTCCCCCTTTTTAGTTTACAATGACCACCCCTTTTATAGAGGTGGATAACTTAGGGAGCAAGTAATCTATTAGATATTTTACTAATAGCTAGGTCTTACTTAGATACTAAGCAAGATGAAATATCTAAGTTACAAGTGGGGAAAAGATCTGGATCAATCGGCGGCCACCTCTCTGAGGTCGCGAGGAGCAAGCCCTCTTTGGCCTCGCCCCCCTGGCGACCCTTCTTGACTTGCCTGGATGAGATTTCACAGGATCTGTTGCCTTTGTCTGAGACCGCAAATGCCTTGATCGCGGCGAGGTGAGACACTGGCCGCCCATTTTGCGATCTCTCTTGTCATGTCGGAGGATGGCCGCGGTGGGTTGTCCCCTACTGTTGAGGTGGTGGAATTATTTATACCCATCAATGGCCCCCTACTCCGTGCTTTAATGACATTCCCTGAGGATATGAAGGATGGAGTAATTATCAACACCTATGACCCCATCGTCGGATGCGACTTGTACACTTAGGGCCGTACTTTCAAAGCAAGCGACCTCAAAGCAACTCTGGGTCTATTTTTTGCGACCTTGTCGTCTGATGCGACTTGTTCGCTAAGAGCCGTGCTTTCAAAGCATGCGACCTCAAAGCAACTCGGGTCTATATTTTTGCGACCTTGTCGTCTGCGATGCGACTTGTTCGCTAAGAGCCGTGCTTTCAAAGCATGCGACCTCAAAGCAACTCTGGGTCTATTTTTTGCGACCTTGTCGTCTGATGCGACTTGTTCGCTAAGAGCCGTGCTTTCAAAGCATGCGACCTCAAAGCAACTCTGGGTCTATTTTTTGCGACCTTGTCGTCGTCAATCGTGGCTGACGTCAGTTTTCTAGGTTTTCCTCTGCGGAACGATGCGGCCGTTTCAGCAACTGCCTAGGTAGTTGTACGTGGGTACTGATGGGACGCCTTTTCGTATTTCAAAACTGACAACTGCCGCCCTAATCTGAACCGTTGGATGAAGCGTTCCCAACCGTACGATCGTGGCCCCCTTGCCTATATAAAGCCTTCGCTTCTCACCCTTCACACTTTTAGTGTTTCTTATTTTCTCCGTTGTTTGTTGTTTTTAGAATTCTCAAGTTTTTGGCAGAGCTTTGAAGGTTCAACGGCGTTCCTGCGGTGGTTCTAGGATTTCACGGCGGTTCTTTTGAAGATTCCGGCCACCTCTTTGAGTATTTCCCAGTTTTCAAGCGGTTTTCCAATCTTTCTCAAACAAATCGGTAAGAAATCCTTTACATTAACTCGTTTACTCATCCATCCCCGCCTTGTTTTTCCATATATATCAATTTCGTCATTCTTTTTGCTACGGAGATGCAACATCGCCTTGTTTTTGATTAAAAGCGGGATTTTTCTGGGGAGAGATTTATAGCTTTCTGGGAAAAATGGGGTTTCACCCGCTCCCTGCTATCCTCTGTAATTTTATTTGCGATCTCTTGTAAAAGCGGAGGAGGCGGTATTAAGTGGAGTGCGATCACCTTCCGGGCTAATTTATTATTATACCAGTCCGAAAGCTCCACCTTTTCCTCCCTTGTTTTTGCAGGATGTCGGGGAATGACTATTACAGCGGCGACTCTACGGAAAGGAGATTTACGATTATCTTGAGGATGACCCGTACTATCATTGCCTCGGTTAGCGATCATTCTGGGACGAGGTTGAGGTGGAAAGTAGTCGCGAGATATTGGCGAGATTACGGCCCGATGAGGTCGCTCATATGGATGTCGACCCTTTTGAGTTGGAGGCCTTCATCTCTCGCCCGAAATCCGCCAGCGTAGAGTGAGCCTTAAGAGAAAGCGCGGGCCCAAAAGTCTCGGCGATTCGTGGGGTGAAGAAATCGCTTTCCGATCGGTCAAACGGCGGTCCAGTACCGTGGCGCTCCCGACCATGGCGAAGCTTATGTTCGGGGGCGCGCATGTTCATGAGTTAATGGGGTCAGTGAGGGCGAAAATGCGGAATTGCCCCGGAAGGATATCTCGGATGCTGCAAAAGCGAAGAAAAAAAAGCTGCGAGCCAAACCATGGCGATTGGTGAGAGGCGCGCGGCGATTCCACCGAAGAGCTCTCGTCCCTAATAATCCCGAAGCTATCGCGAGTTTGCGCAGGGTGGCGGCGTTTGAGAAGGGCGTTGACAAGAAATGGTCCCATCGTCCAAGAGCGGCGATCTCAGCGGGACCATTAATCGCATATTCGGAATCGACACCGGCGTGTATCGGTTTTCTTTTTCGATTATGGGAAGGAGTCCGATAAATTTAAACCGGGGACCATAAGGATTATGTATGCGCGCGTCGATCCGAGGACACCCTTATCCTCCATTTCCATCATTTGTGTGCGGGTGCGAGGGCGCTTTTCGATCCTTTCTTTGTGAAGATCGCAAGGAGATGGAAGCGCTTCCCTCGATTTTGCCGTCGGGGCTATTATCCAGCTTGATGGCCTTCATCGTTATGTGCCGGATCACGAAGATCGAGCCGGCGTTAACTTTATTGGGGCAATTTTATTTCTTACGTGGGACGTCTATTCTGGACAAGTTTCTGAGGTCGCGAGACTCTCGCTTACTATTCTCGCTTCCCAATAAGTTTCACAAATGGGGGGGCGCTGGTGCTTGAAAGTTGAGTCGAAGTAGGTGGCCCTATCTATCGAGAGCCTTCCTCCTCTTTTACAAGTCTGCATGCTACGGCCCTATCGAGGCGCCAAATATAAAAGCAGTATCCCAGAGCCTCGGGCTGGTTAGCAACGGCGGTCTTGATAAGTATTCTTTGAGGTCTTTAAATGCTTGGGAGCATTCATTGGCCCAAGAGAAGGTACCGGCCCTTCTTCGAATTTTGAAGAAAGCGGACTTCTTCTGCAGATTTGAGACAAACCTACCCAAAGTTGTGATCCGCCGTTGAGCATTTGTACTTCTTTAATCTTGGTAGGCTCGCTCATGTTGACCAGGGCCTCGATTTTTTGGGATTTGCCTCGATCCCCTTTGACTTACCATAAAGCCCGAAATTTCCTGCTGAACCCCAAAAGTGCATTTCGTAGGGTTTAGTTTCATCAGTGATTCTTCACGTTTGCAAAGGTTTCGCGAAGGTCCTCCAAGTGATCTTGGCGACTTGATTTCACGACCATGTCATCAATGTAGGCCTCCATGTTCTTGCCTATCTGCGTCTTTGAAAACTCTGTTTACCATTCTCTCGATAGGTTGAGCTGCGTTCTTTAGGCCAAACGGCATCATCTCATAGTAATATAGCCCGCGGCCGCGCCACGAAGGCCGTCGGCTCCTTATCTTCATCGGCCATTCGACTGGTGGTAGCCGGAATAGGCGCCCGAAAGCTTAAGGTCTCAAAACCCGCGATCCCATCCACCATTTTATCGATTCGAGGAGCGCGTAGGGGTCCTTTGGGCAAGCTTTGTTTAGATCGGTGAAGTCGGCGCACATCCGCCACTTGCCGTTGTGTTTTTCACCATTACTACATTTGCCACCAGGTGGGATATTGAAGCTCTTTGATTATGCTGCTTGCTAAAAGTTTCTCGACCTCAATTTTTATTGCGACCTCCTTTTACGTAGAGAGAATTGGCGCGCCCTTTGTTGTATTGGCCTGAAGTTGGGATCGACACTTAGGTTATGCAAGGCGACCTCCGATTCTACACCTCTCATATCGATTACCTCCCGAGCGAACGCGTCCAAGTTTGCTTTTGAAGCTTGATCGCTCTTCTTCCTTTCTTCCTCGGTAGTCCTCGATCCTATTTTTATCTTTTGATCGGGATATTTGGCGTTTATTATAACCCGATCAACTCGTCTTCGGCGGTGAAGTCGGGCTCGTCCCGAACTTGCAATGTTTCTACCTCTACGGCCTTCTCCGAGACTTCTTTCATCATAGCAATCGATCCGTAGGCGTGTTAAGACCATCCAGGTCGTGGTCGCTTAGAGTCGACCTGTTTTTGGTCATATAGTCGAGGAAAGCTCAGGTCGGTGATGGCGACCCCAACTTCTTCCCTACGTGAAATTTGACCCGTTGGTGGGAGCAGACGCCACCATTTGGAACTTCTTCATATTTGGGATTCCCAAAATCATGTTGTAGTAAGAGGCGGTCGATTACCAAGAAAGTTATTATCTCCGTTCTACAGGCTCATAGTCGCCCAAAATGATATTGAGGTCGATCGTGCCTTTGACCCGTACTGTGTCGTTGGTAAAACCTTCGAGGACCCCAAGGTAGGGTTTTAACTTGGCCTCCCCGAATCCGATCTGTTTTAAACAGTCGAAATAGATGACGTCGCGGCCGGCCCCTGTATCGACCATTACTCGGTTGACGCCGTGCTTGTCGTTCACCCCCACCTTTAGAATGAGGGGTATCTCCATAGAGGCCACCGATCGTTGTTAGCTCGCTTTTGTGAATATGATTCCCCTTCTCATTCTCTCCCAACACAACCGGCCGAAGCCGCGGGTATTGATTTGATTTATCTGAGATTTCAGTTGATGGTTGCTGGGAATATTCCCGTGGATGAC
The DNA here is from genome assembly GCA_026214975.1 of Gentiana macrophylla. Taxonomy (NCBI): domain Eukaryota; kingdom Viridiplantae; phylum Streptophyta; class Magnoliopsida; order Gentianales; family Gentianaceae; genus Gentiana; species Gentiana macrophylla. The sequence continues at coordinate 133,422,696 of CM047807.1, read as the reverse complement.
CTGAACCTCTCTCTGATAGACGCGAGGTTGGCGTCCTTGACTTTGAGTGTTGCTCCCCTCGCGTTTATATTTATTGGCTGGTCCCTCACGGATCAGCCTTTCTATCTCGCGCCTCAGGGTGAAGCATTCATCGGTGATGTGGCCATGGTCCTTGTGATAGTCGCAGTATTTGGATTTATCGCGGCTATCAGGATCGCCCCTCATAGGCTTTGGTTTGTCGAAATGTTCACGAATTTCAAACAGTATTTGGGATGCTTTGGTGTTGAGCGGGGTAAAATTATCCTCACTAAATTTGTACGGCTTCTTTACCTCACGATCGCGATTAGTATCTCGTCCCTTTTCTTTTTTACGGTCATCCACGCGATCCTCCTTCGGCGAACGTGGCTCTGTCTTAGGCTTTGCTTTCCCGGCAGACGGCGCCTCGCTGACCCCCATCATTCTGGCCCTTTCTAACATCTCCCTGAGACCCGCTTTGGGGGGCCGCAGATTGAATTCAGTTTTCATCGGGCCTTTGGCGATTCCGGTGAGGAAACATGTTATGACCGCATAAATGCGGAATGTTCCTTGTTTGATCATATATTCGACGAACCGTTCGTAATATTCTTTTCCGATTCATGCCCTCCCATACGAACCTCATATAGGTCCTCAATGGTTTTCTTCGCCTCGCTTGCCGATTCAAACTCTCGACAAACTTTTCCGACAAATCCTCCCAACTTTCAAGCGAGCGCGAGAAGCCGGCGTATCGGGCGCTTGACCACTATCACGCATCTGTCGCCAACTAACGCGATGCACCAGCGCATTTATTTTGTGTAGCAAGGGTGATGCGACCTTGGAACGCGGTGAGCGATCGTTTGGGCATGAATTTCCATTGTAATAGTTGTAATCGGGATAACTAACCTTTTCTCTCTTTGGGAGGCAATGTTTGGTAATCCTTTAGCGAAGCACGTCGATCCCCGAAATCGGGCGACTTTCTCGACGGGCCTCGACTTTTTAATTGCAAGCTCTTTTCTCATTACCTCCATCTACATTACGCCAAAATAGGTCGATTCGGGTGGTATTTGTGCTTGCGTATCGGCTCGCTCCGTTCTACGCTCACGATTCCCTATGATTTTGTGATCCTCTTGGCGGGCCCTTTTTTCCACGATAATTGTGCGGGCATCTTGTGCGTGTCTATCCTTTGGATGGGCATCTCTTCTCTAGGGAAGGCCGAGGCGACTTGGGGCTAAAGCCTTGTCCTTCTCACCCAACCTATTAAACGCGGACCCCTTTGTCGATCCTCTTTCCTTTTGATGGTCGCGATCCTGGGGGCGAGGTTCGTGGAATTTCTTTCCTCGGTCCATAGCGACCTGAAGAGTGCACGCTCTCTCCCTACGTCGATTTGTTGAATTTGGCTCTGGCGGCCACAGTGTCATGCGACCGTAAGAGGATTTCGTTTCGGGGATTCAGGGTCGAATCGTCATAGGGCCTGGCCGCCTTAGCCACCAAAGCGGGGAATTGGTGAGATACATAGTTTCGGCGTGACTGGCGTATTCCCTCATTTCGGCGACCTCTGGGTCCTCCGAAAGCCGGTTGTATTTACGGGATCGATCTTTGGCTTTCTTTGTGACCTCTCTCTGCGAGTTCCGTCCAGGGCAACAATAGCCTCTTTTGACTTGGTTTTTGATTAATGACATTTCGAGCATCGCTGGGTGCTAAGACCCTCTCTCAGGATCCTTCTCTCCTCTCGCAGGGAGATTGTCTAGCGTTTCTCCTGCGCCTTCCCCACGAGCTTGATGTAGCATAGTACCTTTTGCAGGGGTTTGGGGTGTTAGATGCCCTTTACTTCCAGCCATCTCTGCGTGGTGGCTTTTTGAGCGATTTCTTTGGTAAAGGGAAGAAATAAAGGCAGTTTGAGGACTTTTCTTTGTAAGATTATCTCCTCCTGAATGAGAGCTCTAGGTGATTTTTTACACAATCGGGTTCCCGGTAACGGAGCCAACTGAAGATGGCTAAATCCTCACGGGTGTCCTTGCGGTGTTTGGATGGTGGATATCTGGCTGTATTTAAGGTGTGGTGATGCTCCGGCGGGTGGTGGTGTGGAGAGAGATATGAAATACACACTATATTTGCAAGCAAAAGCTCTCTCCATTCTAACTCTCTCCACACCACCACCGCCGGAGCATCACCACACCTTAAATACTGACCCGGATATCCACCATCCAAACACCGCAAGGACACCCGTGAGGATTTAGCCATCTTGAGACAAAGAACTTGTTGCGAAACCGAGAGGATCCGTTTTGATTTTGCGGGAATATTAAAGGCATTGGTAGCATTGGTGATCAAGTCTCAAGCCCTAGATAATTAACACTCTTCTTAAATTTATTGTGTTGATCACAATGGTGAATGCAAAGGATTTGATGATGAATTTCGGGAAACTAGACAAGTTCGAAGGAGTTGATTTCGGAGGTGGCAAAGGAAGATGCATTTCCTTCTCACAACATTGAAAGTGGTGTATGTTCTTAGTATGAAATTCCATAAGTTGATGATGATGCACCGTTGGAGGAATTGAAGGCGGAACAAATGGGAAAATGATAACTACACATCATGTCGTGGTCACATTGTCAATGGTATGTCCGATTCATTATTTGACATTTATCAAAACTTTATACGCCAAAGAGTTATGGGATGCACTAGAAACTAAATATTTAAATGAAGATGCATCCGCTAAAAAGTTTCTAGTTGGTAATTTTATGAAATATATGATGGTTGATTCACGGTCCGTAGTGGAACAATTCAATGAATTACAACGCATTTTAGGCCAATTTGCACAACACAAAATGGAAATGGATGAATCCATTTCTGTTTCTAGTATCATTGACAAACTACCACCATCATGGAAAGATTTTAAACATATGTTAAAGCACAAAAAGGAAGAACTCTCCTTGGTTGAACTTGGTAGCCATCTACGCATTGAGGAATCCCTCAGGGCGCAGGAGGGGGTTAAAACCAAGGGCAAGGAGATTGATGAATCCACTTCCATACATGTGATGGAGGCTTGGGAGAGTTCTAAAACTAACAAAGGAAATACCATGGCAAGAAAAGAAAAAGTCGAATGACAAAGAATCCGGGAAAAGGCCAAAAGGGGCTGTTGGATTTGTGGAAAGACGAGGACACTACAAGGTGATTGCCGAGTTCGAAAGAATGGTAAAGGCAAGGGTCGAGCAAGGGTCGAAGACCAGGACCACCACATCATCAAGGTCGAATGCTAATTATGGTGTTAATTCGGTTATGAATTATGTGCCATTTATTTACGAGGCTTTTTATATGCAGGATGATGATGTTACGTGGTGGATCGACTCGGGAGCAACAAGACATGTATGCAAAGATCGTATTTGGTTTGAAGACTTTGAACCCGATGCGATGGATCTATCTTAAAGATGGGGAAGCGAGTCGAAAAATTTGTAATAAGTGGTGTAGGAACTATTACTTTAAATTTGATTCTGGAAAATCAGTAAAACTATTTAATGTTTTATTTGTGCCATGCATTCGGAAAAACCTTGTTTGGTGCTTTGTTGTGTAAATCGGGCTACAAACAAGTTTATGAGTCCGATAGGTTTATTTTGTCAAAACATGGTGTATTTGTTGGTTTTGGTTATTTGTGTAATAACATGTTTATGCTTAATGTTGTTAATAATAAAGTTAATCAAGTTATGCATATTTCTGATGTTAATATTTCAAAGTTGTGGCATGCACGATTAGGACACATACATTACAAACGTATGCATGTTATGTCTAAAAATGCTTTAATTCCCCCGTTTGATATCAATGTGGATAAGTGTGCTACTTGTATGCTTAATAAAATTGTAAGACAACCATTTCGTGGTGTTGAAAGATCGTCTACAATTTTAGAACTTATCCATAGTGATTTGTGTGACTTTAATGCCACACCATCTTTGGGAAATAAGAAATATATGATTACTTTTATAGATGATAGTACTCGTTTTTGTTTTGTATATTTACTTAATACAAAAGACGAAGCACTTGATAAGTTTAAAGTTTATAAAAGTGAAGTTGAATTGCAATTAAATTCAAGTATCAAACGTTTTCGTACCGATAGAGGTGGAGAATACTATGATCCAACCTACTTGGGTGTGTGGTATTATACACGGTTCTTGCACCGTATATCGCCACAACAAAATGGCATTGCGGAGAGGAAGAACCGTACTCTAAAAGAGATGGTAAATTCCATGTTATCCTATTCGAGATTGAGCGGTGGATTTTGGGAGAGGCCATGTTAACGGCCTGTTATTTACTAAAGCGAATTCTAATAAAAGGAATTCTACTACCCAATATGAACTTTGGTTCAAAAGAAACCAAACTTGAATTATTTAAAAGTTTGGAAAATGTAGAAGCGGTTGTTCGTGTATTGAGATATCTTAAGTCTACCAAAAACTTTGGTTTGGCTTATGTTGCATATCCTTCGGTGATTGAAGGATATTCGATGCTAGTTGGATATCTAATGTAGAAGATCATTCTTCTACTAGTGGATGGGTGTTTGTTTTAGGTGGAGGTGCTATTTCTTGGGCCAAGAAGCAGGACATGTATATCTAGCTCGACTATGGAGTCGGAGTTCATTGCCTGGCGTGGCGACCGGTAAAGAAAGCGAGAATGGCTTAGAATTTGATTCATGAAATTCCTTTATGGCCTAAACCAATATCACCAATATCTATCCATTGTGATAGTTCATCAACACCGTCTACAAAGCATATAGTCAAGTGTATAATGGAAAATCGCGACACTTAGGCGTTAGACATGCGCGATGACGTGAGTTGATCTCTCACGGGTGATATCGGTTGTGTATGTGAGATCTCAAAGAAATTTGGGTGATCATTTGTGAAAGGATTAGCTAAGGACTTATTACAAAAGTCGGTTGTCGGGATGGGTTTCTGACTGTATAAGTTTACGAATATGGGGCCCCAATTTCCTTTGGTACAATGCCTTAGGCTAAATTCAATGTGGTAAGCCTGGTTTTGGAAACTTGAGCACATGTATTAATCCCGAAGGTATGTGCTGTTTACCTGTGAGACTAGGTTGAAGTGAAATCTTCTTAATGAATCTTACAAAGTGCTAATGCAGGTGCACGGTTAACTAAAGGTTCACTATATGAGTATGAAGTATGGCCGCTTCAAGGAAAGTTGGGTTGGCTTTCTAAATGCTCATGAATGGATATGGACACAAGGCGGATTACAAAGAATGGTGTCAAGTATAATACTTTGGAGTAGTTTTCAATTCATATGTGTTGTTATGTACATGTATTCAAAATGTGTAAAGGGGTTCAATGCTTAGTCACACCCCAATACTCGAATATTTGCGTGTAATAATGCTAGGTGGAAATTCAATCTTCGTGACATTTTCATTGAATCATGAGTTGGTTTGTTTGTGACTGTTTTGTTTTACTAAACCAAGGATTACACTTAAATGGGAGAGGAATGTTGGTGATTTAAGTATAATCACAAGCCATTGAGGTAATTGGGGTTTAGTACAAGGGTGGATATACTCGTAACACTTAATAATAAGTTTGGAGGTGCGGAGTGCACGCTTATATAAGTGTATATGAGTATACGGATGGAAAATAAGCAAGTATAGGTTGATAAAGTCATTTAAAGGACCGGAAAACCAGTTAAAGGACCAAAATCAGGGATTTAGTGAAAGCAGTGGCAGCGCGCTTTGTCCTCACATCGACAGCCTCCCCTGTGGAACTTCAGCTAGGCCAAAAGTTGAACAGGATGTTTGTTCGGTTTTGGGGTTATAACAGCGCCCGCCTGTGGTCCGAAAACTGATTTTTTGGTGTCCTTTGGTCATTTTAAGTGGATACAACCAAATGGAACCTTTTCATTTGGTGTCTCTCTACTTAAGGGCGATTCTCTTTGCTCTTTTGAGATATCTAAAAGCTATAAAAGCAAGTTTGCATTATTGAACAAAGATATAACATAAGCAAGCATCCTTGAAAAGTTACATACATACAAACACTTCCAAGTGATCTTTTTGTTCTATTTGTCTAGACAAAAGGAAGAAGAACTCTGTTTATATCTCACTTAGATTTTTAGTGATACTCCGGACAAATAAGGGGCGAATAAATTTAAGAAGGACTGACAACTTGTTGCGTAAACCGAGAAGGATCCGTTTTGATTTTGCGGGAATATTAAAGGCATTGGTAGCATTGGTGATCAAGTCTCAAGCCCTAGATAATTAACAGTATCAACACAATTTGCAGCGGTTGCTTTTTCTAAAATATTATTTTTTTACCAACATATTCTATATAAATACATTCACATATCATTTCATTTTTCACACAATCTCTCCATACTTCCTTTTCTAGATTTTTTCTCCAATTATAATTTTTTCCATTGTTCAATATATATATATATATATATATATATATATATATATATATATATATATATATATATATATATATATGTAATTATTGGAGTCAATCGGATAAGATATTAGGTGAGAAAATCCTAATAGCAAATCATTGAGCGACGTGTGGTGAATTGATAAACTTTTGGATTATTGTATTCTGATAATAAATAAATTTATTTATTATTGTAATCTGATAATCAAAGTTTATCAATTCATAGCATGTAATTGATTTCTTTTAGAAATTACGACGACTAATATCATATCCGATTGTATATCGAATAAGATATTAGGTGAGAGAAAATCCTAATAGCAAATCATTTGAGCGACGTATTTGTGAATTGATAAACTTTTGGATTATTGTATTACAATAATAAATAAATAAATAAATATATATATATATATATATATATATATATATATATATATATATATATATATATATATATATGTGTGTGTGTGTGTGTGTGTGTGTGTGTGTGTGTGTGTGTGTGTGTGTGTGAAATAATTTTAATTTATTATTTATTTTGATTTTAAATTTTAACAATTTTTTCAATAAATTTTATATTAATAAAAAATATTAATTAAAATAACCGTCATTACCCTAAATTATTGATATTCATAAAGTAATAATAAACTAATAAAAAATATTGATACCACATTTTGATCCCTATTATTGAAGATGGAAACTTGATATCATATTAAACATAGTCATGTGAGTCTTTATTTTGCGTTTTGATCACTATCTCCAAGTACTACCATTGGAGTTGTCCTTAGAAGTGGATAGGAAAAGAAATCTGAATATCCAAGTGATAAAGTAGATTATAATGAATTAACACTTATCGTATTGCCGCAACAAGTTGACACGAAATACCATAATACAATTGGTTTAAAATCACTTTGACATTTATTTCCTCCTCATCAGCTTCAACCATCCTCTACAAGCAGCCTCATTACTTTCTTCAAAGTTCAAAACAGATTTCTCTTCTTCAAAAACAAACATAAAGATCATTAAAAAAGTAGAGGCCATGAGTCTTTTGAAGCCAATTTCTACAACTTCATGGCATATTTCAGAGGCAAACATCAAAGAAAGCTTTCCATCCTCATTACATGCATCTAAAATCACAGATTTTACACCATTATCAGTATCTTCACCAAAAAACATTAAGTCCAAAAGGCAAATTCACTTGCCTCATGCAATAATCAATCCACATATCACCCCAGGAATCGAAGAATACGAAGAAAACGGTCGTAAACTCGAGCAAAAACAAAGGGTTGCTCCTAATTTACCCCCTCTTACACCACTTGGATTCCTGGAAAGAGCAGCTGTAGTGTATGGAAACAGCCCATCAATTGTTCATAATGACATTAAATACACATGGTTACAGACATACAACAGATGTCTCAAAATGTGTTCTTCAATTGAATCACTTGGTATCAAGAAAGGTGATGTTGTCTCTGTTGTTTCCCCAAATACACCTGAAATGTATGAGCTTCAATTCTCTGTTTCAATGACTAATGCGATTCTCAATTGCATTAACTATAAACTTGATCCTCGTACCCTTTCTCTTCTACTTCAACACAGCGATTCGAAGCTCGTGTTCGTGGATTATCAATCAAGTTCTTTAGTTCTTGAAGCCATTTCTCAGTTCCCATCATCCTCAAAACCTCCCCTGTTAATTCTCATCACTGATCAAGAAAAAACTCCGACCAAGTTTCAAGACACGTACGAGAATATGGTCAGAAAAGGGGATCCGGGCTACATATGGGTCCAGCCCGAGAATGAGTGGGACCCGATGACCTTGAATTACACATCTGGGACCACTAATAATCCTAAAGGGGTGGTTCATAGCCACCGTGGAAGGTTCCTAATGGCCGTTGATGCGTTGCTTGATTGGGGTATGTGTAAAGAAGCGGTGTACTTATGGACACTTCCGTTGTTTCATGCTAATGGGTGGTCTTTAAGCTGGGCTACGGCGGCGGCCGTCGGCGCCACTAATGTGTGTCTCCGGTCAGTTCATGCGTCGGCCGTTTACGAGGCTATTGAAAAGTATAATGTAACCCATATGTGCGGCGCACCTTCGGTGATCAACATGTTAGTCAACTTCCCAGGTATGGGCATGATCCTCAATACATTTTTCCATAAATTTTTTTAAAGAAATTAATGACACATCTAACCAAGTAGTTGAATTTAAATGATAAGTGAGCAAGAATATCGAAAGTTCTGGGTTCGATTTTCTTATTATGTTTTATTAATCTTGAAAGAGTTCGCCATTTAGACCTCCTGCATCTGAATGAGTCGTGTTGAAAGAGTTTTGACTTGGCCTTCGCTGTAACGTCCGTTAGGAGCGAATCCTTATCCGGAAAGAAGCGTTCGGCACAAATATTATCAAATAAATTGATAATATATGTAAGTCTTACGTCGTATATCGAAGCTAAAAGCGACGGAAGATAAAGCATTTCGGGAAAACAAAAGATCAAAACTTGCGGTTTTCAATCTTTGTAAAACTAAATCCAATAAAGAATACTAAACCAATCCAACATTTAAATCCGAAAGAACTCGAATGGAACTAGTGCAAAGAAAAACAACATTGTTTGAATTAAGTCAACAACATTATTGAAAATATCAAAACTAAAAGAACTAAATCTTCACGAGCTCCGTCTCGCGCGTCCTCGTCAAAGAACTCATCGGCGTTAGCAAACTTGTTTCATCTTCTTTGGGAAAAGAAAGACAAACACAAAGTAACGGGGTAAGTACATAAGTACTTAATGCTAACGCGTAGAAGATCGCATAACATCGGTCTCGTAAAGAAATAAAAGCAACGCCGTCTTTTATTAATTCATTCCGTTATTAACCACTAGCTAACTATCATATTATGTTCATAGCACAACATGAGGAGGTTCAAAGTTATCTAGCTTAGCTCAAGTTTGTTACATCATGAATAACAAGGGCACTACGCTAGTAATAGGATGTCTTATGACAATTTGGGTGCAACCTACTTGAGAGACACTCTAGTAGCCCGGGAATATCGAGTCGATAGTGTGATAACCGGCGAGAATGTACCAGGCGCTTTATCTAGCCAATCGATTGACCGGCGTGGAGTACGATCTACTTTGTATGCAGTCGAGAGAACACATCACGATATTGTACTATGCTTTACCAAGCATTACATGATGTTTAAGATTATTAATCTAGCACATACGTTTGATTAGATGTTTAACTAGCCACCAAAGTTTATTCACAAAAAGGCTCTCCTATCAGTCTACTCCCTCTTCCTAAGACCACTAGACTCAAACAAGACCTAGCACATACACAGACATCGATAAACCCTAGCTTATCGAAGCACAAGGCAAATCAAAGCTTTCGACGGTCCCACACTTCATCTTTTTAGGGAATTCATATGGTGCCGAAACTAAACGCATCAAAAGCTAATTCAAGGCTTTGTCATACAAGATTAAGCAGTAAAAACATGATTATGAAGCCTGAAACCAAGCTGACACGAAAAACAGTGAAAAACCGAACAAGCGGGTGAGCGCCCGTCGACCTATGTGAGCGCCCGTCCGACTCGAACGTGCGTCCACCAACCTCCAGACGCCCATCCGCGAAATTCAGCCCCATCCTGTATCTAAACTGAACCCTCAAACGCCCATCCGTAAAATTCCAAACGCTCGTCTGAGCTGCCGCTACCTCGGACGCCCGTCTGCCTGGGATTTGCCCAGAAAATCTGCAACTGCGTAAATACAATTTCCAACCCAAATCCAACCCAAACTCCAAACAAAACAGACTCAAAACCATGAAAATAAACATACAAATTGTTCTTATAACTTTATGACACCTTAATCATACGATAAGAACACCACGTTACCTTAAATTTGCGTGGTCCAACGATCCAAAGCTACCAAAGTCTTGAAAAAGGTTAAGCCTTTAACTTCAAACCTATAAGCGATCAATCCAAAAGCGATCACTCACGATGTTTAAACTCGAAAAGCGCAGCTTAACAGCGATGATGAACAAACCCTAGTATCAAGAAGCGATGAGGAAAAACTTACGTTAGCAGTTTAAGAATTGTTGATATCAAAAGCGATCCACTTCTCGCGGTGATCCTTTCTCTCTTGAGATGTCTGCGTTTTTTTATCAACGGATTAGCCTAGAGATTCAAAAGTCTCTCCTCTTCTTTTTCTTCTCAAACTTGCGCCTCTCAGTTTGATTTTTACGTAAAACAACAACTAGGTTAATTTAGGATTCGTTTTCCTTTTATAATCCCAATTAAATCTAATTATTCCTTATTAATTAAATCCAAATTAATCCTTTTCCTTTTTATTTAATTCCCTTAATTAAATAACATAATATTCTGATTTTTGCTAAAAGACCGAATTGCCCTTTTTCAAAAATCGGGATATTAAATTCCTCCCCCCTTAAGAGGAGTTTCGTCCTCGAAACTAGATCATACCTGGTAGATGAGGAAACTCTGGGAACTCGTTGAACATGTCTGCTTCCACTTCCCAATTGGCTCCAGTCGGTGCATGATTGCTCCATTGTACTAACACTAACGGGATCACTCGCCTCTTTATCATCTTCTCCTTTCTGTCCAAAATCTTAATCGGCTTTTCCACATATGAAAGATTATCTTGCAACACTTCCGGATCAATCTCAGATTCCACATCCACTTTAGATAGACACATCCTAAGCATCGATACATGGAAGACATTGTGGACTCTAGACATCGACTCTGGTAACCGAAGTCTATAAGCCAACTTCCCAACTCTTTCGATGACATCAAAAGGTCCTACATACCTTGGACTTAACTTTCCTTTCTGTCCGAACCTCTTGACACCCTTCATTGGAGACGCTCAGAGGTAAACCCTATCCCCGACCTCAAACTCTGGCAGCGGTCTCCTTCTAACGTCGGCCTAACTCTTACGGCGATCTTGGCGACTTTCAGATTCTTCCTTATCACCTCGATCTTTTCCTTGGCTTCTTTGGACCATCTCCGGCCATGTGATATGTTTCTCTCCCACTTCGTCCCAATAAAGTGGAGTCCTACACTTCTACCGTACAAGGCCTCAAAAGGTGGCATTCCCAAACTTGCATGATAACTATTGTTGTAAGCAAACTCGGCCAAGTTGAGGTAATCTATCCATGATCTGCGGCATCCAAAACACAAGATCTAAGTATATCCTCGAGAGTCACGAATTGTTCTCTCATTGCCCATCCGTCTTGGATGAAAGCATTTGTACTCAAATCGAGTATTCGTCCCAAAACTTTACGTAAACCCTTCCGAAGTGGTGATAAATCTACTATCACATCGGATACAATAGATAAAGGCACACCATGAAGCTTCACTATATTGTCGATATACATAGTAGCGAACTTCTTTATAGGCATGTCCACTTTACATGGCAAGAAATGGGCTGATTTTGTAAGTCTATCCACAATCACCCAAATCATGTCATGACCGCCCCTTAGTCTTAGGCAAACCGGTGATGAAATCCATCATGATATTCTCCCATTTCCACTCCGGTACCTCAAGGGTTTCAAAAAACCTCCTGGCATACGTATTACGCTTTCACTTTGGAAAGTATCACAACTTGCCACAAACTCCCGCGATCCCTAGCCATGCCAGGCCACCAATATCTCTCATTGAGATCTCTATACATCTTAGTGGCTCCTGGATGTACCGCAAAAGCAATCTTATGAGCTTCATCCATAACCTTCTCCCTTAGGCCATCCACATTGAGCACACACAAGCGATCTCCGTACCAAAGATGACCACTCTTGTCCAAGCGATATCCCTTTGTAGGTTTCTCTTGGGCTACTCGCTTCAAATCAATCAACATAGGATCTTTATCTTGCTTAGCCCGAATCTCATCTAGCAAATCGACCTTGCCATCAATGGCGCCAAATTACGATCATCACCCTTCCTTTCAATCACTTGAATCGCATCCTATCCAAGTGATCCACAACTTCTGCGCAAGGTAGTGATAGCATTAACCGCTCTCCGGCTAAGTGCATCAGCTACAACATTCGCATTACCCGGATGGTATTGAATGTCCAAGTCGTAATCTTTCACGAACTCCAACATCATCTTTGTCTCATGTTTAGATTTTCTGAGTAAAGAAAAACTTAAGACTCTTATGATCCGTGAAGATCCTTGACTTGACACCATACAAGTAGTGTCTCCAAAGCTTGAGCAAAAACCACTTTGCCGCCAACTCAAGTCGTGTGTAGGGTAATTCTTTCCGTGCACCTTTAAGCGCCTAGATGCATAAGCAATTACCTTTCACGATTGCATCAAAACACAACCCAAACCTTGAACCGGCGCATCTGTATATACATCATAGTTATCAAAGACTTCTGGTAATGCTAACACAGGTGCTGTGGTCAACTTTTCTTTCAAAGTCTGGAAAGCTTCCTCACATTCACTGGTCACTCATACTTAATGTTCTTTTGAGTAAGCCTCGTGAGAGAGGTATTGCTATCTTAGAGAAATCCTTTACAAACTTCCGGTAGTACCAGCTAAACCCAAGAAACTTCTTATCTCTACATTCTTGGCGTCGGTCTAGGCCACTTAGAAAGCGACTTCTATCTTCGCTGGATCCACCTTAATGCCTTCTCCAGAAATTATATGCCCGAGAAAACTAACCTGATCCAACCAAAACTCACATTTGGAAAACTTGGCATACAATTTGTTCTCCTTTAAGGTCTGTAGAACTATCCTTAGGTGTTCTTCATGCTCTTCCTCATCCTTAGAGTATACCAAGATATCGTCATGAAAACTATCACAAACTTATCGAGATAAGGCATGAAAACTCTTTGCATCAAGTCCATGAACCGATGGAGCATTAGTGAGTCCAAAGCGGCATGACCAAAACTCATAATGCCCATATCTAAATCTTGAAAATTTATCTTAGGTATATCGGCACCTTGATCTTCAAGCTGGTGATAACCGGACCTAAGATCAATCTTAGAGAACACCTTCTTACCTTTGCAAGTGGTGAACATATCATCAATCCTTGGTAAGGGATACTTATTCTTGATTGTCAGTTTATTCAACTCTTTGTAGTCGATGCACAACCACATACTCCCATCTTTCTTCTTCACAAACAAGACTGGTGCTCCCCATGGTGATGTACTTGGCTGGATGATGTTTTTCTTTAGCATCTCCTTAAGCTGAGTTTTCAACTCTTTCAACTCATTTGGTGCCATCCTATAAGGTGCTTTAGCTCTTGGTGATGCTCACGCAATCAATTCGATCTCGAACTCATGGCCCTATCAGGCATATGTCTGGCAAATCTTCCGGGAAAACTTCGGGAAAGTCCTTAACTACACGAGTCTCTCCTAACTCGGGACTATGCTTTTCCTTATCTAATGCATAAACAACGAAACCACTGGCAACTCCTCTTCAAAGCTCTTAGGGCTTTAGCTTCTTTGAGATAATCGGATAACGACCCTTGCTAGGCTTGTATCGTTACCCACAAGCGTCTTAGGCGATATTCACTGGGGCCTTAAAGATCACCCTCTTACCTCTACAATCCAAGTAGACATAATTCTTGGACAACCGGTCCATACCAGGATAACATCGAAATCCGAGAAATCCAACACTTTGTCAATGCATCTTGGCGCGTGTAAGTCCCAACTCTAATATCAACTTGGGGTGTGACACAGGCACATCTAGTAACTCGCCCAAAGGTGTGGTTATACTCAAAGGTCTCTCCAATTCTTTAAGAGGTAGGTTCAACTTCTTAGCTATCTTAGAGGAAACAAAAGTCCCGAAGTTCGGTATCAAAGCAGAATTTGAAGCGCTAGATTATCTATGATTATGGTACTAACAAGTGAATCAATTTAAGTACAAATATGTAATATCATATATGCGCTATATCATATTAAATATTTATAATAAACACAAACCTTTGAAAAGTACATGTCGCCACCACAAGGTCATCTAACTCTTCCCGTTCTGCATCCATTTGCAAAGACACTGGCTGATGCCACCCATGTAGCACGATTACCTCTTTGGTTACCTCGTCCTCTGCTGATTACCTTGAGAGAGCTTCTTAGGACATGCTCTCGAGTAATGTCCCACTTCCCCGCAGTGGAAGCAACTCAAGCTACCTGCCATGCACTCTCCCGTATGTGTCTTGTTACACTTAGCACAAACCGATGGCGTTCCACTTGTTGAACTCTTAGTAGCCGGATTTCCTGTCCTCTTAACATTCTGCTGCGGTGCTCCTCTATTACTTCCTTGATAATTTGAGAAAGGCCTCTTATCTCCAACTACAACCGTCTATCTCTTTGGAAAATCTTTCCATGATCAAAGCTCTATCCATGGCGCTTGCCATCTTTGGTAGGTCGATCTCTAGCATGCCCTTTGCCACTTCGTGTGACAATCCTTCCATGAACTTGTCAATTTTCTTCTCCTCACTTCTCATGATTTCAGGGTAGAATCTGCCTAACTCATAGAATTTCTGGGAGTACTGAGTCACTGTAGTGTATCTTCCTTGTTTCAAACTCAGAAACTCATTAGCCTTTGCATTCTGCGCTGTTCTAGGAAAGTATTCCTTGTAGAATAGGTCTTTGAACCTTTGCCCAATCCGTGATCCTCCGATTAACTTTGCTCATAATCTTCCATCCAACTTCTGCATTCCCGACCAACAAGGATATGGCTAAATGAGCCCTCTCGGATTCTGGAGCCTTCACATTTCTGCACGTCCTTTCAAACCCACGAATCCATAAATCTGCTGCTGCTGGCTCAACATTGCCAAAGAATTTTTGGCACCCTGTGCTTCTTCATCTTATCATACAAATCCACTTGCACTGTCGTAGCCCCCGGCGATGATCTTTGTGCAATTTCTTGCCGGCCCGGTGGAGCATTACGATCTTGTGGTTGAGGTTCTTTGAATCGATATTGAGGTGAGTGCATTGCGGATAGGTGTAGCCAGTGCTACAAAGTATCGAGATCTAGGCGGTGGTGGAGTAGTATTTGTTGGGTGAGGTGTAAAACTTAGAGGTGTGGGGAAAACACGATGCTGTGGGGACGGCCCGAAAAAGCGACTAGCCGGTGCACAGGTGCTTCTTTGAGGTTGCACAAAAGCGGTTGGGAGAGTACTCACGGTGGATGAGAAAGTCTAGCCACATCCGACTTGTGGTCATTGGAACACAGAGACACTCTGGTGTAACCCTACGAAGTAGTGATAACCGGTATCTTTGGGGTTAAACCGTGAGGACCCCTTGTTCCACTCTTCCACGGCGGCGATATCTCGGTCCTTGGTTCACCCCACGCATGATGTTGCTCACAGGCGGGTTGTTCCCTTGAGAAACCGTAGGGCTCGGGTAGGTGGTCCACTTCTTCTCCTTCTCGGAATCACAATCTTGGTAAATCACCGCCTCGGTGCTACCCGTGCAGGTGTTAGCCGCCTCGGTGTTATTCGTATTAGCTCCTCCTCTAGTAAGAACCATTACGTAACCAAGAAAAGATAGGGGTTACTAAAAGCTCACAAAACTTATCTTAAAGAAGAAATCGGGTCCTACACGCCAAGGTAAACCTTTAAGCTCGATACCAAGCTATGCGCCCGTTCCGGACACGAGTCCTTATCCGGAAAGAAGCGCTCGGCACAAATATTATAAAATAAATTCAATAATATATGTAAGCCTCACGTCATATATCAGAACTAAAACGACACGGAAGATAAAACGACTCGGGAAAACAAAAGATCGAACACACGGTTTTCAATGTTGTAAAACTAAATCCAATAAAGAATACTAAACAATTCCAACATTCAAATCCGAAAGAACTCGAATGGAACTAGTGCAAAAGAAAAACAACATTGTTTGAATTAAGTCAACAACATTATTGAAAGAATCAAAACTAAAAGAACTAAATCTTCACGAGCTCCGTCTCACACGTCCTCGTCAAAGAACTCATCAGCGTTAGCAACCTGTTCATCTTCTTTGGGGAAAGAGAAAGACAAACACAAAGTAACGGGGTAAGTACATAAGTACTTAGTAACGCGTAGAAGATCGCATAGCATCGGTCTCATAAAGAAATAAAAGCAACGCCATCTTTATTAATTCATTCCGTTATTAACCCTAGCTAACTATCATATTATGTTCATAGCACAACATGAGGTTCCAAAGTTATCTAGCTTAGCTCAAGTTTGTTACATCATGAATAACAAAGCACTACGCGCTAGTAATAGGATGTACTCGGACAAGCTGGGTGCAACTACTTAGAGACACGCTCTAGTAGCCCGGGAATATCGAGTCCCGATAGTGTGATAACGGCGAGAATGTACCAGGCGCTTTATCTAGCCAATCGATTGACCGGCGTGGAGTGCGATCTACTTTGTCAGTCGGAAGAACACATCGCGATATTGTACTATGCCTTACCAATCATTACATGATGTTTAAGATTATTAATCTAGCACATACGTTTGATTAGATGTTTAACTAGCCACCTAAGTTGATTCACAAAAAGGCTCTCCTATCAGTCTACTCCCTCTTCCTAAGACCACTAGACTCAAACAAGACCTAGCACATACACAGACATCGATAAACCCTAGCTTATCGAAGCACAAGGCAAATCAAAGCTTTCAACGGTCCCGCACTTCATCTTTTAGGAATTCATATGGTGCCGGAACTAAACGCATCAAAAGCTAATTCAAGGCTTTGTCATACAAGATTAAGCATAAAAAACAGGATTATGAACCTGAAACCAAGGCGAACACGAAAAATAGTGAAAAACCGAATAAACAAGGTCGACCGCCCGTCTGACCCTATGTGAACGCCCGTCCGACTCGAACGTGCGTCCACCAACCTCCAGACGCCCGTCCGCGAAATTCAGCCCCATCCTGTATCTAAAGCCCGAACCTCAAACGCCCGTCCGTAAAATTCCAAGCGCTCGTCACATTTGCCGCTACTACCTCGGACGCCCGTACGCCTTATCGCAGGCGCCCGTCTGCTGGGATTTGCCGGAAAATCTGCAAGCTGCGTAAATCGATTTCCAACCCAAATCCAACCCAAACTCCAACCAAAAGCAGACTCAAAACCATGAAAATAAACATACAAATTGTTCTTATAACTTTATGACACCTTAATCATACGATAAGAACACCACGTTACCTTAAATTTGCGTGGTCCAACGATGCAAAGCTACCAAAGTCTTGAAAAAGGTTAAGCCTTTAACTCCAAACCTATAATCGATCAATCCAAAGACGATCACTACGATGTTTAAACTCGAAAAGCGCGACTTAACAACGATGATGAACAAACCCTAGTATCAAGAACGATGAGGAAAAACTTACGTTAACGGATTTAAGAATTGTTGATATCAAAGCGATCATCTTCTCGCGGTGATCCTTTCTCTCTTGAGACGTCTGCGTTTTTTATCAACGGATTAGCCTAGAGATTCAAAAGTCTCTCCTTTTCTTTTTCTTCTCAAACTTGCGCCTCTCAGTTTGATTTTTACGTAAAACAACAACTAGGTTAATTTAGGATTCGTTTTCCTTTTATAATCTCAATCAAATCTAATTATTCCTTATTAATTAAATCCAAATTAATCATTTTCCTTTTTCTTTAATTCCCTTAATTAAATAACATAATATTCTGATTTTTGCTAAAAGACCGAATTGCCCTTTTTCAAAAATCGGGATATTACAACCTTTGAGTAAGAGTTGAACTCCGCAGGCACGATCTTACCCCTGAGTGCAATGTGCACCATTTTGAAAGAGCTCATGGCTAGGCCTTACCATTGAGTAAGAGTTGGACTTTCTGTGACGATCAGGGTGGATTAGGATTAATCAGTAGGTTGGTCCGATTCTGGAAGCTTTAAAAATAAAATAAAAATAAAAATCAATGACATAAGAAATTGACATTATAGACTTATTGCCACGCCTAAAGTTTTTGTGTTACCCGTAGCAAACAACAACGTGACAACCATGCCTAAACCTATTTTTTTAGTGTTTTTTACATTAGAGTAATTGTTATAATAACATTATTCTTTTCTTATATCATCTAAATATTATATCACGATTAACAAGTTGAAACAAAATATGATATGTACGTTGTATTTATATAATCATATAAAAGGATTTATGAAGTCGATGTTGTCAAGTAATTCGTTTAGAATTGTGAATTCTGAACCTTTAAGCCGTGTTTTATAGCTACTGATGATCAGTAAAGACGAACAAACATATGAGTTAATTATTCGATGATGGTTCTTTGTAAGGAAACCTGAGGTGCTCAAATCGTTGGTTTTCGAAGCAATTAGTATATTTTGAAGGTATAGATTAGTACATTAATGGGTTTATGTACATCTAGTTTTAGACACCAAGGTAACGTAATTAATGTATGTCATGTGAGAGATGGTCCTCTTTGGTGTGGTGCCTTATTTGAGGCATCCGGTGACGGATAAATCAAGCAACATAAACTTACTATGCATTTTGCGTATACTTATTTTGTGTTATTCATATCGACTTAAACTAATTAAACCTACTTTGCACTTTATATATCACATAATGAATCATAGGATGCCCCACACAGGAGGAGATCTAGATTGATGTCATCCCATACCATACAATCCTATAATGTCATGTTTCTTATCTACTATGTGCTTTATGTAACAATATATGAATCACAAAATGTCTAATGGGATTTGAAATCATGTCATAGCATAAGAGAATTGGATTATGAAATTACGAAACATAGTTTTGAATTAAACTAATATTTCGAATTTAATAAGTAAAAAGGTCCATGGATGAAGATAAAAAAGAGGTTTCTAATCGTAACTAAATCTTCCATTTTTTATTTGTAGAGAAGAAATGGAATCAAAATAGCTATTAAATAGTGACTTTGGTTTACTAGAGACATCAACCTATTGTTAGCTCGGTAGAAACAAAATACCTTTCCTCACGATCTTTTCAAATAAAAATAAAGAACGAATTAACTAGAAAGATTGTTAGATATGACATTTATATTTTGCTTTATATATCAATTTAAACACATAATACCCCACACAAGAGGGATTCGGATTCATGTCATCGCATAACGTATGATCCAATCCGAGCAAGGATATCTCAAGTAAAAAAGTCAAATTAACTTTCAAGTGCAAGTATTTTTAGACATTATTATCAGTAAAACGAAGTAGTTTTGGAAAAAAAGAAAAAAAAAAAAAAAAACTACAGATATATGACTATAAATTACGTACTTGCTTTAGGTTATCATATTGGTTCGTAAAAGTTATAAAAGATTAAGATGTAATCACAGATTTCCCGTTGACGCTTTTATTTATGAGCTGCTCTCTTCCTACCAACAAAAGGAAATAAAAAAGTAAGCCAACAATAATGAAAAAGGGAGAGAGACGATGTAAACAATTACCCGTTGAATATTGACATCGAAATTGTACTTTATTTTTTATTTTTTCATTTAATGAATTATCATTAGCGTCACAAACAGATACTAAAACAAGTGTTGGAATCGTTCGTTCGAGTGGCTTCGCTCATCTTTTCTCACTAATGAGCAAAGAGTCATGTTACAAGAATGTCAAAGCTAATTTTAACGTGAACGTCTTTATTTCTTGTATGACGATTATCGGTCTCATATATTCTGATCTTGCCACACTTACTATACACTAACTGAATTAAGTTTTTAAAAGTAGGCTCTGAAGTAAAAAATCGACTTTCCGAAATCGATCATCACGATACAAATATATGATATCGGTTTTTGTTTCGAAACCTACTTTCAAGAATTCGATTGTAAATTCGGTAAGGGGCAAATAATAGATCCCTATTTAAAATGGTTGTATTAAAAAATCGATCACATGTGAATTAATTGTCTATCAATGATAGACATATGCCAACTAAAGAATTATATAAACTTATATCATACAGATATATATATACATATCATCATTATATCTATGCCACTAATTATTTTGTGCAGGAGTCAAGCCACTCAAGTCTCCAGTCCACATCCTCACAGCTGGAGCTCCGCCACCTGCGGCAGTCCTCGGTCGGGCCGAATCATTAGGGTTCATCCTCAGCCACGGCTACGGTTTAACGGAAACCGGAGGCTTAGTAGTGACGTGTGCATGGAAATCTCAATGGGATTCACTTCCACCCCATGAAAAAGCAATCCTTAAATCAAGACAAGGTGAGAAGTGCATTCTTCACAGAAATGGACGTTGTGGACCCCACTACAAACATAAGTGTAAAACATGATGGATCAACAAAAGGTGAGGTTGTATTAAGAGGTGGAAGCGTAATGCTTGGTTACCTTAAAGATCCAAAAGGGACATCAAATTGCATGAAAAATGGATGGTTTTATACTGGAGACATTGGTGTAATACACCCTGATGGGTACTTGGAGATAAAGGACAGGTCAAAGGATATTATCATTAGTGGTGGTGAGAATATAAGCAGTGTGGAGGTGGAGTCGATTTTGTATACACATCCGGCGGTGAGCGAGGTGGCGGTGGTGGCAGAGCCCGATAAGTTTTGGGGGGAAACGCCGTGTGCATTTGTGAGCTTGAAGGAGGATATTAATGTTGATGATTTGAAACCAAATGAGAAAGATGTTAGAGAGTTTTGTAAGGCGAAATTGCCCCTTTATATGGTCCCTAGGAGGATTGTGTTTAAGGATGAACTTCCCAAGACTTCTACTGGTAAAATTCAGAAGTTTTTGCTTAGGGAGATGGCAAAGACACTAAGAGAACGTCATGATTTGGAATAATTAAGAGAACTCAACATTATCATCTGCATGCATGGATCTTACGTCTTTTTATTATTAGTTTAAATGATTGTTTATTGTTGCGGCATAACTGTTGTGATCATAATTTTTTTTTTTTTTCAATTGCCGATGTGAATTTGTTTCTTTGATTTGTATTAAACGTATATGTGTTACTTATGTGTGTCAAACATTCAACATGATCTATGGTTCTATTTGATAATTTTTTAGTACACATCAACTAATGTGTACACTTTAACACAGCTAATCCATTCTTTTATAATGAATTCTTCGGTTTTCTATTATATGGTATTAATTGTTATCCATTTCTAGTCCAATTCCTTCTTCTACAATTATTCTTCTCAATCTGTCACACCTTTTCCATTCAATTTTTTTTCCCGCTGTTTTATTATACCAAAATCTATTGCTTGAAATATATATTCAACAATTCAAATAATATTGATATAACTATTCTGCAAATTTCCAACCCTCATCACATGAATAATGATTGCCGGAAAATCAGGCCACCATCAACAACCATCAACAAAACCTCCTTCTTTACTGCTTATATTTCGTTTACGTAAAGATAAAAAAATAAAAATAAAAACTAGTTTCATTAAAGCGAAGGCTCAAGCCCCTTGTTCATTGTTACATCAATTCATTTGATTAATTACGGATCTGCAATCAAAGCAACTCAAGAATGATTCTATTATAAAATCTGTCTCTGCCGCCATAAGTAGCCTCCATCCCGGCCGCCCGGCACATCACGGTTGGCAAGCGTGGTGTGGTGTCATAATATATCTTTCAAAACCTCCACAGTGGCGAATATATTATAATCTATTTAATTGACTTTTTAGTGAATATAAATCTTACAGATCATAATGCAAGCTAAAGACATATTAAAAAAGCGAAAATCAATTTAGTATTGGTGGAAGAAGATCAAATTGTGAAGATCCGTAAGGTGAAGTGAATGGGAACTGAAATTTGGAATGGAAAGGAGTAATGGAAGGAGAAATAAGCGAAAGAGATGGAAGATGAGATGAAAGCGAGCAGGTCCGTTCAGAAGACAAAGGGTTAATTTTGTCAAATTGAAATATTAAAGAGATATTGCCCTGTACCTAATTTTTTCGACATGGCAGTACCGGCTGCCTATGTTGAAGGTTTATGGTGTCATCAAATACATCAAATGGATATAATTATTTTAAAATTAATTTAACGGTAAAAGCTGGATGGTGATTTGTAGTATTTCCTTATTTTTAGATTATTTATGTGAATAATGTTCGATTCTCTTAAATATTGATGCAACTTAGGGATGTCGATTTTGATCCGGCCCGGTGGATATCACCCTACTCCAACCCGTTAGGGTAGGGTATTTTAAGAGTAGGGTAGGGTAGGGTATGTATTTGATTTTTCAAAAGCCGTCGTGGGTAGGGTAGGGTAGGGTATGGATATCTATTTTTACATCCGTATTATTCCACCCGACCCACCATATGATATATTAACTTAAACTTCATATATATTTATTTATATATACATACATATAAATAACTCAACATTCCATCTAAAAATCACAGAGAAGCAAACGATTCTCTTTTGATTATTAGATGATGATTGAACTCATCAATTAAGAAAATCAAATGATGGTGAACATACACTTTAATAGTTTAATATCACATTAAGATAATGATGTTGATGGTCGGAGAAGTTCACCACTTTTGTTAATTGTCAAAAGATGAAGTGAACGTATTTTAGCCCGAGTTAAACCATAATTTAATTGATGATGTTTTTTTTCGAAATCTCTTAACTTTTGTTTTCTTGAATTAGAGAAAATAAACAAGATCGAGTACTCGTTATTACAAGCAATTGTTAGACATATATTTACTATGTCCTTGGTTACTATGGATTGTGAATCAACTTTAATAATAAAAAACATTCTGAACAAACAAAACTCTAGCATAAGTGTTTTGAACGTAATTTCGTAGTGTATGTAGTAAAAACAAATATTAAAAAATGGCGTAAAGAATCGATTTTATGGCACCGATAGAGTCAATTTCATATTTTTGAATGAAATCAAATATCCATGGATATCCATAAATCCGTTGATATCCGCATGAGTAGGGTATGGATTTAAAAATGTCTATCCGGACAGGTAAAGGATAAGGTATGGGTATCAAAAATTTATGATGGGTAGGGTATGGATACTGCCAAACCCGTCGTCCACTCAAATATCTATTGTCATCCTTAATGCAACTGTCTGTATGTTCACCGTTGGTTAAGTTACGAGGGTTGTTGCCTTGTTGGCGATTTTGTTATAGAATCTCAAGGTTTTAGGAGAATTTCAGTGCACGAGAGATTCAGGAAAAGGTTTGGTGATATAATCTTTATTTTACAAGAATGAAAATTTCTACCTCCCTGTTTCAAACTACATTGGGGCGCACCTCTTGGCTATTAAAGGGAAGAGAATTGTTCTACTCCTATAACACAATTAAAAAAAATTCTTTGGGTCTAGCCATCATACTTTCCGAGTAGCTATGTACTTCGTTGTTCTTTTTTTTTTTTTTTTTTTTTTTTTTTCAGCAGAATCTACTTTGTTGTTTTTATTTTTATTTTTATGTAATAAGAGTGTTTCAAATCATTTTATTTGTCATTAATATACAACAAGAGGTATAAACATATGGGTAGAGATCTTCAATGATAAACTATTTTCTCAATTGGAAAATTAATAACTACTTCGCATTGATTTTGATCATGAGACACAACATAAGATATCACATAATTTGTTTTGAAATAAACTTCAAGAAACTACATACAAAAATTTATTATTTATTATTGGTATGAATCCCAATAAACATAAAACGCGTTATTTTTCTTCCCACCAGTTCATGTAAACAAGAGATTGAGAAGCATCCAACATATAAAATCCATTATCCTTCACAAGCCAGCGACAATAATAGTTATCTTGAAAAACAAAACAACGATTTTGGCGTATCTTCCTATCAAAGGCAGCGAAGCTTCTAGTTTTCATCCCCATTGAAAGGTACAATAAATTTTGGGACGGATACCGTAACGATACACGTGATCAAAATCAATCACGACCAATTGATGAAAAGTTAGTAGATAGTCCCTCGGGATTGCATCGTCAGGCTCCCTAGTGCAATGAATACTCATAGGTTTGTCTCCTGGCAAATCGTTAAGTATCTGAACATAGTAAGTAGCATTGACATGAAGGGATCCAAAGAAATAAAGTGATAGAATGAGAATTGCAATGAGATTTTGAGGTGAAATGACACAACTAGTCATTTTAGCCTATTAAATGCTAGACTCGCTACTATATGGTGTTTGAGACTCTCATGGTATGAAGCCTTTATATAATAGACCGTCTCAAAATACAAGTTATTCTAGAGTTTTCACATTGATTAAAATAATTGGTTAAATCTTTAGAAAATGTCTTTTCACACTGTCATTTATCTTATTACACAGTAATTAATTTCCAATTTTACCCATAAATTTTTTTCATTTACGCGCTTACATTCTGACCGGAGTTCAGTTAGAATGTGAAACATTATACCTATCCAAATATGGTCAGGAAAGCATTACGTGTTCGGCCTCTAAATAGTCCGATATGTTTCCGATTTTTTTATAGCGGTGTGGTTATATTCTGACTTGAAATAAGATTACACTACACAAATGTGGTCAGAACAATTTAGCTTAGTCTGACCCCAACGTAGTCAAAAAAACATTACATGTTCGGCCTCTAACATGGTCCGATCGTTTTCGAAATTTTCATGGCGCCGTGGTTATATTACGACTTGAAATATGAGTAAAAAAGCGTAATTTTTAAGTCATGTAAAGTTATGCGTATTGTTTCCCGATCATACATATGATATCTCTTTATCTGAGACCAAACATTGGTCCGGAAAACATAATGTTTCTCGACTATAACGTAGTGCGAATAATATCTGATTCAGATTTCATTTAGAATTCGAGAATGATATGTATGTTAAATGTCAAAACAAAAGCTCACTCTCGCGCAGCGCGTGTGAAATATGTTTAATGTGAAAAGCGAGTGTCAATCTCTATGTTTTCTATTCTATTCTATTTTTCTACGATAAAAATATGAGTGTGTTTCTCAGAAAGTATTACTTCCTAATTTAAATAATTAATCAATTATATTTAAATAAAAATATTTTCTACACGAAAATCAAATTAATTTAAACACGAAATAAAAATAAATAATCATCAAGATCCTTGATTGATTACGGATTAATTAATCATCATTAAAAATAAATTAAAACTCTACGATAAAAGTGTAGGTGTGTTTTACAAAAGCGTGTTTCTCCTAATTTAAATAAATAATCAATTACATTTAAATAAAAATCTTTTCTACACGAAAATCAATCAATTTAAACACGAAAATAAATAAATAATCATAATCATCAAGATCCTTGATTGATTGTGGATTAATTAATCATTATTTAAAAATAAATTTAAAAAAAAAAAAAAAACATAAACAATCAAAATCCCTTATGGGTTATGAATTAATTAATCATACTTATTTAATTTTAATTTCACGAATGATTGTGTTTCCCCCAAAAGTGTTTCTCCATAATTTAAATAATTACTCAGTTAGTTTCAAATAAAAATATAAAAACGATAATGAAATAATTTAACCACGAAATAAAAAATATAAAAACGAAAACGGGCTCAAAAAAATAATATAAAAACAAAAATCATCAATATCCTTGGTTGATTAGTGATTAAATAAGTATAGAAAATAAACTAAAAATGAAAAAAAAAAAAAAAAAAAAAAATCAAAATCATTTACTGGTTATGGTTAATTAATCAACAATAATTAATTAAAATAGAAAAACGAAATTAAAAATATAAAAATGAAAATTAAAATAAAAACGAAAATCATCAATTATCTTTAAATAAAAATATAAAAAGGAGAATCAATGAATTTGAACACGAAATAAATAATATAAATACTAGAATCATCAAATTTATTTATTGATTATTGATTAATCAGTATAAGAAAACATAAATCATCAAAATCATTGATTGATTATGGATTAATTAATCATCATTAAAAAATAAATTAAAGATGAAAAACATAAATTACCAAAATCATCAAAATCCTTTATGGGTTATGGATTAATTAATCATCATTAATTAATTTTAATTTTAGGTGTGAGTGTGTTAATTCCAAAAAGTGTTTCTCTATAATTTAAATAGTTATTCAATTAGTTTCAAATAAAAATATAAAAGCAAAACGAAATAATTTAAACACGAAATAAAAAAATATAAAATGAAAAGCGGGCTCAAAAATAAATATAAAAAACGAAAAATCATCAAAATCCTTAGTTGATTATTGATTAAATAAGTATTGAAAAAAAAAATTAAAAATGTGACAATGGTTAATTAATCATTAACAACTAATTAAAATTCAAAAACGAAATTAAAAAAATACAAATGAAAATTAAAAAAACGCCTTTCTCCCTAATTTAAATAATTAATCAATTAGCTTTAAATAAAAATTAAAATCAATTAATTTAAACACGAAATAAAAATAAATAATCATAATCACCAATATTCTTGATTGATTATGGATTAATTAATAATAATCAAAATCATCAAAATTCTTTATTGATTATGAATTAATTAATCATCATTAATGAATTTTTGAGTGAAAAGTTAAAGTGTGTTTTTCTCGATAAGTGTTTTTTTCTAATTTAAATAATTAATCAATTAGTTTCACATAAAAATAAAAATAAAATAAAATCAATTAGTTTAAACACGAAATTAAAAAAAAAAAACATAAAAACCAAAACCATCAAAATATCTTTAAATAAAAGTATAAAAAGGAGAATCAAATAATCGAAACATGAAATAAAAAACTATAAATACTAAAATCATCAAAATTATTGATTGATTATTGATTAAATTAGTATAGAAAAACATAATAATCAAACTCATTGATTGATTATAGATTAATTAATCATCATTAAAAAATAAATTATAAAATATAAAAACATAAATCATCAAAATCCTTGATTGATTATGGATTAATTAATTATCTTCGGTTTTTCTATTATATGGTATTAATTGTTATCCATTTCTAGTCCAATTCCTTCTGCTCAATCTGTCACACCTTTTCCATCAAAATTTTTTTTCATTTGTTTTATTATACCAAAATCTATTGCTTGAAATATATATTCAACAATTCAAATAATATTGATATAACTATTCGCAAATTTCGAACCCTCATCACATGAATAATGATTGCCGGAAAATCAGGCCACCATCAACAACCATCAACAAAGCCTCCTTCCTTACTGCTTATTTCTCATTTACGTAAAGATAAGAAATAAAAATAAAAACTAGTTTCATTAAAACGAATGCTCAAGCCCCCTTGTTCATTGTTACATCAATTCATTTGATTACCAGATCTGCAATCAAAGCAACTCAAGAATGATTCTATTATAAAATATGTCTCTGCCGCCATAAGTAGCCTCCATCCCGGCATTGACGCACGTCACGGTTAGCAAGCGTGGTGTGGTGTCAAAATATATCTTTCAAAACCTCCACAGTAGGCGAACATATTATAATCTATTTAATTGACTTTTTAGTGAATATAAATCTTTCAGATCAGAAGACAAGCTAAAGACATATTAAAAAAAACAAAAATCAATTTAGTATTGGTGGAAGAAGATCAAATTGTGAAGATCCGTAAGGTGAAGTGAATGAGCCGAAATTTGGAATGGAAAGGAGTATTGGAAGGAGAAATAGACGAAAGAGATGGAAGATGAGATGAAAACGAGCAGGTCCGTTCAGAAGACAAATGGTTAATTTTGTCAAATTGAAATATTAAAGAGATATTGCCCAGTATCTAATTTTTTTGACATGCAGTACCAGCTGCCTGCCTACGTTGAAGGTTTATGGTGTCATCAAATACATCAAATGGATATAATTATTTTAAAATTAATTTAACGGTAATCTGGATGGTGATTTGTAGTATTTCCTTATTTTTAGATTATTTATGTGAATAATGTTCGATTCTCTTAAATATTGATGCAATTGTCTGTATGTTCACCGTTGGTTAAATTTACGAGGTTGTTGGCGATTTTGTTACAGAATCTCAAGGTTTTAGGAGAATTTCATTGCACGGTATATGTATTTTATATATTGCACGAGAGATTCAGGAAAAGGTTTGATGATATAATCTTTATTTTACAAGCACAAATTTTAATATGGTTAATGGCCAAAATCCTATTTAGTTTCTGCAACCAATAGAATTCAACTTCCGATGGAATTAACATGTAAAGCTTTCCACCAATGTATTCTTTTTGAAAGTCTTGAGCAGTGGTCAAAGCTTGTCGCAGGACCAGCGTAAAGTCTTGTTTTACAAGAATGAAAATTTCTTCCTCCCTGTTTCAAACTACATTGGGGCGCACCTCTTGGCTATTAAAGGGAGAGAATTGTTCTACTCCTATAACACAATTAAAAAAATTCTTTGGGTCTAGCCATCATACTTTCCGAGTAGCTATGTACTTTGTTTTTTTTTTCCCGAGCAGAAGCTACTTTGTTGTTTTTTTTTTTTTTTTTTTTTTTTTTTTTTTTTTATATGTAATAAGAGTGTTTTGAATCATTTTATTTGTCATTAATATACAACAAGAGGTATAAACATATGGGTAGAGATTTTCAATGATAAACTATTTTCTCAATTGGAAAATTAATAACTATCTCGCATTGATTTTGATCATGAGACACAACATAAGATATCACATAATTTGTTTTGAAATAAACTTCAAGAAACTACATACAAAAATTTATTATTAATTATTGGAATGAATCCCAATAAACATAAAACCGCGTCATTTTCTTCCCACCAGTTCATGTAAACAAGAGATTGAGAAGCATCCAACATATAAAATCCATTATCCTTCACAAGCCAACGACAATAATAGTTATCTTGAAAAACAAAACAACGATTTTGGCGTATCTTCCTATCAAAGGCGGCGAAGCTTACGGTTTTCATCCCCATTTGAAAGGTACAATAGAATTTTGGACGGATACCGTAACGATACACGTGATCAAAATCAATCACGACCAATTGATGAAAAGTTAGTAGATAGTCCTCGGGATTGCATCGTCAGGCTCCTAGTGCAATGAATACTCATGTAGGTTTGTCTCTGGCAAATCGTTAAGTATCTGAACATAGTAAGTAGCATTGACATGAAGGATCCAAAGAAATAAAGTGATAGAATGAGAATTGCAATGAGATTTTGAGGTAAAATGACACAACTAGTCATTTTAGTCTATTAAATGCTAGACTTGCTACTATATGGTGTTTGAGACTCTCATGGTATGAAGCCTTTATATAATAGACTGTCCCAAAATACAAGTTATTCTAGAGTTTTCACATTGATTAAAATAATTGGTTAAATCTTTAGGAAATGTCTTTTCACACCGTCATTTATCTTATTACACGATAATTAATTTCCAATTTTACCTTTAAATTTTTTTCATTTACGCCTACATTTCGACCGGAGTTCGGTTAGAATGTGAAACATTATACCTACCCAAATATGTTTGAGCAAGTTAGTTTATTTTGACCTAAGCGTGGTCGAGGAAAACATTACGTATTCGGCCTCTAAATAGTCCGATATGTTTCCGATCTTTTATAGCGGTGTGGTTATATTACGACTTGAAATAAGATTACACTACACAAATGTGGTGAACAATTTAGCTTAGTCGACCCCAGCGTAGTCGAGAAAAACATTACATGTTCGGCCTCTAAAATGGTCCGATCGTTTTGAAATTTTAATGGCGCCGTGGTTATATTACGACTTGAAATATGAAAGCGAAAACATAATTTTTCGTCTGTAAAGTTGTCCGTATTGTTTCCCAATCATACATAACAATGTCTCTTTATCTGAGACCAAACATTGGTCCGGAAAACATAATGTTCTCGGCCTATAACATAGTGCGAATAATATCTAATTCGGACTCATTTAGAATTGAGAATGATATGCATGTTAAATGTCAAAACAAAGCTCACTCTCGCGCTTGGCGTGTGAAATATGTTTAATGTGAAAAGACAGTGTCAATCTCTATATTTTCTATTCTATTCTATTTTCTACGATAAAAATGTGAGTGTGTTTCTCCAGAAAGTATTACTCCCTAATTTAAATAATTAATCAATTATATTTAAATAAAAATATTTTCTACACGAAAATCAATTAATTTAAACACGAAATAAAAATAAATAATCATCGAGATCCTTGATTGATTACGGATTAATTAATCATCATTAAAAATAAATTAAAACTCTACGATAAAAGTGTGGGTGTGTTTCTACAAAAACGTGTTTCTCCCTAATTTAAATAAATAATCAATTACATTTAAATAAAAATCTTTTCTACACGAAAATCAATCAATTTAAACACGAAAATAAATAAATAATCATAATCATCAAGATCCTTGATTGATTATGGATTAATTAATCATTATTTAAAAATAAATTAAAAATAAAAAAAACATAAACAATCAAAATCCCTTATGGGTTATGAATTAATTAATCATACTTATTTAATTTTAATTTCACGAATGATTGTGTTTCCCCAAAAGTGTTTCTCCATAATTTAAATAATTACTCAGTTAGTTTCAAATAAAAATATAAAAACGATAATGAAATAATTTAACCACGAAATAAAAAATGTAAAAACGAAAACGGGCTCAAAAAAATAATATAAAAACAAAAATCATCAATATCCTTCGTTGATTAGTGATTAAATAAGTATAGAAAATAAACTAAAAATGTAAAAAAAAAAAATCAAAATCATTTACTGGTTATGGTTAATTAATCAACAATAATTAATTAAAATAGAAAAACGAAATTAATAATATAAAAATGAAAATTAAAATAAAAACGAAAATCATCAATTATCTTTAAATAAAAATATAAAAAGGAGAATCAATGAATTTGAACACGAAATAAATAATATAAATACTAGAATCATCAAATTTATTTATTGATTATTGATTAAATCAGTATAAGAAAACATAAATCATCAAAATCATTGATTGATTATGGATTAATTAATCATCATTAAAAAATAAATTAAAGATGAAAAACATAAATTACCAAAATCATCAAAATCCTTTATGGGTTATGGATTAATTAATCATCATTAATTAATTTTAATTTTAGGTGTGAGTGTGTTAATTCCAAAAAGTGTTTCTCTATAATTTAAATAGTTATTCAATTAGTTTCAAATAAAAATATAAAAACGAAAACGAAATAATTTAAACACGAAATAAAAAAATATAAAATGAAAACGGGCTCAAAAAATAAATATAAAAAACGAAAAATCATCAAAATCCTTAGTTGATTATTGATTAAATAAGTATTGAAAAAAAATTAAAAATGTGACAATGGTTAATTAATCATTAACAACTAATTAAAATTCAAAAACGAAATTAAAAAAATACACATGAAAATTAAAAAAAACGCCTTTCTCCCTAATTTAAATAATTAATCAATTAGCTTTAAATAAAAAGTAAAATCAATTAATTTAAACACGAAATAAAAATAAATAATCATAATCACCAATATTCTTGATTGATTATGGATTAATTAATAATAATCAAAATCATCAAAATTCTTTATTGATTATGAATTAATTAATCATCATTAATGAATTTTTGAGTGAAAAGTTAAAGTGTGTTTTTCTCGATAAGTGTTTTTTTCTAATTTAAATAATTAATCAATTAGTTTCACATAAAAATAAAAATAAAATAAAATCAATTAGTTTAAACACGAAATTAAAAAAAAAAAACATAAAAACCAAAACCATCAAAATATCTTTAAATAAAAGTATATAAAGGAGAATCAATTAATCGAAACATGAAATAAAAAACTATAAATACTAAAATCATCAAAATTATTGATTGATTATTGATTAAATTAGTATAGAAAAACATAATAATCAAACTCATTGATTGATTATAGATTAATTAATCATCATTAAAAAATAAATTATAAAATATAAAAACATAAATCATCAAAATCCTTGATTGATTATGGATTAATTAATTATCTTTGGTTTTTCTATTATATCGTATTAATTGTTATCCATTTCTAGTCCAATTCCTTCTGCTCAATCTGTCACACCTTTTCCATCCAAAAAAAAATTTTCCGCTGTTTTATTATACCAAAATCTATTGCTTGAAATATATATTCAACAATTCAAATAATATTGATATAACTATTCTGCAAATTTCGAACCCTCATCACATGAATAATGATTGCCGGAAAATCAGGCCACCATCAACAACCATCAACAAAGCCTCCTTCCTTACTGCTTATTTCTCATTTACGTAAAGATAAAAAATAAAAATAAAAACTAGTTTCATTAAAACGAAGGCTCAAGCCCCCTTGTTCATTGTTACATCAATTCATTTGATTACCAGATCTGCAATCAAAGCAACTCAAGAATGATTCTATTATAAAATCTGTCTCTGCGGCCATAAGTAGCCTCCATCCCAGCCGCCGGCACGTCACGGTTGGCAAACGTGGTGTGGTGTCAAAATATATCTTTCAAAGCCTCCACAGTAGGCGAACATATTATAATCTATTTAATTGACTTTTTAGTGAATATAAATCTTACAGATCGAAGACAAGCTAAAGACATATTAAAAAAACAAAAATCAATTTAGTATTGGTGGAAGAAGATCAAATCGTGAAGATCCGTAAGGTGAAGTGAATGAGAACTAAAATTTGGAATGGAAAGGAGTATTGGAAGGAGAAATAAGCGAAAAAAATGGAAGATGAGATGAAAGCGAAGCGAGTCCGTTCAGAAGACAAATGGTTAATTTTGTCAAATTGAAATATTAAATAGATATTGCCCAGTATCTAATTTTTTTGACATGCAGTACCAGCTGCCTGCCTACGTTGAAGGTTTATGGTGTCATCAAATACATCAAATGGATATAATTTTTTAAAATTAATTTAACAGTAAAGCTGGATGGTGGATTGTAGTATTTCCTTATTTTTAGATTATTTATGTGAATAATGTTCTGATTCTCTTAAATATTGATGCAATTGTTTGTATGTTCACCGTTGGTTAAATTACGAGGTTGTTTGGCGATTTTGTTACAGAATCTCAAGGTTTTAGGAGAATTTCATTGCACGGTATATGTATTTTATATATTGCACGAGAGATTCAGGGAAAAGGTTTGATGATATAATCTTTATTTTACAAGCACAAATTTTCTTATGGTCGAGGCCAAAATCCTCTTAGTTTCTTCCAACCAATAGGAATTCAACTTCCATGCCGATGGAATTCTACATACGTAAAACTTTCCACTGATGTATCCTTTTGAAAGTCTTGATTTAGTGGTCAAAACATCGCAGACCACCACCATAAAATTCTTGTTTTACAAGAATGAAAATTTCTTCCTCC
Source organism: Gentiana macrophylla (assembly GCA_026214975.1). Taxonomy (NCBI): domain Eukaryota; kingdom Viridiplantae; phylum Streptophyta; class Magnoliopsida; order Gentianales; family Gentianaceae; genus Gentiana; species Gentiana macrophylla. The sequence goes on along the minus strand of CM047807.1, from coordinate 133,389,108 downwards.
CTGTTTCAAACTACATTGGGGCGCACCTCTTGGCTAGTAAAGGAGAGAATTGTTCTACTCCTATAACACAATTAAAAAAATTCTTTGGGTCTAGCCATCATACTTTCCGAGTAGCTATGTACTTTTTTTTTTTTTTTCCCGAGCTGAAGCTACTTTGTTGATTTTTTTTTATTTTATTTTATGTAATAAGAGTGTTTCAAATCATTTTATTTGTCATTAATATACAACAAGAGGTATAAACATATGGGTAGAGATTTTCAATGATAAACTATTTTCTCAATTGGAAAATTAATAACTATCTCGCATTGATTTTGATCATGAGACACAGCATAAGATAACACATAATTTGTTTTGAAATAAACTTCAAGAAACTACATACAAAATTTATTATTAATTATTGGAATGAATCCCAATAAACATAAAACGCGTCATTTTCTTCCCACCAGTTCATGTAAACAAGAGATTGAGAAGCATCCAACATATAAAATCCATTATCCTTCACAAGCCAACGACAATAATAGTTATCTTGAAAAACAAAACAACGATTTTGGCGTATCTTCCTATCAAAGGCGGCGAAGCTTACGGTTTTCATCCCCATTGAAAGGTACAATAGAATTTTGGACGGATACCGTAACGATACACGTGATCAAAATCAATCACGACCAATTGATGAAAAGTTAGTAGATAGTCCTCGGGATTGCATCGTCAGGCTCCCTAGTGCAATGAATACTCATAGGTTTGTCTCCTGGCAAATCGTTAAGTATCTGAACATAGTAAGTAGCATTGACATGAAGGGATCCAAAGAAATAAAGTGATAGAATGAGAATTGCAATGAGATTTTGAGGTAAAATGACACAACTAGTCATTTTAGTCTATTAAATGCTAGACTTGCTACTATATGGTGTTTGAGACTCTCATGGTATGAAGCCTTTATATAATAGACTGTCCCAAAATACAAGTTATTCTAGAGTTTTCACATTGATTAAAATAATTGGTTAAATCTTTAGGAAATGTCTTTTCACACCGTCATTTATCTTATTACACAGTAATTAATTTCCAATTTTACCTTTAAATTTTTTTCATTTACGCGCCTACATTCTGACCGGAGTTCAGTTAGAATGTGAAACATTATACCTACCCAAATATGGTGAGCAAGTTAGTTTATTCGACCCAAACGTGGTGGAAAACATTACGTGTTCGGCCTCTAAATAATCGATATGTTTCCGATCTTTTATAGCGGTGTGGTTATATTGCGAATTGAAATAAGATTACACCTACATAAATGTGGTCGAGAACAATTTAGCTTAGTCGACCCCAGCGTAGTCGAGGAAAAACATTACATGTTCGGCCTCTAAAATGATCCGATACGTTTTGAAATTTTCATGGCGCCGTGGTTATATTCGACTTGAAATATGAAAGCGAGAAAACATAATTTTTTAAATCTGTAAAGTTGTCCGTATTGTTTCCCAATCATACATAACAATGTCTCTTTATCTGAGACCAAACATTGGTCCGGAAAACATAATGTTCTCGGCCTATAACGTAGTGCGAATAATATACAATTCGGACTAATTTAGGTCGAGAATGATGACATGTTAAATGTCAAAACAAAGCTCACTCTCTGCGCAGTGCGTGTGAAATATGTTTAATGTGAAAAGACGATTGTCAATCTCTATATTTTCTATTCTATTCTATTTTCTACGATAAAAATGTGAGTGTGTTTCTTCAAAAGTATTACTCTCTAATTTAAATAATTAATCAATTAGATTTAAATAAAAATATTTTCTACACGAAAATCAATTAATTTAAACACGAAATAAAAATAAATAATCATCAAGATCCTTGATTGATTACAGATTAATTAATCATTATTAAAAATAAATTAAAACTCTACGATAAAAGTGTGGGTGTGTTTCTACAAAAACGTGTTTCTCCCTAATTTAAATAAATAATCAATTACATTTAAATAAAAATCTTTTCTACATGAAAATCAATCAATTTAAACACGAAAATAAATAAATAATCAAAATCATCAAGATCCTTGATTGATTATGGATTAATTAATCATTATTAAAAAATAAATTAAAAATAAAAAAACATAAATAATCAAAATCATCAAAATCCCTTATGGGTTATGAATTAATTAATCATACTTATTTAATTTTAATTTCACGTGTGATTGTGTCCCCCCCAGAGTGTTTCTCCATAATTTAAATAAATACTCGATTAGTTTCAAATAAAAATATAAAACGATAATGAAATAATTTAACTATGAAATAAAAAAAATAAAAACGAAAAGCGGGCTCAAAAAAATAATATAAAAACAAAAATCATCAATATCCTTGGTTGATTACTGATTAAATAAGTATAGAAAAAATACTAAAAATGTAAAAAATAAATAATCAAAATCATTTATTGGTTATGGTTAATTAATCATCAATAATTAATTAAAATAAAAAAACGAAATTAAAATATAAAAATGAAAATAAAAACGAAAATCATCAATTATCTTTACAAAAAAATATAAAAAGGAGAATCAATTAATTTGAACACGTAATAAATAATATAAATACTAGAATCATCAAATTTATTTATTGATTATTGATTAAATCAGTAAAAGAAAACATAAATCATCAAAATCATTGATTGATTATGGATTAATTAATCATCATTAAAAAATAAATTAAAGATGAAAAACATAAATTACCAAAATCATCAAAATTCTTTATAGGTTATGGATTAATTAATAATCATTAATTAATTTTAATTTTAGGTGTGAGTGTGTTATTCTCAAAAAGTGTTTCTCTATAATGTAAATAGTTACTCAATTAGTTTCAAATAAAAATATAAAAACGAAAATGAAATAATTTAACCATGAAATAAAAAAAATATAAAATGAAAACGGGCTCAAAAAATAAATATAAAAAACGAAAAATCATCAAAATCCTTAAGAAAAAAAAATTAAAAATGTAAAAAATAAATATTCAAAATCATCAAACTTCTTGAATGTCAATGGTTAATTAATCATTAATAGATTTTTGTCCAGAAGGACAAAATTATCAAAAATTCGGGAATGAAGGAAACTGTAATTTAATAAGGACAAAAATAACAATTATGAAGTAACAAATATTAAGTAACAAATGTAGAATAGAGTAAATATGAAGTAACAATTGTGAAACACAAAGCAACAATAATACTGAAGAATGATTTTAAAGTAATAATTGTGATTTTTATCCTTTATAATCATTAAAATATTCTTTTGTCCTCCAGAATTCATTTATTAATTTTTTTGTCGCTCTAATTTCATTCCTCTTAAAATTTAAAAACGAAATTAAAAATATAAAAATCAAAATAAAAAAATCCTTTATCTCTAATTTAAATAATTTATCAATTAGCTTTAAATAAAAATTAAAATCAATTAATTTAAACACGAAATAAAAATAAATAATCATCAAGATCCTTGATTGATTACAGATTAATTAATCATTATTAAAAATAAATTAAAACTCTACGATAAAAGTGTAGGTGTGTTTTACAAAACGCGTGTTTCTCCCTAATTTAAATAAATAATCAATTACATTTAAATAAAAATCTTTTCTACATGAAAATCAATCAATTTAAACACGAAAATAAATAAATAATCAAAATCATCAAGATCCTTGATTGATTATGGATTAATTAATCATTATTAAAAAATAAATTAAAAATAAAAAAACATAAATAATCAAAATCATCAAAATCCCTTATGGGTTATGAATTAATTAATCATACTTATTTAATTTTAATTTCACGTGTGATTGTGTCCCCCCCAGAGTGTTTCTCCATAATTTAAATAAATACTCAGTTAGTTTCAAATAAAAATATAAAACGATAATGAAATAATTTAACTATGAAATAAAAAATAAAAAACGAAAACGGGCTCAAAAAAATAATATAAAAACAAAAATCATCAATATCCTTGGTTGATTACTGATTAAATAAGTATAGAAAAAATACTAAAAATGTAAAAAAATAAATAATCAAAATCATTTATTGGTTATGGTTAATTAATCATCAATAATTAATTAAAATAAAAAAACGAAATTAAAATATAAAAATGAAAATAAAAACGAAAATCATCAATTATCTTTACAAAAAAATATAAAAAGGAGAATCAATTAATTTGAACACGTAATAAATAATATAAATACTAGAATCATCAAATTTATTTATTGATTATTGATTAAATCAGTAAAAGAAAACATAAATCATCAAAATCATTGATTGATTATGGATTAATTAATCATCATTAAAAAATAAATTAAAGATGAAAAACATAAATTACCAAAATCATCAAAATACTTTATAGGTTATGGATTAATTAATCATCATTAATTAATTTTAATTTTAGGTGTGAGTGTGTTATTCTCAAAAAGTGTTTCTCTATAATGTAAATAGTTACTCAATTAGTTTCAAATAAAAATATAAAAACGAAAATGAAATAATTTAACCACGAAATAAAAAAAATATAAAATGAAAACGGGCTCAAAAAATAAATATAAAAAACGAAAAATCATCAAAATCCTTAAGAAAAAAAAAAATTAAAAATGTAAAAATAAATATTCAAAATCATCAAACTTCTTGAATGTCAATGGTTAATTAATCATTAATAGATTTTTGTCAGGAAGACAAAATTATCAAAAATTTAAAGGGAATGAAGAAGCGTAATTTAATAAGCGACAAAAATAATGATTATGTAAGAACAAATATTAAGTAATAAATGTAGAATAGAGTAAATATGAAGTAATGATTGTGAAACACAAAGAATAATAACACTTGAAATAACAATTTTAAAGTAATAATTGTGATTTTGTCATTTATAATCATTAAAATGTTACTTTTGTTCTTCCATTTCATTTATTAATTTTTTGTCGCTTGTCGCTCATTCCTCTTAAAATTTAAAAACGAAATTAAAAATATAAAAATCAAAATAAAAAAAACCTTTATCTCTAATTTAAATAATTTATCAATTAGCTTTAAATAAAAATTAAAATCAATTAATTTAAACACGAAATAAAAATAAATAATCATTATCATCAAGATTCTTGATTGATTATGGATTAATTAATCATCATTAAAAATATAATAACATAAATAATCAAAATCATCAAAATTCTTTATTGATTATGAATTAATTAATCATCATTAAAAATTTTGAGTTAAAAACTTAAGCGTGTTTTTCTCGTTAAGTGTTTTTCTAATTTAAATAATTAATCAATTAGTTTAACATAAAAATAAAAATAAAAGAAATCAATTAAATTAAACACGAAATAAAAAAAAAACATAAAAGCGAAAACCATCAAAATATCTTTAAATAAAAGTATAAAAGGAGAATCAATTAATCGAAACATGAAATAAAAACTACTACCTCCATAAAATCATAAAAAGTGTCATATACATGGAAAAATGAATTGTCATAAAAAGTGTCATTTAAATTTCCAATACATCATTAAATACATTTTTCCAATCATACCCTTATTTTAACATTTAATTTTCCATAATCATTTCATATTCCAAAACAAGCATTTATGATTAGTTAAGGTATATTTGTCTATTGATTCTTAAAATACAACACATTAATTATTTCATGTCTCTCGTGTCCAACAAAAAGTGGACACTTTTTATGGGACGGAGGTAGTATATATACTAAAATCATAATGGCTAGGCATAATGGTCTTATTTCCAGCGCATTTATTGGCTAGGCATGAGCTAGGTCATAATGCTTGTATTGTTTGGGGAGTTTCTCCCCACATGATGTAATTTCCGTCGCTATTGCTGATTTTGCTTAGTAAAATTTCTTTTCCTTCAAAAATGAATAAAAAACTATATATACTAAAATCATCAAAATCATTGATTGATTATGGACTAATTAATTATCATTAATGAATTTCTTTTAATTAAAGTGTGAGTGTTTTCTCCAAAAAAATGTTTTTTTTTTAAATTTAATTAGTTTCAAATAAAAATATAAAACGTAAATCAATTAATTTAAACACAAAATAAGAAAATATAAAAACAAAAATCATCAAAAGAGCTATAAATAAAAATATAAAAACGAGAATAAATTAATTTAAAAATGAAATAAAAAAAAAAATATAAATACGAAAATCATCAATATCCTTTTTTTTTTTTTTTTTTTTTTTTTTTAGTAGAAGCATACTGATTTTATTCATCATCAGGGTGTTGAAAACACCAAAACCGGAGAAAGATTCAGGCTTACAAAATAGCGGAAGGCAAGAAAAAGTTAAGCGAAAGTAGAATCCCAGGAAACAAATTTATCTGATATGCCATGCTAAGCGAAGATTCTCATGACGGTCCACCGAGTGGGATAAAAACACATAGGCCGGGGCCTCTGCATGTCATGATTATGGAGTTCCTTATTTCTCCATATCCAAACTCCGTTGACAATTTCTCGCCAAATATATTTCCATTGTGAGGCACTTCACCAAATCTAGTTTGGTTCTCGTATGTTGTCACGAATCCACTTGTCCCCTTTGAGTTATCGCAAAGAAGTCTCTCCATTTGGTCTTTGGGGCGGAATCGTGTGTCGGACTTGAGTAGCCCACGGGCAATCACGTAAGGCATGTAGAAGTGTTTCATTTTCCATTCACACAAAGGGCACAAAGGAGATGGAATAATGTGCCTCTTGGCCAAAAAAATCATACGTGGGCAAAGCATCGTGTTTGATTCCAAAGGAAGAAATTGGCTCTGGCGAGGCCCTTTAAGCTCCAAATCGCTTCCAGTGCTTCCTCTTCAACATTAACTGGGGTTTGCACATTGTTCTTCACTTGGGTTTCATAGCCAGACGCAACTGAGTACACGCCATTTGGATTGCTTTTCCAGACGAATGTGTCTCCACTCTTCTCCAGCTCTTTCCAGATGACAGAATAAGCCTTGCAGATGCCTCTCCAAATATGAGAACAACCGGGTTTAGGTTTGGCAGTTAGCATCCCGTATTTATGTGCTAGGACACGTGCCCAAATCATCAATATCCTTGATTGATCCTTGATTAAATAAATATAGAAATAATTAAAAATATAAAAACATAAATAATCAAAATCCTTGATCAATCAAAATCCTTGATTGATTATAGATTAATTAATAAAAACTATCATAAAAAAATAAAATAAAAAACTAAATGAAAAATAAAAATATCCTAAATAATCAAAATCATCATAATCCTTGATTGATTATGGATTAATTAATCATCATTAATTAATTTTAATTTCAAGTGTTAATGTGTTTTTAAAAAAATATTTCTCCATAATTTAAATAATTAATCATTTGGTTTCAAATAAAAACTAAAATCAAATAATTTAAACAAGAAATTAAAAAAAATAGAAAAACGAAAACGGGCTCAAAAAAAAAATGAAAACGAAAATCATCAAAATCTTTGATTGATTATTTAATAAATAAGTATATAAAAAAAACTGAAAATGTGAAATAATAAAAAATCAAAATCTACAAAATCCTTGATTGATTATTGATTAAATAAGTATAGATAAAAACTAAAAATGTAAGAAAAAAATCAAAATCATCAAAATCTTTGATTGATTAGGGTTGATTAATCATCAATATTTAATTAAAATAAAAATATGAAAATTAAAATATAAAAAAATCTTTGATTTAATAAAAATAGAGTTTTCTGTTAAAATTTCTAAAATAGATTTTTTTAAATTTACTGACATCAACTACAAATTTTTGAGACAGGCGTAGTATATATAAACTCAAATCATAGTGATACATATTATCATTTATATATATGCCATTTATTTATTTTAAGGACTCAAGCCACTCAAGTCTCCGGTCCACATCCTCACAGCCGGAGCACCGCCACCAGTAGCGGTTCTCGGCCGGGCTAAATCATTAGGCTTCATTATCAGCCACGGCTACGGTTTAACAGAGACCGGAGGCTTGGTAGTAACATGTGCTTGGAAATAGGGGCGGACATAGTATGACCCCCATAATTTTCTTAAAATACCTATATTACGCCTATTTATTAAGAGTCATATGATAATAAGTATTTACGCGGCAATAAAAGTACCAATGGAAGTACTGCATAGTTATTCTCTTGTAGGTTGCAGGTTCGCACTATGGCAGAACCAATATTTTTAACATTTTTTTTAAAAAAATCTTTTTTTAAATAACTCTTAATTCTTTTAACATATTCCTCTTTTAAAATACATTTCTCTTCTAATATATTATCTCTTTCCTAAATTATGTTTCTTCAATAGCAATATATTTAACATTATTTTTAAAAAAATTTCTTTCAAATAACTCTTAATTCTGTTTAACATATTCCTCTTTTTAAAATACATTTCTCTTAGTGTAAAAAAAAAAATACATTTCTCTTCTAATATATCATCTCTTTCCTAAATTATGTTTCTTCATTTCGTTTATTTCAATATTATTACATTTTCCTCATTTCATTTATTCATTATTTATGGGTTTTTAGCAAATTGACATGTTCCTCTTTTAAAATACATTTCTCTTATAATATATCATCTCTTTCCTAAATTATGTTTCTTCATTTCATTTATTTCAATATTATTATTCTTGTAACGTCCTGTTAGGATCAGAGTGCCTTAAGAGAGCGTTAAGTAGCGTATAGCATGAAATAAATCTAATATTATATTCCAGCCTCTACGTCGTCGTATCAAATAAAAGCAAACGGAAGCTAAAAGGACTCGGGTAAAAACACAAATGCTACTAAGAATAGATACAACCATACTAAAGATGGATAGTTAAAATTACAACGAAGAAAAACCCAAAGACTTATACAATACGAGGTCTTAAAATTAGAAGTACAACAACTCTAAGAAAATAAATACAACTAGACTAGTACAACCTTTACAAAGAAAATAAACTAGAAGTTTCGTCAAAACTTCAATGTCTTCAAAAGTCGTCATCTACACTTGGTCAACCTGTTCGTCTTCTCACCCCACAATGCATACAAAAGAAATGCAAAGGAGGTAAGTACAAAGTACTTAGTAAAAGTGAGAAGCTAATGAATAACTAAGTTATACAACAAAAAGTTATTATTATGATTATTAAATTATCTTTATGAGACCGACTCAATCTAGGGTTCAATCCATGCCCATCGACATGTCATGACTAAACTTTTCTAGCTTAGCTTATCTTGGTTACATCATTACTCAAGTACACAATGCATGATGAAAATTCCACCACGAGATATACTATCCAACTACGGTGATTAGCACCGATAGTCCCGGGATCTCCCCGTTGTGCATATACGTTCGATTGATTTCCTCGCGCCTTTGACCTTTTGAGCGATGGCGTTGTCCACCTTTTATGAGCGTATCACGCGCGATTTGAATCGATTGCCTAACCAAGAATAAGTGACGTTTTAGCTTTTACTACATTTATGTAATTATTATTGTGAATTAACTAGTCACCTAAGTGTTTTCAAGTAAGCTCACTCACATCTCCTACTCTCGTACTTAAACCACTAGACACGGACAAGACCTAGCACACACACAGACATTGATGAACTCTAGTCCATCAAAGCACAAGCCCTTTCATGCCCTTCCGACGGATCCGAACTTCAACTCCCTTTAAGAGTACATTCGGTGTTTTAACTGAACGAATCGGGAGTTCAATCGAAGCTTGTATATGTTTAATTAATGTTATTGAATAAAAAAAATAGAAATTTAAAACTCAACACAAATATGCCAAAACATATCGCAACTCATTAATTACAATTTAGCATTAATTCTATCACCAAACAACACCAAAACTCAACCTATCATTATAAAACTAAAATTACTCATTAGGAAGAACATCTTACCTTAATTTCCAGAAAAACCAAAATCAAAACGTCAAGCAACTGCAACAACTGTTGATCCTCAACCCCCAAAACCTATTTGCTCAACAAAAACCCTAAAATCATATTTTCTGGCAAAAAAAAAAACGAAACTGAAAAAGAGCATAAAACTGCAAAATACTTGGATTACTGCTGCGAAACTAATTTTAGAATGATCTACACTCCAAGACAATCGTTTCGACTACTCATGGCTGAAAAACAGAGTTACGGATTGAAATATACGAATTTTTCAAGAATCGAACTCTACGAATACCGAAAACTAGGGCTAAACTGAAAATTTACGAAATTGAGAGATGTTATTTTCCAAAGTTGCGTCTCCTCGCGCTGTTCACTTTTCTCTTCTGCAGCATCTTGAAAAGATGAACGGATTGGTCATACGGTTGAAGTTTACGTTCTCCTTTTTTCGGCATCTCCTGCGTCTGATGCCTCTGTGTGCCGCCGTTCCTCCTCTTTCTTTCTTTTTTCTTTTTTTTTTTTTTTTCCTTTCAGAAATCACCGTGTGAACCAAATAAGATATTTTGGGATAATTTCCTTTTTATAGTTATTAATTAAATCCATTTTAAATAATAACTAAATCCTTTTAATTAAATCCTTCTTAATTAAATAAATAGGATAAATAACAATTAGGTCGTCGTGATTAAACTCAATTACTATTTTACCCTTTTATGAAAAGTCAGGATGTTACAATTACGTTTCTTCATTTAATTTATTTCAATATTTTTGGGTTTTTAGCAAATTGAACACATTTGACATTCATTTTCTATTTCCTAAAAAAAACATTTATTTTCTATATTTTGGTATTTAAAAGAAAGCGAGGATAAGAAATAAAGTGAATGGATGAAATGTTGACAATAAACCTTCAAAAACCATCTTACAACATGCAATCCAATATGTTATTATCTCGGTTCAAATATTAAAATGTTTTTGCAATTTACTATCTTTTTCATTATCATAAAATGTTATTATTTCATTAACATAGAAATGGACGTAGTGGACCCGGGCCTGGGGCGGAGGAGTGTATATGGGGTCACGTGACCCCCGTTGAGATCTGGGAAAAATATTAGTATTGAAACAATGTAGTTTTGTTTTTAAAAAATTTCGTTTTATAGTTAAAAAGTGTAGTATTATGCTTCGGTCACTCTATTGAAACAAATTTTCGAAGCAAAAACCTCCGGTGACCCCATTGCAAAATAATTCTGAATCCGCCATTGTGGACCCGACTACTAACTTAAGTGTAAAACATGATGGATCAACAAAAGGTGTAGTTGTATTAAGAGGTGGAAGTGTAATGCTTGGTAGAGGTGTAATCGAGCCGAGTCGAGTCGATACTCTCTAGGGCTCGAGAGCTCGACTCGACTAAATAAGTTCGGGCTTGAAACTCGGCTCGAGCTCGATCGAGCCTTAAAAAAGCAAGATCGAACTCGACTCGTCTAATAATCGACTCGAATAATATATTTTTAATTATGAAAAATAATATTTTATAATAAATTTAATAAATTTAATTATTTAAATAATTATTTAATCAAGCTCGCGAGCTACTCGATTAATATATTTTAAAACTCGAGCTCATTTCGGTTAATTGTCGAGAATCTCGACTCGAGATCGAGAAACCGAATTGAGTCAATCTCTCTTGCAGTAAGAGTGCGAGTAATTTCACGAAGATTGCCATTCATTTCTGACCTTTAATGCTTGGTTACCTTAAAGATCCAAAAGGGACATCGAATTGCATGAAAAATGGATGGTTTTATACCGGAGACATTGGTGTAATACACCCTGATGTAGATAAAGGACAGGTCAAAGGATATTATCATAATTGGTGGTAGTGGTGAATCAGGGAAAAAGTTCGATTGGGGTCATCCAGTCATAAAAAAAGTGTCTAACCTAAAAACTTTTGGGTTGGGACGGGTAATTAGGTCAAAATTTTGAATTGAAACCGGGTTGTTTTCGAAAAAACCGCTAGTGGAGGAAGACCTCCTTGGGATAAGAGACATAGGGCTAAAGAGAGAGCAAAAAGGATCTTTCGTGTATAATCTGCATAATCTTGAATGTTATCCGTTCCGATGCACGTATGTAATTAGGTCAAAAATTGATTTTTTTTTTACCAAAATGACATCGTTTCAAATTTTTTTTATTTTATTTATAAAGTTGAGTGGAGGCATGTGACCCCTCTGGGGCACGTGGATCCGCCACTGATTGGTGGTGAGAATATAAGTAGTGTGAAGGTGGAGTCGATTTTGTATACACATCCGGCGGTGAGCGAGGTGGCGCTGATAAGTTTTAGGGAAACACCGGTACCGTGTGGCGTGTGCTGGGTGGTCCTAGAAATTTTGGACCTCTGGCGGAAGTCGTCGGATTAGGCTTTTAAGTTTTTTTTTTTTTTTTGAAAAAACTTATTTACAAAATATTACTTGATATCGCGCTTTTAACATCAGTAGATACAAATTTCAATTCGTTGATAGCTTCAAAACATACCTATAAAGTTGTAAAATTAAACATATCTTTTGTAGAATATTTAGGTCTTTTAGTCCAAAGTGTGTGTGTGTGTGTATATATATATATATATTATTTATTATTATTATTTTTTTTTCCGTCCGTGTCTTTTTCTAACCAAAAAATAAATAAATGTATCATTTGTGAAAAACATCAGTCCAATGATGGTATTATCGAAAAAGAACGTCATTGACGCTCACGTCCTAGTGTGGTGTCGAAAGTGTAAAAAAAAAAAAAAAAAAAACAAATACATATGTGATATCATAAGTAAATAGAAAAATGGGTGTCATAAATATTATGTACATGATAGATAGATATATATATATATATATATATATATATATTTTTTTTTTTTTTTTTTTTTTTTTTTGAGGGTGCTAATATATTGAATGTATATGTGATATGTGTGTCAAACATTGAACATGATTGCTCAATATGACATAACTGTTGTGATTGTAAAATTTTCTTTATTCATTTGCCTGTGAGTTTATTTCTTTGATTTGTATTAAATGTATATCTGTTATGTGTGTCAAACATTCAACATGATCTATGGTTCAATTTGATAGAAGGTGAGTGTTACATTACAAAGGCTTTCTCCTCAAGTTTGGAGCCTTCATTATGGTCGGGGTTGTGTTAAATATCATTTTTACATCATTTTATATGGTTTGAATATGATGCAGCCGATTTTGTTATCATTTTATGTATGTTTATTATTCCCTTAGTTATGGCTTAATTATATAGGCTTAATTAGATGATTAAATATTGATGCAATCATGTGTATGTTCACCTTTGGTTAAGTTACGAGGGTTGTTCACGATTATGTTACAAAATCTCAACGTTTTAGGAGAATTTCATTGGATGTGATCATATTTGCTATAAAGGGGTTATGCGTGGTATATGTATTGTATCTTTGCATGTTTCAGGAAAATGTTTGATGGTATAATCTTTTATTTTACAAGAAAAAAAATTCTTCCTCCCTATTTCAAACTATATTGGGACACATCTCTTGGCTATAATAGGGAAGAGAACCGTTCTACTCCTATAATTAACACAACTAAAAATGAAAAATCCTATATAAGGAATTTTCTAAGGGAGAAAAATTATTTTCTCTAAGTATAAAATAGTGCGGCGCCAATCGCAAAGGTGAAGAGAAAATGTTATCTAACAGTCGTATTTTTTTAATTTTTTTTTTGGTAGCTATCCGTGGTGGATTTTGGAGAGTATTCGTGTGCATCACCACAAGATTCATCAAGTCAAAAAAAGAGCGGCTTTGTGTGTTTTTTTTTTTTTTTTTTTTTTTTTTTTTTCTTTTTTTCCTGAGAGGAAGTTACTTTGTTGAATTTTTTTTTCTTTATGTAATAAGCGTGTTTCAGATCGTTTTATGTGTCAGTAATATACACCAAAAGGTTGGTATAAACATATGCGTAGAGATTTTCATTGATAAACTATTCTTTGAATTGGAAAATTAAAAAAAAAAAAAACATACTTTGTATTGAATTTGATCATGAGACACATCATAAGATATCACGTTAATTATTTTGAAATAAAATGTACTCCCTCCGTTTCCTATTAACTGTCGCATTTGAGAAAAAATAATTGACCATGTTTATTCAAAAATGACTAACCTTAAACTAAAAAGTGACCAAATTCATCCAAAAAATAAAAGTTATTTTTTCTTCAAATGCGACGGTTAATAAGAAACTGAAGGAGTAAGAAACAACATAAAAGATAGATCCTTTGATATTGGTATAAACACCAAAAAGTAGAAAACTGTATTATTTATCTTCCCACCAATTCATGTAAAAAAGAGATTCATGAGCATCTGACATATAGAATCCTTTTTCCTTCACAACCCAACGACAATAATAGTTATCCTTAGAAATAAAACAGCGTTTTTGACGTATCTTCTTATCAAAGACAGCAAAGCTTCTGGTTTTCATCCCCCATTGAAATGTACAATAATATTTAGGAAGGGTACCGTGATGAGACACATGATCAAAAGCAATCTCCGCCATTTGGTGATTGGTTAGTAAATAGTCCCTCGGGATTGCATCCCCAGGCTCCCTAGTGCAATGAATACTCACTGGTTTAGTGTCTCCTGGCAAATCGTTAGTTATTTGAACATTATAAGTAGCATTGACATAAAGGGATCCAAAGACATAAAGGGACAGAATGAGTATTACAATGAAATTTTGAGGTAAAATGACACTAGTCATTTTAATCTATCAAATGGTAGACTTGTTACGATTTGGTGTTTTAATTCTCATGATAAAGCCTTATATAATAGCTTGTAGAAAAGTAGTACCCCTTAAATGGGGTCCACTAGGCCCTCTTTATATTGTTAGAGAGCTTTTGTAAGACTTCAGACTAAATCTATATTCTGACGCACCACAATTAGGTTTAAAAATAGGTATGTATTAAAATACCTTAAAATATAATTGTAAATTTAGTATGATTAAGCCCAGGGTTTGAGACGTTGTATAGTGTGTGGTCAATGAGCACTGCCCCACCTACTTGGCATGAGGCGTTGCAGTTTTGTATATGTCAATGCAGTATTGTTACCAACTACTACTTTCTAACCAAAACAGCAAAACAAAACGCATTAAATGTATTAATACAAAAATACTAGTTTTACGATAAAATGAATATAATAAACAAAAATAAATATATGTTTACATCATTGATTAATTTGGAATTCCTGTAATTAATCAAAATATATCATATTATGATAGTGTAAAATTATGTTGTCTTTTTTTTTGCTGTGGTTTTTTTTTTGTTGTGAAATTTGTATTGCTCTCTGAACCAGTATGGCTTGCTCAAAGGTCAAGCTGATCTCTGTTGGTGATAGTAATTAGGATTGAAGGATTACAAGGACATGTAATTAGGATTGATGATTAGCAGTATACTCTCGAAAAAAGGAAGAAAAAAAACACACACACACACACACAGGTGAACAGTATTTGTAAGTAATCGATCATTTTGGCATAAACAATAGGTGGCAACATATATAAAATTAGATTAATTCTCTATTATTGGTACATATACCAGTGGTAAAATGAAATTGATAGGAAGAAACGCATGGAATTGGGATCCTCTGTTGTGCGCCCTTCTGCTGTGCCGTGCTGTGAAGGCCGAAACGGCGTCGTTTCGGCCAAAAACGGGGCCGCTCTGATTTTTTTATTTTTATTTTTTATAGATCGGAACCAAACGTCGTTGTTTATACGCAAAACGACGTTGTTTTACGTCACAGCACATCGTGCTGTGCTCATTTCACAGCAGAGGAGCCGCGTCCAAACGCATGTATGCTTTTTCACCAGTTCATTTAAATAAGTTTTCCTTTAGGATCAGACACATCTAACAAAAAGAATCCATTTTTTGTTACAATCCAACGGAAATAAACGTTATTCTGAAAATTAATAAATTTGTTTTTACACAAATTTTTATGGATTAAAGATATCAAAATATCTGGCTTTTGACGTCCAGTCGAAGATACATTCATATTTTGGAAGGGTGCCAAAATAATACACATGTTCAAACTCAATGGCAAGCATATCTCCAGGATATAGACCATAGTCCATCGAGTCGGGGGCCTGGGAATGCCTAACGCAAAAGACATTCATTGGAGCAGAGCAGTATTTGCAGGCAGAGTCTGCTTTGTACTGAGACAATATAAGTAGCCCGGACATGAAATGATCAAAGTAGAGATTACAAAACAATTGTTGTTATGAAATTTGGGGATAAAATGATCATCTTTACTTAATAGATAAATTATATGAGACTTGGTGCTTAAGTCTGTACATTTAATGCAGATAATAAAAAAAAGTAATCGATATACATATGGTAGATGATAGAAAGATAATCTCATCTTTATAAAGATGAACACTTCTTATTTTATATATATATAAAATCGATCTCTTTTAACCACTAAAAAGCCAGTATATAGTAGGCATATGCCATTTAACGTATGGGTCCCAGGACCCCTTCCAATTAATTTATTGTTATTTTTTTGTATACATAATTTACCTTAAGAAAAAAAGTTACTACGTACTACATTGATGCATTTGTTGGAAAAAAAAAATTGTACACCGGTTGAAAAACAAATTTCTAAATTCGTCACTTTGTTGATAAATGTACAGGTGGGATGAATATAAAACGATCCAAAAAAAAATTATGACAATTAAGTATGAGCACAACGCATATTGTGTTGTATATATTGCATAAATGAGTAGTGGACATGTATGTTCGAGTTGTAAATCAAGCTATAGGGTAGTTAATACTGAGCCTACATGACTAAGCTATACACTAAAACTCAAAATCTCAGAAAGCAAAGGGAAATTCCGATTATGAATGGCAGAATCATGAAATGTTCAAAAGATTCTCGGAAAAAACTTTTCTCAAACATAGTTGAGCGGAAAATTTTGGCGGGGAATTTCACTACGATGAAGATTACTAGATGTGCTTGCCATGCGTGCGCTTATGTGTGTCTTTGTTTTGCCCTCTTCAGACAAAGTTAAATCTAATGCAGACTCCACTGCAGTGAAAGTCCCCGCCAAAGAATTTCCCTAGTTGAGCAGGTGCAATGGTTTATTCCTTGAATTGCGATATAAAGGAACAAAACACGTTAATATATTAATAGCAAGAAAGATGCAAACTTTATATAGACATCAAACTTGTTTAAATGAAAAAAGGCAAACAAATCATCAATTGAAAAATGAATATAGGAGAAGAATTCACTGACAGAAAAGGAAAAAAAAATTAATAACTACTTGAGCTTATTGAAAAAGAAAGTAACCCAATATATATACCTCTATGAACATTATTAGCCGGCCAATCGACAATTTCTAACCAATCATCGACCAAGAAAATGATCACCGCGCGCCGCCAATATGATCCCCTGCCTCATGTAACCGACAGAGAATGTAGCGACGTGTCTATCTCCGGTCTCAGGCGTTCATATTTTATGCCATTACCGACACTCAGCAATATCATCTTGCGATAAATTGTTTGGAGCAATTTTCAAAATAAATGCATGAAATTGACTTGATTATGGAGTTTTTGATTTGAAATTCAAAATATATTGAAACGGATTGAGTTGATAAATAGGAAATTTATGATGAAATGTGGTGAGACTGTTTTTTCACACAAAACATGTTTTACACATTTCAAAGGCGAGACTAGACAACGTTTTGACATTTAACACACATATCATTCTGACCCTAAATGAGTCAGTAAGGGCGAGACTAGACAACGTTTTGACATTTAACACACATATCATTCTGACCCTAAATGAGTCAGTAATTGTATATTATTCGCACCGTGTTTACAAGCCTAAAAGCATTATGCTTTCCGCACCAAATTTTAGTCCGAATAAAGATACATTATTATATACGCTGAGAAACAATACGGACCGTTTTACAGGTCGAAAAATAACGTTTTCTGCGTCGAAAAATAACGTTTTCTGCTCCTATTTCTAGTCCGAATATGACCACGGCGCTCTGAAGATTTCGAAAACGTATCGAGACCATTCTAGAGGCCGGACGTGTAATGTTTCTTGGCGCGTTCGGGTCGAGAATAAACTAACTTATTTCGACCAAGTTTGAGTAGGTATAACCCTATCTCAAGTAAGAATATAAAACGTCGCTATAAAAATTCAAAACGTATCGGATCATTTTAGAAGCCAAACATATAATGTTTTCCTGTGGCGTTCGGTCCGAATAAACTAAACTGCTCACCACATTTGGGTAGTATATAATGTCCTACATTCGGTCGAATGTAGGCGCAGAATCGTCGAAAAAATAAGGGCAAAATTGGAAAACAAAATACAGTGTAATAAGAAAAAAATTTGTATGAAAAGATATTTTCAATTTGGTAACGTGAATGTGACTGCTTATTTTTAGGAAGTCAAGTTATAGATATTTTTATTTAATAAATTTTTTAGTGATTTGTTTATTTTCTTTTATGAAAGAACATAGATGCATTCACATCTTATTTTTTAAAGGAATGATTTGTCCGAATCAAACATTAACTACCATGTTTTTATTTTATAGTTTTTTTTAGTGATTTGTTTTTGTTTTTTTTGTGAAAGAATGAAAATGCATTCACATTGGGAGTGTAATTGTAATTAATCAAAAGTAAACAACAAGAGGCATCTGATATATATAAAATAGATAGATAAATTCTTGATTATTTGGTAAATATAGGAGTGGTAAAATGAAACTGATGGGGAGGGGATTAAGAAAGAAATCACATTATTTGTTGTTTAACCAAACATTCATGAAAGTAAGGCCCCCTCTACCTGTATTTTCCAAATAGAATCCTTTATCAAATACTTCCCAACGACAATAAACGTTATTCTGAAAAGAGGTACAATGGTTTAGACGTAATTCTTTATCAAAGATAGCAAATTGTCTGGTTTTTGACGTCCAGTCGAACCTACAATAAAAAAAAGGAAGGGTGCCAAAATGGAACACGTGTTCAAAATGAGTTTCAAACTTCTGGAGAGGAAGTAGAGTAAAATTCTTCTGGTCGGGAGGATCCCTCGTACAGAAGACACTCAATGGACCAGTATTTGCAGGCAGCTTGCTTTCTACTGAGACAATATAAGTAGCCTGGACGACATGAGAGGAACAAATTAGTATACTAAATACAACAATTAATGTTGCTTTGAGATTTCCAGATAAAACGAGACTAGACATCTTCTTTATGTATTGGATAAAAGTGTTTTTTTCCTGCTTCCTAAAATGCCTTTATATATATATAGTAGGTAATTAATAGCCAGTGGGACCCTTTCTAATTTTTTAATTTTCTTTTACCTTATTACCTTAATTAAGGGAAATAACATTGAAGTAGTAGTTGAAAACAAAAATTGTGCATCTTTTGAGAAATAAATTTATTTCTAGTTTCGGTAAATAGGACTCATTTTTGCTGAGACAGAGCATAAACTTACTTTCCAGAATTACCCTTCTTCCCACCGTTAGTACTAAATTTAATATCAGATTTTTGTCTTACCTTTTTCATTTGCTGCCCGATTCTAAAAAATAAAATAAAAACTAAAAGCAAGTTGTAAATTTTTGTTTTTACCCCTTAAAAAAAAGTTTGTTTTTTAAAACTCTTTTGGGCACGATGGTTGATTTTTTTTAGGTAGGAAGATGTGCCTTCTTCGAATTCAATTAGGTGATTTACGTTACAAAAAAATTTATTGATTAGCAAATGAATTACGTTACGAATATTTATTGATTAGCAAATTATTTACGTTACTTTTTTAATTTTACTTTTTTTTTTAAATTTTAAAATTACGTTAAATTTGAAAGGTTCAATGATTGCACTTAAGTAACCAGCCCAAAAAATATTTAGATGTTTCTCGCTCACCCAAAAAATATTTATTGATTTTCATACTTTTATTGGTTATTAAATGATTATTACACATTTATCTAGTAGTTGTTAATGTACCAAATGAATCAAATTTAGAATTGGAAGGTTTGATAGATTGTAGAATTAATTAACATGTGCCCAAATAACCAAATGTTGTCATATTTTGTGGTGTGTTTCCAATTTTATTAAAATGAATGTAATTTACTTATACGAAAGTTCTCAAAAAAAAAAAAAAAAAAATTTATAACAAATATTTAACGGTACATAATTATTCTAACCTATGCTGAATTATAGTCTGAATCTTAGAAGTTAGAATAGAAAAGAGAAGGGAAAAAAAAAATCAGAGAGAGGACTGAATGTTGGTTTCTTGTACCACCACCCAAGAATAATATAATTCTTTTCGGTATATAATCTATGGTATATATAACCACTGGCCCGTATATTGAGCAGCAATATCGCCAGGGCAAATACTTGATATTGCCAAGACAATGTGTTTTAAAATCCAAAAAATTCCTCCGACATTATCAATTAATGTCGGAAACTACAACAGCAAGAAAATCGGAAAATCCAGCAACCGGTGGACAAAGATTTAACACATAAAAACCTAATAGACCACCATAGACCGAACAAGAGCCAAATAATTGATCGGTGTGAGCCGTGTTGAGCTGAAAAAAATGAATAAATCTTCAAATAATAGAATGACGCTCAGACATGGGACCTCAAACACTAACTCAATACTTGAAAACAACCACAAAAAGAAAAGAAAAAAAAGAAATAGAACACTAAGAACATAAAGTTTTTGACAGGAAACTGGCAAGCAAAGCCGTCAACGAAACAAGGAACCACCGACGATTAACAAAACGAACTGAAATTTGTCACCGCTGACCGCCGTCGCAAACGGAAAGAGAAGCCCGAAATAATGACTTGCACTTCCGCAGAGAAAGCAACACAATAGTCGCCGTTATTTAATACAAATTTTTATTGTTATATAGTATATATACAAACTGAAATACAATAATAAAGATGGAAAACCTATACTGATAAATGATATTCATTCCGTTTTTTTTATCTGTCACATTTTAGAATTTGTTCGGTTTTAGTTATCTGTCATTTTACATTTCCAATACATCATTTATTATTTTTTTCCTCATTTACCAATAAATTATTTACATCTCCAATAAAAAATTACATTTTCAATACTAAAAACTCATTTACCAACAAAGTATTATATCTCTAATAAAAAAATACACTTTCAATACTATACTTTAGACATATTAATTACTTTCTTAATCTGTGTAATTCTTCTCTATGCAAGAAATAAAAAACAAAGGGAGTAATATAGATGGATTTTATTTTTATTTTTTTCTATTTTTTCTCAAATAGAAGTACGTTTCCCCTTTAAAAAAATAGAGAATTAAGTATAAGGAAACATTTGAAATATTTTTAAGTAAAGATAATCAAATATTTCTGTAGGGAGAATGACCATTCCAATAATTTTTATAGGCTAAAGGATAAAAAATACGCGGTAATAGCAGCTTCAAACCTTATTTTTCTTCTTCCAATAATCATATCTTTTGATTTAGATCTCCAAACGCGATGAAAATTTCACTGAATTTTTTATTTGTTTCATGCTCTTTGTTTTGAGACTTGGTTCGATATCATTACATCGTTTTTCGTGAGATTCAATGTCGAAATTCACGCAGTGAATCTCCCCAGTGAATTCCAAAAAAAGAGAATTTCGATAGCGGATTTTCAGAAATCATGGTTAATATGGTCTCAAAATAAAGAAAATGAAAAAAAAAAAATTGGTTAAAAAATTTTCAAATTTGAAATTCTAGATTGGAAGATATGCGTGTTTAAAAAATATGAATGAGATAAGTGTTGGTTTTTTTCTTTTTTTTTTGTTAAAAAATGCGCCATAATTAAAAAATAATAATAATAATTTAATCTTTTATGTAAAAAATTTAAAAAACTGTGATTCTCCCTAAATGTTTTTGTCCTTGCTTCCAAATCCACTTAAAATAAATGGTTTTCTTGTTTCTACGAATTGGCCGAATATATTGACTATTTTTTCTGGAAAGGAGAATATATTGACTATTGAAACCAAGCAGTGCCCCACAAATTGTGAAAGTATTACATCCTTATGTTAGAGTCCTCAAGTTAAAATTTCCCAAATTGTTTTCTATCTACCAAAATAAAAATGAAAAGACCAATTTATTTACACGGTTGAACCCTAACCGAAATGACCTTCACTTCCATGTCTTACGGAATGAATAGAGATAACAAAACTGGGCCAGAAATTATGTTGTCAGCTTTTTATACCAAGATACTGAAAGAAGTCATCCATTTACGGGATTCGAACTTCTACACTTCAGTTCCCAGTCCAAGCTGTCATTACAACACTCAAGCCTTTTTCCACTAGGACATCCTGTGGAGGACTAAACAAAAAAGTTTATACTCTTTGGTATAATAAAAGATATAGTTGAAGATATTTTGTTTTATTTGATTCGTTATTTAAAATATATAGACATATCATATATATATATATATATATATATATATATATATATATATATATATATATATATATATATATACAAAGTAGACATGTCATTTTTGAAAATTAAGTAATTTTAGGGTGTACCACCATGGCACCATGTCATCACTTTGAAGAAAATTTATTGGCAGTTTTTTTTTTTAGAAATAGGGCCCAATTTAAAAACAATAATTCATATTGGATAAGTTACACCAACTATGATTCGGTCCCTGACTAACCTAATATTTGTGATTAAGTAATGACCGACCAAGACCACTCATTCTGATCTCTCTTATCCCGGGGAGCGGATGCACACTATAGCTATGGGGGCATTCATCCTTCCATGGGTCAGGAAAATACATTACTATATATAAAACGTGTTTATTTTGCCCACTTAAATTTTATTTTCGTCCCAATTTTTGTCGTCACATAATATGATCTAATAACTCAACATCGTCACATAATATGATCTAATAACTTGACATTGTTTTACTAATCATTACCAAAGTGATACATTTTTAAAAAAATTATTATAATTAAAAAACAAAGAAAAATAAACAGTGAAATGAACAATATTGTTATATTATATTGTTATTGTCAAATCAATGTTAAAAAGAGGAATAAATCGTAAATGTTACGGTATAGAAAGATACATTTTTCTCAATTATCTTTATTATTCAAATAAAATATACTTGTCGGACCATTAAAAAAAACCCGCTATTATATTGATCGCCCCTACGTCCGGCGGATTGCGTCCGCCTCTGCTTATCCCTTTGAATAGAACGTAAGTACTCTTAAAAACAATTGCATATAAATTTATTATGACAAGAAATTGAGGTTGGTTCTTGCTCATTAACCGACTTTTTGTGAGGCTATAACCGACTTTTTTTAGTAGATGCAATAAAGTCGGTTTTTTGTTCATTAACCTACGAAAAATCAGTTTTAGTTTCTAGAACCACCTTTCATAAAGTTAGTTTTACTATCTGAGATAGAGTGGTCACGAGTTGATTGAGTGTGTTGCGAATAAAAAGACTGATTTATTGTTGTTTGAATGAATTAATGGACTAGGTGAGTTGAATGATGACGACTTGCTTGAATGAAACACACACACACACACCTTACATGGCACAAGACGCACACACACACACACACACACACACACACATATATATATATATATATATATATATATATATATATATATATTTTTTTTTTTTTTAAGGCACTAAAAAAACTCGAGTGGGCTTAGCTAAAAACATAAAAACATGGACTCCACAACCCAAAATCAAAATTAGAATTAATTTTACGGAAATTTGCTCAAAAAAAATTTTATGGTATAATTAAAAGCAAATAAACATTATATCAAGTGACATGAATTATATTAATTTATTTTATTATATTTCGTTATATATATAGTCATATTATGTGTAAAAAGAATATCCATCTCTCTTATAACAAACTTCATACCACCGCTTGTAATTTAGATTGAGGGAGCGTGAATAAAAGACAGATAAGAGGGAAACAATAGGAATCTTGACAGAAAGGTGATAAGGTCTAACGTCCCCAGACCCCGGGTCTGATAACACTAATTGAGTCATAAATTATACGGTCAACTGCTTAGACTGTCGTCCTCGCTTGTTCTAAAATGGCTAACCCGAGTTGACAAGACCTTTATGTCTCACATTTAAATGAGGGTGAGCAGGACTTTACTTTACCTATGTGAGACTTTACATTCCTCCCCCCTCCCTATAAGGGACTGGCGTCCTCGCCAGGACGGCAAAGACTTGTCCCCGTGGATTTGTCACAGTTCGTCCCTACCATGTAGAGTTCAGAGGTGGCCCCGCCTCTCTCACGGTGTGGCACTTAGTTCCGTATGATAATCGGCTTTGATACTATTTGCAACGCCTGCACCCGGGCTGGTAGCGTAATCGAGTCATAAATAGTTCGGTCAATGCGCAGACCGCCGTCCTCGCTGGCTGTGCAAAGCGGCTAACCCGAGTTGACAAGTCATTTATGTCTCACTTAAATGGGATGAGCATGACTTTACTTTACCGATGTGAAACTTTACATTCCCCCCTTATAATCTTCACCGGGACGGCCAAGACTTGTCGAGTTCGTCGTCTTACAATTCCATCTTTCGTTACTCCAAATCCAGTGTTTGGTACAGTGGAATTGACTTCAAATTCACTATTCTACTTTTCCAATGTTTCGTTATGACATCGAAAAAATATCAAATGGGATGATTAAATAAAAAGAACGAAAAAAATAAAATAAAAAATACGATGAAAGAATTACATTTTTGGGATTTTCATATCAAAAGATATATTCATTTTTATAATTAAATATGAGAGAATTTAACTTTTTTTTGAAGGAAAAAGTCTTTTTGTCAAGCCAAATTTGTAATAGAGGCGGAAATTACATCATGAGGGGGAGAAGCTCCCCAAACAACACGACCAACATGACTCAACCCATGCCTAGCCAATAAATGCGCCAAAAAATTGCCCGTGCGCTTGACAAATGTAAAAGAAGAGGAAGCAAAGGACGACAAAAATGCAAAACAGTCTTGCGCTAAACAGCCGAAGACAGAAAAATCATCCGACGGTCGTAGTAAGGCTTGAACACATGGCAAACAATCAGTCTCAAAGATAACGGCAGAAAGTCCCAAACGAATAGCCTCTTCTATTGCCAATATGATCGCCTGCATCTCTAGAGTCTCAGGGCTTATACCAGGGTCGAGATAAATCGAAAAGACAGCTATAATAGAGCCGAGTGTGTCTCTAAAAATCAACCCCACACCAGAACTTGAATCCGTGACAGAAGCATCTGAATTACATTTCCAACTGCCCATAAGAGGTACACTCCATAAGACCAGGTGGGCAAACCCTTCGGATACCGTGCTCGAAGCGCACATGGCCACACAATACTCCATTGCCACTGCTAAGGATGCAAAGACCACGTGGGATACATAAATAGACACATCATCAAAAACAGAATTGCATCGGGCTTTCTAGAGGTTCCAGAGAAGCAGACAAAAGGAGGAAACCTCATCCGGAGTGTAACGCAATTCCATTGCACCAAAAAATTCCTTAAAATTCGATACATGCTGCATCCGCTGACTACCAAAAGGCGAGGCTTCCTAGATCGCCCTAGCATAATCACAATCGAAAAGAACATGGCGTAAGGACTCCATCTCCCTGCCACATGCCAAACCAACACCCGAGCCTATATTGCGCTTGACAAGTTGCTCTCCAATCGGCAAACAGTTCTGCAGGCATCGCCATAAGAAATGATAAACACGCGGCGGAACACTGACTTTCCAAACATCCCGCCATACTCTGTCCGGCCCTGAAGACGATGATGCCCGTGCCGAATAAGGCAATCCACCATACAAGCTCAATGCCAAAAAATAGCCTAACTTCACAGTATATCTGCTCCGTTGATCATAATGCCAAATCAGCTTATCCGGATGCGAGCCACCTGCAATTGGAGTCTGAAGGATGGCGCCCACCTCCCAAGTTTGGAACTCCTGCCCAAGGAGAGGCAACTTTCACTGCCTAGTACCTCCCAACAAGCTCCTCCACACAAAAGATGGTCTGCTCCCCAACCCTGCTGCCATAATAATAGTACACGGGTGGTACTTCGCATTCAGTACTCGACTCGCAAGGGTGATGAGACATGTGAGGAATCGCCACGACTGCTTAGCCAGCAAGGCTAAATTAAAACACTCCAGGTTACGGAATCCTAGACTCCCAAGATTTTTGGGCAAGCAGCAAGTGTCCCAGTTTCTCCAATGCACCTTCCGTTTGGCCTTAGTGTCCCCCCAGAAGAAGCCACGAATACATTTCTCAATCTCTTGAACTAGTGTGGCAGGAACCTTGAAACACTGCATAATGAACGTAGGTATAGCTTGTAGGCTGGATTTAATCATAACCTCCTTCCCGGCGGGAGAAAATTTAAATTATAATGAAATAAACACCGTCTTTTTTATTCCAATAAAAAATATCACTGTCATGTTTACATATACATATGTATATAAATATTTTTTTTTAGAAACAAATATTTCTAATTTCAATTTGTCATCTTTAAAAGTAAAGCCTTTAAATTTTTGTACCGAAATATCCCAAGTCTTCCTTTATAAACAAAAAATAATAAAAATTCCTTACAAGACTTTGTCCTTTTAGCCGTTTGGTCAGCAGAAAAAACATAGTTGACCGAATTAAAACTTTACTGAAACGAAAAAGCACCAAAACTATCTACTGTAGAAAATACTACTACTCTATAATATCCCCTTCGAGAAAGAAATAATATACAATTTTTGTCGTCTTAGGTTTTATTATTATTAATATTTATATTTATTGAGAAGGACGTGTTATTCATTTCCAAAACAAAAGGAGGGGGGGGGGGGGGGAAGGGGAGAGGGGAGGGGTTACGTGTTATTGAGTTTTATAGTAAGGAAACCCACAATTTGGGTTAAAAAAATAATTAATAAGAATGTACAGTAATTATGTTGAACAATGCATCCTCATATATTTGCAAATTTATTGCATCTTGCTCAAGCCGTTCGGTAACAAGCTCGAGTATGGCTCGTATAAAATCGTATTAGTCTCTTTGTTTAATTAAACAAGTCAAATTACTCAAACATATCATTGCAAACGTTCATGTATGACCGTAAACACACACGTGTATTTATTTGAAAAGTATATGTATAAGAGCTCAAAATGTTAACATTGAATCTCTCGCGCTGTCTTAATGTCACAATACTCCTCTCTGTTCATTTTCTTATAAATTATTCTTTACATCAACGTATTTGTCATTTTACACTTAAAAGCGAAGCGGGTGTCGCAAAACATTGGCAAAGGTTGTGAAAAATAAGGTAATTAGCTTCGACTCGAGATTGAGGAATAGAGTAATGAGCATATGTTCACTTAATAAAGAACATCTTTTAGTTGTGTGAAAAGACATTCACTTTAATAAACCAACAACCTCGAATTAGTTGGTTTGTTAAACAAGGTGAGGATAGTATGAGTATGACCTGGGGTTTTAATGTTCATTTTCAATCAATTTACGGGCCTTATTAATGTTCAAACATTGTAATAGAATTACAAACTATTGCATTAATATATTTCAGTGAAACAAATGGACCTTAATTGTACAAAAATAAATGTGATGAATTGTGATCCCATTATCCCCTCGAAATTCTTGGACACACATTGCTACCAAGAGGACAAAAACATTATCATTATCAATTTAAAAGATTGCCTCAACTATTTATTACTCCTTCCGTCCCAATTTGTTTGAGACATTTTGGAACTTACAATATTTAAGAAGACATCAATTTAATGAGTTGTTTAGTCATTTAAAACTTGACCAATTTAGCTTTTTATCTTTTTTATAGGTCGAATTATTTTCACAATATTTAAGAGACATCAATTAATGAGTTTGGGCAAGTTAGACAATTAAAGCAAAAGGCTTAAGTCTATTTAGAGTTATGAGACTTATTTTGAGACAGCAAAAAAAAAAAATAAGTCTCAAACAAATTGAGACGGAGAGAATAATATATATGAGACATATTATATAAAACTATTACAATAATAAAATTACGTTATGACAATTGATATGTATTTTTTTCATGCCAAACTGATAATTCAAACTTCATAATTTAATCTTTTATTGTTTGGGAAACTCAATAAAAAAAAAATTATTTTTTTTAACAGGTAAAGGAATTTTATTAAAGCAAAGACTAGCTGAGGCGGCTAGAGAAACGCGTGCGGGAGAAGAGGTTCCCTAGCACTTACAACCATCTAAAAGTAATCATTCCTTAACTAATAATTGCCTTGACCTAAGAGAATGAGTTATATAAAAAGCAAGGAGAAATGTAAAGGCAGTTCTCAATGACGTTCCTAACAGCAGATCTGTCTTCAAAGTCTTCTGTAAGCAGTTTATCAACTAAGAAAGAGTCTCCCTAAAAAATGATGTCAAAGAGACCCGTCCCCAACTAATGGCCATGGTCATAGCATGGTAAATGGACAATGTCTCCCCGGGAGTTGGATCTAAACACCTCCCCAAGCGATGAGAAAACGAATGAATAATTGTGCTTCCTTGTTCCTAACAAGCCCTCCGATAGCAAGATAATTATCTTTAAGAGCAGCATCCACATTAAACTTAAGCAAACGTAGAGGGGAGCAACCCAATTAGATGAAACCACTCATCGGCTTATGTCAATCGGGTTGGAAACTCAATAATTTAATGGATTATGGAGGATTATATTATACGTTAGAATTTAATCTAGAAGACTAAGGTAATTACAAATGAACGTGTACATGAAAAATTTAATAATTATGACACATTATTATCAAAATTTAGCAATGATGTGGTAAATAAAATTGTAGTGAACTTTACCAAGTGGATTCTCATATTTTTTTTTCAATATCCTTGATGTTTATGTAGTTGCACATTAGTTTCATCTCTCGTATTTTAATATCAATCTCTAGAGTTTGAGTATTGGATTCCCCTACGGTTTATCACCAACTCAATCGGTGGATTGATAGTATCAAAATTCGGATTGATATGTTTTACAGCAACAATTTAGAATAAATTTTACTATGTTGAAAATTTTCATTCCATGTATTGACAACATTAGTATACAACGAAACTCGTACAGCCATTCCCTTCCATTTTTAAATTTAGTATAATTTGTGACATAGAAAAAGTAGATAAAAATAGTATAACTTACAAGTTTATTTTACCTCTTTGTTAGCTCATATAATTATTTGTTATCGTTTGCTTATGTCTTTTGATACCGGTTCAAGAAATCCTACCCTTATGACATTTAGTTTTATTGATTGATATGTCTCTATGGTAATATACGTGTAATATAAGAAGTAATCGGTCGGATTACATAGAGACGTGCATTATTCATTGTCGGATTTTTATATGGAAGAAAATATACAGAATCGTCAATCAATAAAACTAAAGGTCATAAGAGCAGGATTTCCGGAGCAAAAAGCAAAAGATATCAAAAAATGATATGTGTAAATGAAGTGGTAAAACAAACTTACAAATTATACTATTTTAATAAGCTTTTCTGGTGTCACAAATTATACTAATTGTGGACAAATTGCAAGGAATAAATGTACAAGTTTTGGTGTACTATGTTGTCAAAGCATGGAATGGAATTTTTTTAGCATAGTAAAACTTATGCTCAAATGTTGCGTAAAACGCATCAATCCGGACTAATGTGCAAGTGCAAGTGCATGAACATCAAATATATTGAAAAAGAACCTAAGAATCCAATTGGTGAAGTTTGCTACAATTCTATTTACCACATCAATGCTAAATTTCGATAAAAATGTGTCATAATTATTGAATTTTTCTTTTACACATACATTTGTAGGATGTTTAGTCTTCCCTGTTAAATTTTGGCGTGTAATATAATTCTATCACTCAATAAATATTCATTAAATGATTGAGTTCTACAAACAGTAAAAATATCATTTACCATGTACAATGCAGATTAAATTATGAAGTAAATAATCAATTTTGACCAATTACAAGCTAAATACCATAAGTTGACAACGGGAGAGACGAACTTATCCTATTTAGGAAGTATAATCGTAGATTGTAAAGTTTTGCTACTTATTTTTTTCATTTTTGAAGCAACTACATGTTTTTTTAAGTACAATTTCTCCTTTGTCAAGAGAGATGGTACCAACATATCTCATCATTTTCTAATATGATTTCTCCTATGTTAAGAGAGATGGTAACAACCTGACTCATCCTTTGGCTAAGGAAAGATTACATTTGATAGGATTTAAAAAATACCTCATACGTAATCATGGTTTGCTCTTTTGATATGATGAAATAAATTTTTTTTCCTTAGAAAATCTATAAAAAAAATACGATGGTCAACTTTCACTGATTGAGCTATATTCTTAATAATTTGATATCTAGCTAAATATGAATAATGAAATTTTTTTGGGGGGTTATATTTTTATCAATCGTATGTTTTCCGATTCACATGTAAGCTAAAATTTATCGTCTTTTTATTCTGTACGTACTCTAGCCGTAGATCAATTTAGTATATATTTCGTATCCGTTAAAAAAAATATCCTCTAAAAAAACCAAAAAGGTGAAAACAATAAAATACAGAATATTAAAGGCAAAATTAAATACCTTTACACCACGCTTCGGAGGTAATCATCTTTCCCTTTGAGTCCGCGCTTTTTTTTTTTTTTCCTTCTTAAAATCGAAATATACGCACACTTTTTATTCCGGGCTCGAACCCAAATATTTCAGGTTAAGGGGCCACACTTTTTTTTTTTGAGTATGATGGGAGATTTTTTTTTTTTTTTTTTTTTCCCGGTGAAGGGGTCCTTAAAAAGGAACCCTTCAAGAGGACTTTTTTAAGAGCATCTCGGACCGGACTATCCCGGAGCTTGCTCTATTAGTAATTCACCCCTTTGCTATAAACCATCAAGGGGACCGCCGTTAACGGCAGGATGGAGCCTCAAGCAGGAAAGACGGTAACGCCAAATCGCAGAAAGCGACTTTTGTAGGGTCTCGTACCCTCAAACTGGGAGTATAACGAGAGGTTTTAGTTTGATATATATAGTGTGTAATTGTGTATTGTGTTGCTTTGTTGGTTTTTTTTTTAAAAAAAAAAAATTTACGAAACGAAAGGAATTTATTAAAAAAGAAATAGTCCAACCGGACACACGCCGGATAAACACCGGAAAACTTACCGGACCATCGCCAGCAACTGCTGGAAACTGCTAAACCGAACACACGAAAAGAAAAACAACATAGAGCGAACCCTAATCAAACCAAATTTTATCTCGTTGTAGAGAACTTGATTTGGTAATACAACAATTCGATAGACATCTACCATATCAGAGGCAACAAGGACCTCCTTCTTCGAAAATTCCTTCCTAGGACTAATAAAAGCAGTTTTAA
This sequence comes from Gentiana macrophylla, assembly GCA_026214975.1. Classification (NCBI taxonomy): domain Eukaryota; kingdom Viridiplantae; phylum Streptophyta; class Magnoliopsida; order Gentianales; family Gentianaceae; genus Gentiana; species Gentiana macrophylla. Next base: position 133,357,879 of record CM047807.1, on the reverse strand, counting down.
TCAGCCAATTACTGGCGGCAGCCATAATAACTGGCAACCACCTAAACAACACAGTAGAAAACAACCTAAGAAAGACACTACAACACAAAAGAAAAAAACCACCGTCCAAGGCCAGAAAACAACAAAATTCAAATTTGCCGTTGAGGAAATCGATCGGAAGCCACAAAAAACCTTCTTGAAAGCACAACCACCCGTGCCAAAATTCTTCCAAAAGAACGTCAGCTTTGACAAACCAGTGTCTAACGGTCATCGTAACTATTTAGTTCATGTCATGTGAACTTATATAGATTCCATGGCTTATAATCCCCTAGCTAGTTTGGATAGGAATTAGAGATTTATTTAATTATTTATTTATCTTTTAGGAGCTACTTTAATAATCATTCACATATAACGGAGACGGATTTTTTCTTTTTTCGTTTTGAAGAAAAGGATTTATTGAACATGAGATCTATTATCACGTTTATCTTTTAATATATTTATCTATCCACGCTTTTTATTTATTTAATACAATCCCATGTACCGGCAACTCAATGGACGCATATCATCATATTAATGATCGTATGTACATAGATCAATTCTCAACCATTAAAATCACGATTATGTTTAGTAGCCGTTAACTACAATAAAATTTGCCGCACGGTAATGAATAAAATCGAAGCCCAATAATTCACGTTGTGATATTATAACGATCCTTATATTAAAACACTTCCACAACCACCATATATTATGACACTTGTTAATTATTTTAAATAAATGGATCAGTCAAAAGTGCTTATTCTTTGCTATTGTTGAGTAAATAAAGTCATTTCACAAAGAAAGCTCGTGTTCATTCGTTAATGTTTATGATAGTTCGTTTGTTAATTTTAATGAACCAAAGCTTGAACAAGATTATAAGCTCATTTCCTAAACGAACAAACATAAGTTTATTCGCGAACGTTTGATTATGTTTATAAATATGCTTATATAGATAAATCAATGTACTACATTATCCTAACACATAAAATTATATATTCATCTAATACACACTCTAGAATACTTTAATAGAATATTTATATAGTTCTTCTAGCTTGAATATTCTTTTATCTTATGTTATTTCTGGCATTATGACTTTGATTTTTATATCCTTAACAAGACAAACTCGGGTTTGAAAGCAAAAATACATGGAAAGTTCCAAATTCGAACACGTTCGAACAATTTTTCTATATAAACGAGTCGAGCGAACAAATTTTATGACGTTTATCACACAAACGATCGCGAACAAACTCGTGGCGACTTAACAAACCAAGTTTAAACAAATTCTTTTATTCAACAATCACAAACAAACTCGTGAGCTTAAACGAACATGAGCTTTAAACAACATATACTTTGTCCTTCCATTTCGTTAAAAGAGCTCTATCTATTCATAGCATATGTCTGTACAAAGGGTCAGCTGTCCCTTACAATACGTTCAAAAGGGGCATAACCAAGACTCCCCTTCAAAACAAAAAAATCAACGACTCCAAGTCTCCTTGCCCTGAGAGTCAACCATTTGTTTTTTTTAAATTCTTTTCATTATCTTCCTCTATTATTACTACATTAAGTCGTTCAGCACATCACTTTGAGTCATTTCATACATACACACATTATATACAATACACGCATGAAATGGGAATGCTGCAGATACCAAAAACGAGAATAATACACTTGATTTTTTGCTGCTTCCTACAAGCCATTTCTTTAGCTCAATGTTTCAAAGTCTTTAGCCAGCAATATGGTAATCCTTTTAATGGAACTTATTATCCACATCTAAAGATTATTGGTCCTGGAGCTATCAACAATGGAGCTATTCAGGTTACTCCCAATGCTGCTGCTGCTAGCTTCTTCCCGCTAACTAACCGTTCCGGTAGAGTTCTTCTTGATCAGCCTTTCAAGATATGGGAAAGTGATAAATCCAACTCTAATAACACTCGTGTGGTTTCTTTCAATTCGTCGTTTTTGATCAATATTTATAACCCTTCAAACCATACTACTCCTGCTGAAGGGCTCACTTTTATGATTGCCCCTGATTTCGACATTCCGTCGAACAGTTCTGGGGGGTATCTTGGCTTGACGAATGCCACCACGGATGGCAACTCTAGCAACAAGTTCGTTGCTATTGAGTTCGATACTTACAAGCAGGAATTTGATTATGATGATAATCATGTGGGACTTGATATTAATGGCGTTAGATCAGTAAAGGCTGTGTCTTTGACCCCATATGGCATTGTTCTTTGTCCAGTGGGTGTGAAACGGTACAATGTCTGGGTGAATTATGATGGTTTGACTAAGGTAATCGAGGTGTACATGGCAGAGAAAGCCACCCTTCTCGGTCCTACACCGCCCCGGCCAAACTTGCCTATACTCAAATCAGATCTTGATTTGAGTAAATACGTTAATCAGTATTCGTATTTTGGGTTTAGTGCTTCAACGGGGAACTTTAGTGAGCTCAATTGCGTGTTGGGCTGGAATTTGACGGTTGAAATCCTCCCAGAGGACAAGCATCCATGGCTGAATATTGTTATTGGATCTTGTGTTCCAGTTCTTGTTTTGACCCTGATTGCAGGAGCTTGGTTTGGATATTATCTCCGGAAGAAGAGAATGCGGTGTTCAAGTGCAAATATTAAAGGGGCACTAAAGAGCTTACCAGGTAGTCCAAAAGAATATGATTACAAGAAGTTGAAGAAGGCTACGAATAATTTTGATGCAAAGAACAAACTTGGACAAGGAGGTTTTGGTGCTGTGTATAAGGGGATTTTGCCTAGTGAAAATGTGGAAATTGCAGTTAAGTGTTTCTTGAGGAAAACATTAAAGCTCAGGATGATTCCTTGGCTGAGCTAACTATTATTAATCGCCTCCGGCATCGCCATCTAGTTCGATTACTTGGTAAGTTTATTGTTTTCATATATGTTGAATTATCATCTCTCTCTCAAAAAAGCTTAAGTTGTTAAATAACTTGCATATTTCGTTTTCACAGGATGGTGTCACAAGAACGGGAAGCTACTACTTGTATATGAGTACATGCCAAAAGGCAGCTTAGATCAGCACTTGTTTGCACGGGATAAACCACCTCTAGACTGGAACCTACGATACAAAATCATATCAGGTGTTGCCTCGGCTTTACAGTACCTTCACAATGATTATGATGAGCGTGTTGTTCATCGTGATCTTAAAGCCAGCAACATCATGCTTGATTCTAACTTCAATGCTCGGCTTGGTGATTTCGGCCTTGCACGAGTCTTGGAAAACGAAAAGACTTCATATATGGAGGCTGAAGGCGTAGCAGGGACAATAGGATACATAGCACCTGAATGTTTTCATACAGGGAAGGCGACACAACAGTCTGATGTCTACGCATTTGGGGCGGTCATACTGGAAGTAGTTTGTGGTCTACGTCCTGGAACAAGTATTTCCCGTTTCACCTTTTTGGTAGATTGGGTTTGGTACTTACATAGAGATAAACGTGTGCTTGAAGCTGTTGATCCTAGGTTAGGACAAGAGGACTATGTTGCTGAAGAAGCCGAGAGACTTCTACTACTGGGGCTGGCTTGTTCACATCCTATAGCAAGTGAAAGACCTAAAGCACAAGCTGTAGTGCAAATGTTATCAGGATCAATGCCGGTGCCATATGTGCCACCATTTAAGCCGGCATTTGTATGGCCTGGGACGGTAACAGTAGATATAGATTCCAGCATAACTGGGACGACAACGTTAACTTCTGATATCAGTTCTTGATCGAGTCAACATAATATCAATCAACAGAGAAACCAATCCAGAATTCGTGACAACTCTACGACGTTGTTTACTTGTTTTACAATATTTTTTTATGATTATATTTTTATCTTGTTCCCTATTCTCACTCTGTAATTGTTTATCCTTAAATATCCACTTGTAATGCTCTGTGAACAATAATCCAATCCCAAATTCCTTTTGCTTTATGCCCTTTTCCATGATCTTCTGCCACTTTTAAACAGGAGTCTGAGAGAAGTTTTCACTCTACATTTCAATTTCACCAGGGTTTGTGATTGTTGTATTATTCGAAGCTCTTTAGTCCTTACAGAAGATTATTGTATCGTTCTTTAAACTTGGAAAACCGTTAATGCAAACAAAAAGTGGTTGGATGATAGTAAATGAAACGTAAAATGAAGAAAAATATTATGAATGTTCTGTTAATAAACGTACATTATGAGACGAAAAAAGATGTAAAAGTACATTAAAAAAAATCTCTCAGTGATTCATCTACTTGCTGATAACCTCAATGTTGACTAACTTAAAGAGACTATAAAGAGGTTGGCAGGCATCTCCATGGCCCATAACATTTTCCTATCATTTTGTCATTCCCTTCTTTCTTTTCATTATATATTTTTGTTGAATTATCATCTCTTCCAGTATCTTAAGCTGATATGTGGAAGTAGATAATTAACATCAGATATACTTAAAAAAATTTAACTATCTTTTGTATTTTCCTTTAACATTACGGTTTTATGCAAAAACCTAGTTAACTTTAAACATCATAATTTACATCGTTTTCCACCTGAAAGTACAAATAACCCCTGGCCACGCAGAGATTCCAGTAGCGCCGTGAACCGGTCATGGTCGGCGATGTTTACGATCGTTCGATTGCTCGTATTCCGATTTGAGTGCTCAGATTGAAGAACCGGATAACAAGGGCGTGATTTCACCTCTCGAATTGTAGTTTTGATGTCGAAGTTCTTAAACTAAGTGTCACAGTGTTAGAGATGGTGGGGTCACATCTAGTAGCGTATTAGGGGAGTGTACCACAACCATCCTGCATTGTATACAAAGAAGTTGTTCGGCCTCAATATCAGGGTTTTTGTGGGTGAACGCACTGAGAAATGTAAAAGAAGAGAAAGCAAAGGACGACATAAGTGCAAAACAGTCTTGCGCTAAACAACCGAAGACAAAAAAATCATCCGACGCTCGTAGTAAGGCTTGAACACATGCAAACAATTAGTCTCAAAGATAACGGCAGAAAGTCCCAAATGAATAGCCTCTACTATCGCCAATATGATCGCCTGCATCTCTAGAGTCTCAGGGCTTATACCAGGGTCGAGATAAAACGAAAAGACAGCTGTAATAGAGCCGAGTGTCTTTAAAAATCAGCCCCACACCAGAACTTGAATCCGTGACAGAAGCATCTGAATTACATTTCTAACTGCCCATAAGAGGTACACACCATAAGACCAGGTGGGCAAACCCGCCGGATATTGTGCTCGGCGCACACATGGCCACGATACTCCATTGCCACCGCTGCTAAGGATGCGAGAGACCGCGGGATACATAAATAGGCACATCATCAAAAACCGAATTGCATCGGGCTTTCTAGAGGTTCCAGAGAAGCAGACAAAAGGAGGAAACCTCATCCGGAGTGTAACGCACTTCCATTGCACCAAAAAATTCCTTAAAATTCGATACATGCTGCATCCGCTGACTACCAAAAGGCGAGGCTTCCCAAATCGCCCTAGCATAATCACAATCGAAAAGAACATGGCGTAAGGACTCCATCTCCCTGCCACATGCCAAACCAATACCCGAGCCTATATTGCGCTTGACAAGTTGCTCTCCAATCGGCAAACAGTTCTGCAGGCATCGCCACAAGAAATGATGAACACGCGGCGGAACAATGACTTTCCAAACATCCCGCCATACTCTATCCGGCCCTGAAGACGACGATGCCCGTGCCGAATCAGGCAATCCACCATACAAGCTCAATGCCAAAAAATAGCCTAAATTCACGGTATATCTGCCCCGTTGATCATAATGCCAAATCAGCTTATCCGGATGCGAGCCACCTGCAATTGGAGTCTGAAGGATGGCGCCCACCTCCCAAGTTTGGAACTCCTGCCCATGGAGAGGCAACTTTCACTGCCTAGTACCTCCCAGCAAGCTCCTCCACACAAAAGATGGTCTGCTCCCCAACCCTGCTGCCATAATAATAGTACACGGGTGGTACTTCGCATTCAGTACTCGGCTCGCAATGGCGATGAGACAAGTGAAGAATCGCCACGACTGCTTAGCCAGCAAGGCTAAATTAAAACACTCCAGGTTACGGAATCCTAGACTCCCAAGATTTTTGGGCAAGCAGCAAGTGTCCCAGTTTCTCCAATGCACCTTCCGTTTGGCCTTAGTGTCCCCTAAAAGAAGCCACGAATACATTTCTCAATCTCTTGAACTAGTGTGGCAGGAATCTTGAAACACTGCATAATGAACGTAGGTATAGCTTGTAGGCTGGATTTAATCATAACCTCCTTCCCGACGGAGAGAATTTAAATTATAATGAAATAAACGATTTTTTTATTACAATAAAAATAATATCATGTTATATATATATATATATATATATATATATATATATATATATATATATATATATATATATATATATATATATATATATATATTTTTTTTTTTTTTTTTTTTTGAAGCAAAACAAATTTTATTAATCAATAAAATATATATATATATATATATATATTTTAGAAACAAATATTTCTAATTTCAATTTGTCATCTTTAAAAGTAAAGCCTTTAAATTTTTGTACCGAAATATCCCAAGTCTTCCTTTATAAACAAAAAATAATAAAAATTCCTTACAAGACTTTGTCCTTTTGGCCGTTTGGTCAGCAGAAAAAACATAGTTGACCGAATTAAAACTTTACTGAAACGAAAAAGCACCGAAACTATCTACTGTAGAAAATACTACTATATAATATCCCCTTCGAGAAAGAAATAATATATAATTTTGGGAAATTCTTAGTTGGAGCTCAACATGGAGAGTAAATTTATGCGCTTATATGCAGGACCATCTGAGTTTTATTGCGAGAATGAAAGCTGTGTGATGCAGAATGTCTTGCGTAGTCAGCCTCTTTATCTGAGAGTCTTTCGTGATAGAAACTTTTCCCAATTTTTGTCGTCTTAGGTTTTATTATTATTATTATTTATATTTATTGAGACGGACGTGTTATTCATTTCCAAAACAAAAGGAGGGGGATTGGGGTTATGTGTTATTGAGTTTTATAGTAAGGAAACCCACAATTTGGGTTAAAAAATAATTAATAAGAATGTACAGTAATTATGTTGAACAATGCATCCTCATATATTTGCAAATTTATTGCATCTTGCTCAAGCTGTTCGGTAACAAGCTCAGTATGAGTATGGCTCGTATAAAATCGTATTAGTCTCTTTGTTTAATTAAACAAGTCAAATTACTCAAACATATCATTGCAAACGTTCATGTATGACCGTGAACACACACACACGTGTATTTATTTGAAAAGTATATGTATAAGAGCTCAAAATGTTAACATTGAATCTCTCGCGTTGTCTTAATGTCACAACACTCTTCTCTCTGTTCATTTTCTTATAAATTATTCTTTACATCAACGTATTTGTCATTTCACACTTAAAAGCGAAACGGGTGTTGCAAAACATTGGCAAAGGTTGTGAAAAATAAGGTAATTAGCTTCGACTCGAGATTGAGGAATAGAGTAACGAGCATATGTTCACTTAATAAAGGAACATCTTTTAGTTGTGTGAAAAGACATTCACTTTAATAAACCAACAACCTCGAATTAGTTGGTTGTTAAACAAGGGGTGAGGATAGTATGAGTATGACCTGGGGTTTTAATGTTCATTTTCAATCAATTTACGGGCCTTATTAATGTTCAATCATTGTAATAGAATTACAAACTATTGCATTAATATATTTCAGTGAAAAAATGGACCTTAATTGTACAAAAATAAATGTGATGAATTGTGATCCCATTAAACCCTCGAAATTCTTGGACACACATTGCTACCAAGAGGACAAAAACATTATCATTATTATCAATTTAAAAGATTGCCTCAACTATTTATTACTCCTTCCGTCCCAATTTGTTTGGGACATTTTGGAACTTACAATATTTAAGAAGACATCAATTAATGAGTTGTTTAGTTATTTAAAACTTGACCAATTTAGCTTTTTATCTTTTTTATATGTCGAATTATTTTCACAATATTTAAGAGACATCAATTAATGAGTTGGGGCAAGTTAGGCAATTAAAGCAAAAACCTTAAGTCTATTTAGAGTTATGAGACTTATTTTGAGACAGCCAAAAAAGGAATAAGTCTCAAACAAATTGAGACGGAGAGAATAATATATATGAGACATATTATATCAAACTATTACAATAATAAAATTACGTTATGACAATTGATATGTATTTTTTTCATGCCAAACTGATAATTCATACTTCATAATTTAATCTTTTATTGTTTGGGAAACTCAATATAAAAAAAAAATTATTTTTTTTTGACAGGTAAAGGAATTTTATTAAAGCAAAGACTAGCTGAGGCGGCTAGAGAAACGTGTGTGGGAGAAGAGGTTCCCTAGCAATTACAACTATCTAAAAGTAATCACTCCTTAACTAATAATTGCCTTGACCTAAGAGAATGAGTTATATGAGAAGCAAGGAGAAAGGTAAAGGCACTTCTCAATGACATTCCTAACAGCAGATCTGTCTTCAAAGTCTTCTGTAAGCAGTTTATGAACTAAGAAAGAGTCTCCCTAAAAAATGATGTCAAAGAGACCCGTCCCCAACTAATGGCCATGGTCATAGCATGGTAAATGGACAATGTCTCCCCAGGAGTTGGATCTAAACACCTCCCCAAGCGATGAGAAAACGAATGAATAATTGTGCTTCCTTGTTCCTAACAAGCCCTCCGATAGCAAGATAATTATCTTAAAGAAAAGATCCACATTAAACTTAAGCAAGCGTAGGGGAGCAACCCAATTAGATGAAACCACTCATCGGCTTATGTCAATCGGGTTGGAAACTCAATAATTTAATGGATTATGGAGGATTATATTATACGTTAGAATTTAATCTAGAAGACTAAGGTAATTACAAATGAACGTGTACATGAAAATTTTAATAATTATGACACATTATTATCAAAATTTAGCAATGATGTGGTAAATAAAATTGTAGTGAACTTTACCAAGTGGATTCTCTTTTTTTTTTTTCAATATCCTTGATGTTTATGTAGTTGCACATTAGTTTCATCTCTCGTATTTGAATATCAATCTCTAGAGTTTGAGTATTGGCTTCCCCTACGGTTTATCACTAACTCAATCGGTGGATTGATAGTATCAAAATTCGGATTGATATGTTTTACAGCAACAATTTAGAATAAATTTTACTATGTTGAAAATTTTCATTCCATGTATTGACAACATTAGTATACAACGAAACTCGTACAGCCATTCCCTTCCATTTTTAAATTTAGTATAATTTGTGACATAGAAAAAGTAGATAAAAATAGTATAACTTACAAGTTTATTTTACCTCTTTGTTAGCTCATATAATTATTTGTTATCGTTTGCTTATGTCTTTTGATACCGGTTCAAGAAATCCTACCCTTATGACATTTAGTTTTATTGATTGATATGTCTCTATGGTAATATACGTGTAATATAAGAAGTAATCGGTCGGATTACATAGAGACGTGTATTATTCATTGTCGGATTTTTATATGAAAGAAAATATACAGAATCGTCAATCAATAAAACTAAAGGTCATAAGAGCAGGATTTCCGGAGCAAAAAGCAAAAGATATCAAAAAATGATATGTGTAAATGAAGTGGTAAAACAAACTTACAAATTATACTATTTTAATAAGTTTTTCTGGTGTCACAAATTATACTAATTGTTGAAAAATTGCAAGGAATAAATGTACAAGTTTTGGTGTACTATGTTGTCAAAGCATGGAATGGAATTTTTTTAGCATAGTAAAACTTATGCTCATATGTTGCGTAAAACGCATCAATCCGGACTTTGATACTATCAATCCACAGATTGAGTTGGTCATAAATTTCAACACCTTAAAGGAAGCTCATACTCAAATACTAGAGATAATACTCAAATATAAGAGATGAGTGCAAGTGCATGAACATCAAAGATGGAGTATTGAAAAAGAACCTAAGAATCCAATTGGTGAAGTTTGCTACAATTCTATTTACCACATCAATGCTAAATTTCGATTAAAATGTGTCATAATTATTGAATTTTTCTTTTACACGTACATACATTTGTAGGATGTTTAGTCTTCCCTGTTAAATTTTGGCGTGTAATATAAATCTATCACTCAATAAATATTCATTAAATGATTGGGTTCTCCAAACAGTAAAAATATCATTTACCATGTACAATGCAGATTAAATTATGAAGTAAATAATCAATTTTGACCAATTACAAGCTAAATACCATAAGTTGACAACGGGAGAGACGAACTTATCCTACTTAGGAAGTATAATCGTAGATTGTAAAGTTTTGCTACTTATTTTTTTCTTTTCAAGAACAATTACATGTTTTTTTAAGACAATTTCTCCTTTGTCAAGAGAGATGGTACCAACATATCTCATCATTTTCTAATATGATTTCTCCTCTGTTACAATCTACGGTAACAACCTGACTCATCCTTTGGCTAAGGAAAGATTACCTTTGATAGAATTTAAAAAATACCTCATACGTAATCATTGTTTGCTCTTTTGATATGATGAACTAAAAGTTTTTTTTTTTCCTTAGAAAATCTATAAAAAATACGATGGTCAACTTTCACTGATTGAGCTATATTCTTAATAATTTGATATCTAGCTAAATATGAATAATGAAATTTTTTTGGGGGGTTATATTTTTATCAATCGTATGTTTTCCGATTCACATGTAAGCTAAAATTTATCGTCTTTTTATTCTGTACGTACTCTAGCCGTAGATCAATTTAGTATATATTTCGTATGCGTTAAAAAAAATATCCTCTAAAAAAAACCAAAAAGGTGAAAACAATCAAATACAGAATATTAAAAGCAAATTAAATACCTTTACACCACGCTTCGGAGGTAATCATCTTTCCCTTTGAGTCCGCGCTTTTTTTTCCTTCTTAAAATCGAAATATACGCAGACACTTTTTATTCCGGGCTCGAACCCGAATATTTCGGGTTAAGGGGCCACACTTTTTTTTTTTTTGAGTATGATGGGAGATTTTATTTTATTTTTTCCCGGTGCGTCAACTCAAATAATGAGAATGTCCAAGCCTTTGGTGTTAACAATATTATTTCAAGTCAAACGAAATAATTCTACAGTCAAAGCATTTACGAATATTCTGCGGAGTTATAAGGTTAAATTACATGGAGTGATAAGGAGTTGACGCACCTGGACGTGTTATGTGTCAAGAGACATTCTGAGCCTACCTTCAATTGGATAAACTTGATTATTTGAGTATTAGTTTTTTACGACTTCTATTTAAATACTTACCTTATTCTTTGGTTTGTTTGTTAGGATTTATTTAGTATTCAAATCAATCTCTTTTTCTATAAATTAAGAGATAGAGTCCCATTGTAATTTATCTTTTCATTAAAAAAGGAATAAGAAATACATTCAGTCATTTTTTCGGCAATTAAATATTTCTCATTACCATTTATTACCAAGTTAACAAAGGGGTCCTTAAAAAGGAACCCTTCAAGAGGACTTTTTTAAGAGCATCTCGGACCGGACTATCCCGGAGCTTGCTCTATTAGTAATTCACCCCTTTGCTATAAACCATCAAGGGGACCGCCGCTAACGGCAGGATGGAGTTTCAGCAGTGGGGGCGAGAACGCCAAATCGCAGAAAAGCGACTTTTGTAGGTCTCGCACCCTCAAACTGGGAGTATAACGAGAGATTTTAGTTTGATATATATAGTGTGTAACTGTGTATTGTGTTGCTTTGTTGATTTTTTTTAAAAAAAAAAAATTACGAAACGAAAGGAATTTATTAAAAAAGAAATAGTCCAACCGGATAAACACCGGAAAACTTACCGGACCATCGCCAGCAACTGCTGGAAACTACTAAACCGAACACACGAAAAGAAAACCAACATAGGGCGCACCCTAATCAAACCAAATTTTATCTCGTTGTAGAGAACTTGATTTGGTAATACAACAATTCGATAGGCATCTCCCATATCAGAGGCAACAAGGACCTCCTCCTTCGAAAATTCCTTCCTAGGACTAATAAAAGCAGTTTTAATCAGCCAATTACTGGCGGCAGCCACAATAACTGGCAACCACCTAAACAACACAGTAGAAAACAACCTAAGAAAGACACTACAACACGAAAGAGAACAACCACCGTCCAAGGCCGGAAAACAACAAAATTCAAATTTGTCGCTGAGAAAATTGGTCGAAAGCCACAAAAAACCTTCTTGAAAGCACAACCACCCGTGCCAAAATTCTTCCAAAAGAACATCAGCTTTGACAAACCAGGGTCTAACCGTCGTCGTAACTATTTAGTTCATGTCATGTGAACTTATATAGATTCCATGGCTTATAATCCCCTAGCTAATTTGGATAGGAATTAGAGATTTATTTAATTATTTTTTAGGAGCTACTTTAATAATCATTCACATATAACGGAGACGGATTTTTTCTTTTTTCGTTTTGAAGAATAGGATTTATTGAACATGAGATCTATTATCACGTTTATCTTTTAATATATTTATCTATCCACATTTTTTATTTATTTAATACAATCCCATGTACCGGAAACTCAATGGAGGCATATGATCATATTAATGATTGTATGTATATAGATCAATTCTCAACCATTAAAATCACGATTATGTTTAGTAGCCATTAACTACAATAAAATTTGCCGCACGTTAACGAATAAAATCGAAGCCCGATAATTCACGTTGTGATATTATAACGATCCTTATATAAAATCACTTACACAACCACCATATATTATGACACTTGTTAATTATTTTAAATAAATGGATCAGTCAAAAGTGCTTATTCTTTGCTATTGTTAAGTAAATAGAGTCGCTCACAAACAAACTCGTGTTCGACTCGTTAATGTTTGTGATAGTTCGTTTATTAATTTTAACGAACCAAAGCTTGAACAAGATTCTAAGCTCATTTCCTAAACGAACAAACATAAGTTTACTCGCGAACGTTCATTATGTTTATAAATATGCTTATATAGATAAATCAATGTACTACATTATCCTAACACATAAAATTATATATTCATCTAATACACACTCTAGAATACTTTAATAGAATATTTATATAGTTCTTCTAGCTTGAATATTGCTTTGTACTTTGTTATTTACACATTATGACTTGATTTTTTTATATACCTTAACGAGACAAACCCGGGTTTGAAAGCAAAAATACATGGAGCAAGCCAAATTCGAACACAAGCTCGAACAATTTTTCTATATAAACGAGTCAAGCTTGAACAAATTTTATGTACGTTTATCACACAAACGACCGCGAAACAAACTCGTGGCGTAACAAACCAAAGTTTAAACAAATTCTTTTATTCAACAATCACAAACAAACTCGTGACTTAAACGAACACGAGCTTTAAACAACATATACTGTTCAAACTCAATTTCGTTAAAAGAGCTCTATCTATTCATAGCATATGTCTGTACAAAGGGTCAGCTGTCCCTTACAATACGTTCAAAAGGGGCATAACCAAGACTCCCCTTCAAAACAAAAAAATCAACGACTCCAAGTCTCCTTGCCCTGAGAGTCAACCATTTGTTTTTTTTAAATTCTTTTCATTATCTTCCTCTATTATTACTACATTAAGTCGTTCAGCACATCACTTTGAGTCATTTCATACATACACACATTATATACAATACACGCATGAAATGGGAATGCTGCAGATACCAAAAACGAGAATAATACACTTGATTTTTGCTGCTTCCTACAAGCCATTTCTTTAGCTCAATGTTTCAAAGTCTTTAGCCAGCAATATGGTAATCCTTTTAATGGAACTTATTATCCACATCTAAAGATTATTGGTCCTGGAGCTATCAACAATGGAGCTATTCAGGTTACTCCCAATGCTGCTGCTGCTAGCTTCTTCCCGCTAACTAACCGTTCCGGTAGAGTTCTTCTTGATCAGCCTTTCAAGATATGGGAAAGTGATAAATCCAACTCTAATAACACTCGTGTGGTTTCTTTCAATTCGTCGTTTTTGATCAATATTTATAACCCTTCAAACCATACTACTCCTGCTGAAGGGCTCACTTTTATGATTGCCCCTGATTTCGACATTCCGTCGAACAGTTCTGGGGGGTATCTTGGCTTGACGAATGCCACCACGGATGGCAACTCTAGCAACAAGTTCGTTGCTATTGAGTTCGATACTTACAAGCAGGAATTTGATTATGATGATAATCATGTGGGACTTGATATTAATGGCGTTAGATCAGTAAAGGCTGTGTCTTTGACCCCATATGGCATTGTTCTTTGTCCAGTGGGTGTGAAACGGTACAATGTCTGGGTGAATTATGATGGTTTGACTAAGGTAATCGAGGTATACATGGCAGAGAAAGCCACCCTTCTCGGTCCTACACCGCCCCGGCCAAACTTGTCTATACTCAAGTCATATCTTGATTTGAGTAAATACGTTAATCAGTATTCGTATTTTGGGTTTAGTGCTGCAACGGGGAACTTTAGTGAGCTCAATTGCGTGTTGGGCTGGAATTTGACGGTTGAAATCCTCCCAGAGGACAAGCATACATGGCTGAATATTGTTAATGGATGTTGTGTGCCAGTTCTTGTTTTGACCCTGATTGCAGGAGCTTGGTTTGGATATTATCTCCGGAAGAAGAGAATGCGGTGTTCAAGTGCAAATATTAAAGGGGCACTAAAGAGCTTACCAGGTAGTCCAAAAGAATATGATTACAAGAAGTTGAAGAAGGCTACGAATAATTTTGATGCAAAGAACAAACTTGGACAAGGAGGTTTTGGTGCTGTGTATAAGGGGATTTTGCCTAGTGAAAATGTGGAAATTGCAGTTAAGTGTTTCTTGAGGGAAAACATTAAAGCTCAGGATGATTCCTTGGCTGAGCTAACTATTATTAATCGCCTCCGGCATCGCCATCTAGTTCGATTACTTGGTAAGTTTATTGTTTTCATATATGTTGAATTATCATCTCTCTCTCAAAAAAGCTTAAGTTGTTAAATAACTTGCATATTTCGTTTTCACAGGATGGTGTCACAGGAACGGGAAGCTACTACTTGTATATGAGTACATGCCAAAAGGCAGCTTAGATCAGCACTTGTTTGCACGGGATAAACCACCTCTAGACTGGAACCTACGATACAAAATCATATCAGGTGTTGCCTCGGCTTTACAGTACCTTCACAATGATTATGATGAGCGTGTTGTTCATCGTGATCTTAAAGCCAGCAACATCATGCTTGATTCTAACTTCAATGCTCGGCTTGGTGATTTCGGCCTTGCACGAGTCTTGGAAAACGAAAAGACTTCATATATGGAGGCTGAAGGCGTAGCAGGGACAATAGGATACATAGCACCTGAATGTTTTCATACAGGAAGGCGACACAACAGTCTGATGTCTACGCATTTGGGGCGGTCATACTGGAAGTAGTTTGTGGTCTACGATCCTGGAACAAGTATTTCCCGTTTCACCTTTTTGGTAGATTGGGTTTGGTACTTACATAGAGATAAACGTGTGCTTGAAGCTGTTGATCCTAGGTTAGGACAAGAGGACTATGTTGCTGAAGAAGCCGAGAGACTTCTACTACTGGGGCTGGCTTGTTCACATCCTATAGCAAGTGAAAGACCTAAAGCACAAGCTGTAGTGCAAATGTTATCAGGATCAATGCCGGTGCCATATGTGCCACCATTTAAGCCGGCATTTGTATGGCCTGGGACGGTAACAGTAGATATAGATTCCAGCATAACTGGGACGACAACGTTAACTTCTGATATCAGTTCTTGATCGAGTCAACATAATATCAATCAACAGAGAAACCAATCCAGAATTCCGTGACAACTCTACGACGTTGTTTACTTGTTTTTACAATATTTTTTTTTTATGATTATATTTTTTATCTTGTTCCCTATTCTCACTCTGTAATTGTTTATCCTTAAATATCCACTTGTAATGCTCTGTGAACAATAATCCAATCCCAAATTCCTTTTGCTTTATGCCCTTTTCCATGATCTTCTGCCACTTTTAAACAGGAGTCTGAGAGAAGTTTTCACTCTACATTTCAATTTCACCAGGGTTTGTGATTGTTGTATTATTCGAAGCTCTTTAGTCCTTACAGAAGATTATTGTATCGTTCTTTAAACTTGGAAAACCGTTAATGCAAACAAAAAGTGGTTGGATGATAGTAAATGAAACGTAAAATGAAGAAAAATATTATGAATGTTCTGTTAATAAACGTACATTATGAGACGAAAAAAGATGTAAAAGTACATTAAAAAAAATCTCTCAGTGATTCATCTACTTGCTGATAACCTCAATGTTGACTAACTTAAAGAGACTATAAAGAGGTTGGAAGGCATCTCCATGGCCCATAACATTTTCCTATCATTTTGTCATTCCCTTCTTTCTTTTCATTATATATTTTTGTTGAATTATCATCTCTTCCAGTATCTTAAGCTGATATGTGGAAGTAGATAATTAACATTGTATATACTTAAAAAAATTTAACTATCTTTTGTATTTTCCTTTAACATTGCGGTTTGTCTGTAAAAACCTAGTTAACTTTAAACATCATAATTTACATCGTTTTCCACCTGAAAGTACAAATAACCCCTGGCCACCTGCAGGATTCCAGCGCCCGTGAACCAGTCATGGTCGAGCGATGTTTCTGATCGTTCAGTGCTCTGTGTTACTGATTTGAGTGCTCAGATTGAAGAACCAGATAACAAGGACGTGATTTCACCTACTGAATTGTAGTTTTGATGTCGAAGTTCTTAACTTAAAGTAATTGTGCTGTTAGAGATGGTGGGGTCACATCTAGTAGGATATTAGGGGAGTGTACCACAACCATCCTGCATTGTATACAAAGAAGTTGTTCGGCCTCAATATCAGGGTTTTTGTGGGTGAATGCACTGAGAAACCTGTGAGTGTAAGAATGACATCAATTGAAAATGGGCCGACAGTGGTGCAGAAAATGTAAGGCCCAAGTTTCCTATATATGTTATTATGGTTTTCATGCTCTTAAACATTTTGGTGATTTAGACTCTTGTTGTTCTTTTAAAAAATTGTTTTTTTTTGTGTGCAGTGATTTAGACATTGGTTTTTGTTTTAAGTTTGGGACTGATCTGTTTGGCCATATCGTGTAATTTTTTTTATTGCTCTATGTTTATGTTTTGCATCATGGGTGATTGGTGTATTTGGCAGTGCATATGTTTCACAAGTGGAGTTTGGTTCTGTGTTCCGGGAGATGGCATACTATTGTACTTATACACTGAAATTCCTTTAATATCCACCCAAACACTGAAAATTGTTCATTTTATCAATAATTCAGCTGGGAACTATTATGTCATTTTGCAGGTAGAGAAAACAGAACCAAAAACCACTTGTGAAGCAGAACCAAACACCACTTGTGAAGCATCGTAAGCAAAATAGATACAATGCCAAATACACTCATGCAAAACACAAACATAGAGCAAAGGAACAGAATTACACGATAACGCACATGGCCAAACATGTCCGTCCCAAACTTAAAACAGCAACAAAAGTCCAACAAATCACCACACAAAAAATTAAAACAGCAACAACAGTCTAAATCACCAAAATGTTCAAGAGAATGAAAACCATAATAAAATATATAGGAAACACTCTTGGGTCTAACATCATAGCACCACTGTCAGTCCATTTTCAATTACTGCGCTCACAGTGCCTTCACCCACATAAACCATGATGTTGAGGCCAGACAGCTTCTTTTCTAGATCCCATAACATTAGCAACAAAAACCCTGATATTGAGGCCAGACAACTTCTTTACTGATCCCAAAACATTAACATCAGAATGAGTCCTACATTCATAGCGGGAACGACGAGGGTTTTCACCATGAGCGACCATTGCTGCGATTTCCGGCAAAATTGACCATTCCGACCATGATTTGTTGCTTTTTCCGGCAAGGTAAATGATTTGCTTCGTTTTCCATGATTTTCTGCTGCTATCACCGATTTTATAAGTTTTCCGGTGAGTTTCTGTTTACGTAGAATCAGTGCTCAATGTGGATTGAATCCTTGAAGTGAATTGGCTGCTCAATGTGAATTTAATTGGCAAGTTTGAGAGGTTTGTTTTTGGGGTTGGAGGTGGGGAGAGCATTGTGCATTCTGTACTCCTATCTGATATTACCGATTTACTTTTAATTTAATTTTTTTTTAACTTTACTAATAGAGTTTGTGAAATAGTTGAAAGGAGTTTTCATTGGAAGTTTGAAATCAATCTTATTGGCTTGGAATTCCATCAAACCAAGTTTTGTTGGCCCAAAATCTTTGTTTGAACTCTTAGAACTAAAATAAAACATATATATAAATACCATATGTACTTCTGATTAAATTGAGTTGAATTTAGCTAAGCTAAGTAGTAAGTACTTTGTGTCTATATACCTGTCCTTGCTTGTATAGTATTTTTGGAGTAAACTGAAATTAGTTTTGCATTGAAACCGAGTCGGCAAATTTAATTGATTTAACCCTTGCTTGTCTACTCTCTTCAGTCTTCATTATTTTAATTTCTAAAATTTAAAAGAGAAGCCCACCAGAAAACGGAAAATCGGAGGTGTGAAGCCCACCGGAAAACGCAGCCCACCGGAAAAAAGAAGCAAATCACAGTCGGAAAACGTGGAAAATCGGAAAACGCAGAAAATCAGAGATAGCACAAGCGGTGATAGCAGAAAATCAAGGAAACCGAAGCAAATCATTTACCTCGCCGGAAAAAGCAGCAAACGCGGTCTGAATCGTCAATATCGCCGGAAATCGCAGCCTTGGTCGTAGATGGTGACTTCCATGAAATGCGTCTTTTTCTTTTGGGAAAGAAAGTAGCTTCAAGGAAATAATTATGGGTTTGGCTAAAAGAAAAAAATTTAAAAAATAGAAAAGTAAGGGTAAAAGTGGTTTGTAAAACCGCAGAGGGAATCCATATATTTTAAACCACAAAAAAAAAAACTTCAAATAATAAAAATGCGATGGAAGCGAAAGGCTTTTTCCCTAAAATATATAGGGGAGCTCATATATATCTTTCTTTTCTAAATCATATAATTAAATGATTGCGATAGTCCACGATAAAATAAACACGATATTATACGCAACACACTTTGGAATCATTGATTATGATGTAGGGCCTATTGAATAATATTGGTCCCATAAAATTGAATGGCTTAAAAGTGTCTTTGTGGCATTTGTTGTGCATATTTCGTTACAAGACAAACATTTCTACAATTACATGGTTATGAAATACTTGGATACACATTGCTACCAAAAGGACAAAAACATTATCATTAGGGTTTATCGACACCCCGGTTTCTACTGTGCGCACTTTTTGATTATTTTTTCTACTTACAGCGCACGCGTATATATTCTTTTTTTTACTCCGCGAACGCACTAGAAGCGTCGAGTCGCGGCGTTCTTTTTTTGATATTAACGCCGGTGGTGGCGTTCTTAAGTAGTAATGACTTTTATAACGTAAACGTCGGTGCCACTAACTTTAGTTTTGAACAGCAACGTCAGTGTAATTGACTTTGTTTCAATAGCAACGTCAGTGTCACTGACGTTATATTCATTAACAATAATCGTGGTGCCAAAATAATTTTTTGTGGTGCCGGGATATGGTGCCAGTAGTAAAAATGGGGGTGCCGATCTAACACTATCATTATTATCGGCAAATTTTATTGACCACCAACTCAATTGACACATATCAACAAATGGATGATTGTGTGTATGTACATCAATTTTCCAACCATTAAAATCAAGATTGTCCACTTAAAAAAAGAGATCAAGATTTAGTTCACTGTTCAGTGGTCATTGATCAAGATTGAGTTTGATTTCACCTATTGATTTGTAGTTTTGACGTCGAAATTCTTAAACTAAGTGGCACACTGTTAGAGATGGTAGGGTCACATCTAAAATCATCTGATAGGGTCCTAGTGATGACGTCAGTTTCTGAAGAGGTGGAGAATGTTACAACTTACAACCAACATTGAAAAAATAGGAGTAACATCACCAAGATATAATGTTAATGTAATGGTAATTTCGATAGCTTGAGTTAAACCATTTTAGGTCAAGCAATGATGGCGGGCCTAAGTAGTTAGTTATTGGATCCATCAGACTCGAGTAGCGCCACTAGGTCCAAACACTACGGCCTTTTACATTTATAGCTGCTACATCAAATCTCTAAAAATTTCATATATATACTCTAATCTCATTAAAAAGATTCAATGTGTGTCTGAAACTTTAAGTTCTAACCATGTTGGTCAAATATAAGAATTAGAATTCTAAAATTCATTTTTTTACTATCAATTCTAACACTCATTATAAGATAATTTAAATTAAATCCAAGTTTCCGTGCATGCCAAGCCATCCCCTTCCCCAGGTCAACCAAATGTTTCATCAAGTATTTCATTATCTTCCTCTGCCACATTAAGTCCCCTGCACATCAGTTTAGAAATGGGATTGCAGAAAGCGAAAACAAGAACAATAGTCTGGCTCTTTTGCTGCCTACACGCCATTTTTGTAGCTCAAAGTTTCTAAACTTTCAGCCAACAATACGGTAATCCTTTTAATGGCACTTATTATTATCCATATCTAAAAATTATAGGCCCTGGAGCAATCAACGATGGAGCCATTCAGGTAACTCCCAACTCAGCCGCCATAAGCTTTTTCCCACTTACCAACCGTTCTGGTAGAGTTCTCCTTGACCAACCTTTCAAAATCTGGGACACTGATAAGTCCAACTCCAATAACACTCATGTGGCTTCTTTCAACTCGTCATTTCTCATCAATATCAATAACCGATACCCCAGCCGAAGACCTCACTTTCATGATTGCCCCTGGTTTTGACCTTCCGTCGAACAGTTTTGGGGAATTTCTTGGATTGACCAATTCCACCACGGATGGCAACTCCAGCAACAAGGTCATTGCTATTGAGTTCGATACTTATAAGCAAGACTTTGACCATGATGATAATCACATAGGACTTGATATTAATGGCATTAGATCTGTAAATTTTGTGTCCTTGGCCCCATATGGCATTGTTCTTTGTCCAATGGGTATAAGACACTACAATGTTTGGGTGAATTACAATGGCATTAGTAAGATAAAAGAGGATTACATCGCAGAGCAGGCGGCTATTATGAGTCTTACACCATCCCGACCCGACTTGCCTGTACTCAAATCAGATCTTGATTTGAGTAAATATGTTAATCAGTATTCATATTTTGGGTTTAGTGCTTCAACTGGGAACTTTAGTGAGCTCAATTGTGTATTAGGCTGGAATTTGACAGTAGAAATCCTCCCAGAGGACAAGCATCCATGGCTGAATATTGTTGTTGGATCTTGTGTGCCAGTTCTTGTTTTGACCCTGATCGAGGAGCTTGGTTTGGATATTATCTCTGGAAGAAGAGAATGGAGTGTTCAAGTATAAATATTAAAGGGGCACTAAAGAGATTACCAGGTAGTCCGAAAGAATATGATTACAAGAAGTTGAAAAAGGCTACGAATAATTTTGATTCAAAGAACAAGCTTGGACAAGGAGGTTTTGGGGCTGTATATAAGGGGATGTTGCCTAGTGAAAATGTGGAAATTGCAGTTAAGTGTTTCTTGAGGGAAAACATTAAAGCTCAGGATGATTCCTTGGCTGAACTTACCATTATTAATCGCCTCCGGCATCGCCATCTAGTTCGATTACTAGGTAAATCTATTGTTCTCATATCTTTAATTTATTCAGCTTCGGTTGAATTACCATCTCTCTCAAAAGCTTAAGTTGTTAGTAAGGTAAATAACTTACATATTTCGTTTTCACAGGATGGTGTCACAAGAACGGGAAGCTACTACTTGTATATGAGTACATGCCAAAAGGCAGCTTAGATCAGCACTTGTTTGCACGAGATAAACCACCACTAGACTGGAACCTACGATACAAAATCATTTCAGATGTTGCCTCAGCTTTGCAGTACCTTCACAACGATTATGATGAGCGTGTTGTTCATCGTGATCTTAAAGCCAGCAACATCATGCTTGATTCTAACTTCAATGCTCGACTTGGTGACTTTGGCCTTACACGAGTCTTGGAAATCGAAAAGACTTCATACATGGAGGCAGAAGGCGTAGCAGGCACAATAGGATACATAGCACCTGAATGTTTTCATACAGGGAAGGCGACACAACAGTCTGATGTCTACGCATTTGGGGGGTTCATACTAGAAGTAGTGTGTGGTCTACGTCCTGGAGCAAGTATTTCCCGTTTCACCTTTTTAGTAGATTGGGTTTGGTACTTACATAGAGATCGACGTGTGCTTGAAGCTGTTGATCCTAGGTTAGGACAAAAGGCCTATGTTGCTGAAGAAGCCGAGAGACTTCTACTACTGGGACTGGCTTGTTCACATCCTATAGCAAATGAAAGACTTAAAGCACAAGCTATAGTGCAAATTTTATCAGGATCAATGGCAGTGCCATATGTGCCACCATTTAAACCAGCATTCGTATGGCCTGGAATGGTGACAGTAGGTGTAGATTCTAGCACAACTGGTACGACAACGTTAACTTCTGATTAACGTTGTCAATTCTTGATCGAGTCAATGGTAAATCAATAAACAGGGAAATCAAATCAAAGTCCAATGACAATTCTACGGCGTTGTTAATTTATTTTACAATATTCATGTATAATCATATTATTTATCTTGTTCCCTATTCTTACTCTGTACTTGTTTATCCTTAAATATCCACTTCTTATGTACTTTTCTGAAGAATAACCCCGTCCCAAATTCTTTTTTACTTTATGCCCTTTTCCTTTTGTCTTCTACTTGTTTTAAACAAGATGTATGTAGAGAAGTTTCCACTGTACATTTCACCAGTGTTTGTGATTGTTATATTTATCGCGAATAGAGTGCTGCCTCTTTACAGCAGATTATTTCCTATAAATCTTGCAGAAAAGTAATTCTCATAGAGAAAAAGGGCAGAAGTAAGAGTTATTAATCATAACAGTATCTTTTATCTCAACTCAACTAATGTTGCCATCTTCTCTCTTTTCCAGAATATATCTGAGCGTTAGAAAAGAAAGAAAGAAAGAAGATGGACCGGTATTTGATCAATTTAAACTGCCAATAATGTATACCAAAGAACAGGACAACTAGAACGAATAAAACTTATCCTAACACAGTATCCATAATCAAATATCCAACGATTTCCACTTATAAGCTAAAGCATCAACAACACCATCAAAACTATCAAACTTAGAACTCACCACATCAATCCTCACTCCCAATCTCTCAGCGCCAGAAGCTGTAACAGGACCATGAGCAGCAACCACCATACTTGGACACCTCTTTCTCAACATCTCCCAACCCAATCCCAGCTCTTTAATACTCTTCAAAAATCCCTCTACCTCTGCAGTGCTAGTAAACACTATTGCATCCAAACCCTTTGCTTCCTCACTCTTCTTTACTACTACTTCTGCACAGTTTGGCCCTGCCCATTTGGTTTCGTATGCATTCACTCTAACTGATATCCATCCTTTCTTAGCAAGATCATTCAAGAACTTAGGCACCACTGGTGGTTCCTCCAAGTTTATTACTAATGGAACTGGACAAAGAACTTTTCTACATTGGCCTAATCCAAGTGACTCTACTAGCCTTGTTGGTGTTGCAACTTTGGGTACCAAAACTTTGATTCTTGCCGGGTTTTTACAGAATTTACCCTGTTGTAAGTATTATGCAACTATTAGAGTACGCTTTATTTACAGCAAAAATTAAATGAATTTTCCACAACTGTCATCACAAAACTATATTTTTCGCGTGACATATAGCCTCTAACAAAACCTGAAATGCATCGACAGTTATGATGCTTACAGGATGATGCTAAAACAACATTGTAGTAATTCTCTGAATTAAAATGATTTCTTCCAACCATTAGGTCAGGTTGTAGGCCATCAACTATTCTAGACTTTGTTCTGGTCTATTAAAAAATGGGCAAGTGAAATTGATCTTCCATTTTACATCCAAATTTGGTTTTCTATCTTATTCAATTTGTCTAACATTAGACAGACATCAAAGAATACTACAATAGCCATAAACATGGGGAGACAAATTCAATCAAGCAAATAAAGATATCAATTAAATAAATAACTAGAAATTCCAACCTGACCATGAAAGATTCGTCCAAGAGCTCGGCGTCTTTTCCCAGAGCTGAAATCGTGAAGGTTTCTCCATCTGGGGACAAAGGAGGTGTGCTTAAATGGTCCAGGGCTTCAACGAAAGCAGAAATTCCAGTTCTTGAAGTGAATGCTACAGCTGAAAAGTCTTGAATAAGTGGGTTGTGAGGATTATTGGAAGTGGAATTAGAGATGGTGAGGTACCGTTGGATAGAGGAGATAGTTTGTGGGGTAGATTCGACAATGACAGTAGGGCACCATAGAGGAGACCAACCATTAAGCTTGATGAAGCGGGAGATCCTTCCGGCGTAGTTCTCCGGTGTGGTGAAGACGACAAGACGGCTGCCGCTGTTGTTAGGA
Organism: Gentiana macrophylla; assembly: GCA_026214975.1. Lineage (NCBI taxonomy): Eukaryota > Viridiplantae > Streptophyta > Magnoliopsida > Gentianales > Gentianaceae > Gentiana > Gentiana macrophylla. The sequence continues at coordinate 133,333,305 of CM047807.1, read as the reverse complement.
ATCGCCATATCGCTTTGCTAATTGAGCTTGAATGAGACCGTCACCTCAAAATATATAGTGGGCTCATATATATCTTTCTTTTCTAGAGCATAGTTACATGGTTACGAAATACTTCAAATCCAGTTACAAAGCCCTTCACTTTCTGGACAAACCATGCCTCTCCTTCTCTCAACTCAAGCAAATCCAGTCACACCTTATTGTCTCCGGCACAATTTCCGACCCTTTTGCCGCCGGAAAGCTCCTTTCCGGCTTTGCAATCTCAACATCAAGCAAGCATACGCCCTCTTTGTTTTATACCTCACCGCTCCACTTACATATGGAACACCATGATTAGAGCTTTTACGGAAAAGAATCAGCCCAGTAATGCCGTTTTGCTTTCCAAGGAAATGCTGAGAAATGGGTTCTTGCTGAATAATTATACGTTTTCTTTTGTTTTTCAGGCTTGTGGCGAGTTATGTGATGTTTCTTTGGGTTTAACGTACCATGCTCTTGTGGTAAAATTGGGATGGGAAAGTTACGATTTTGTGCAGAATGGATTGATTCATTTGTATGCTGGTTGTGAGCAAATGGGTTTGGCGAGGAAATTGTTTGATGTTAGTGGAAATCGTGATGTAGTGACTTGGACTGCTGTACTTAATGGGTATGTCAAATGCAGGGACATTGGAGCTGCGAGAGAGCTGTTTGATCAAATGCCTGAAAGAAATGCTGTTTCGTGGAGTACAATGATTAATGGCTACGTACAAGTTGGGTTGTGTAAGGAAGCTTTGGAGTTGTTCAATGATATGCAAGTTGTAGGCATCCAGCCTAACCATGCCGCAATTGTTGGCGCCTTGTCTGCTTGTGCTTCTGCTGGTGCTTTGGATCAGGGTAGATGGATTCATGCATTTGTGAATCGGAGTAAAATGATGATCGACGGGGTGTTGGGAACTGTACTCATTGATATGTATGCCAAGTCTGGATTAATTGACATGGCCTGTCGTGTTTTTGCAGAAATGCCATACAGAGATGTTGTTGCCTATACTTCTCTGATATGTGGTTTGGCTAATCATAATGAAAATGCCAAGGCATTGGAGCTATTTACAATGATGAAGAATGAGGGTATTAAACCAAATGAAGTTACATTCATCGGCGTATTAAACGCCTGCAAACAAATGGGATTAGTACAAGAAGGTTTGAAGATATTTGGCAGTATGCAAGAAGTTTATGGAATAAAACCTGGGGTTCAGCACTATGGTTGTCTAGTAGATCTTCTAGGCAAAGCAGGAATGCTTGAACAAGGACGAACCATTTTCAACGAAATGCCTGTAGAACCCGATTCTTTCGTTTTAGGGGCATTGCTTAATGCTTGTACAGTCCACAATGATACTAATCTGGGTGAAGAAATCGTAAACAAACTGTCTGATCAGAGTCTTGACCATGATGGAGCTTATGTCCTCCTTTCAAATATGTATGCAGCAGCTAACAATTGGGATAATGTGCAGAGTGTGAGAAAGGGAATGGAAGAAATGAAGCTGAAAAAAGTGCCGGGTTGTAGCTTAATCGATGTCAATGGTGTCGTTTATGAATTTGTTGCTGGAGATAGGTCTCATGTTTATATTGATGATATTGAATTGACGTCCTTAATTGTTAACAAACACATGAAATCTTTTGAAGATTATCAGTTTGATTTTGATATGGAGTAGTTTTTAGTGTGACCAACAGCTTAAATGGATGTCATTTTTGTGCTCGATATCATGATCCTAATGCAGACACTGTCCTGTTCTTTGCTTTGTTCAATTACTGTAATACTTGCTGCTGAACTTCTGTGGATTTCCACTCATTTGATCTGATTCGGGTTCGTTCGGATTGATTTTTTTGTTTGATTGGGATTACAGGTTAATTAGCTCACCTCAATGCAAGAAAGAAAGAACACATACGCGATGCAATTAGCAATGTGCAACAGAAGAGAATTCACATTTACTCATATTGGTAAGTCCTCAAAACAAACACTTGACAATTAACCATTGTAAAGGCTATGTCTTTATAACCTTTTTCATCAAAAAACCAAAGCAATTTGCCTGAAACATCATACACTACTGACTACACACACCAAGAAGAAAGAATAAAGGAAACAAAACCAAATTCAATTTCGAGACTCAGCAATCTTTCGCCTGCGCCTGTGCAGCCTTCTTAATTGCATCAATTTCATCATCATCAGGAAGCGTCGCGTATTTGGGATTGTTTAACTCATCATTACACTCATCTTTATCCTCCTCCTCATCTGATCCAAATGGACAAATCAAAGACCACACCAAATAGGTAGTAGCAGCAGTCACTGCACCACATCCAACACCAAAAAGCAATGCACTCAATATTACACTCGTCCTATTCCTCCGTTTTTTAGCTCGATTCTTCTGGTCAACCAATTGTTGATCGATGATCGATCGAGGAAAAGGGTAGCTGGTAAAGGAGGAAAAAACAGCTGCTTTAGTGACGGAATCGTCATTACGAGTTGTTATTAAGCTGGTGAAAAAGAAGGTATTGGAAGAGTAATTTTGGGAGGTGATTGTGGTGGTTGTGTAGTAGAAGAATATGGTTTTACAAGGACGAGCATAGGCGGCGGAGATGGCGGAAAAAGCAACAATGAGGTGGAGGAGAAGAACTGAGGACGCCATTGACAGAAGCTTTAGAATTTTTAAAACTAGTGGAAATAGGCGGGTTAGTTTCTTTGTTTATACTACTTGTGAGTAGCAATTAAAGCTGCTGCTTTTGTATTTGTAGATTTTCTGATTTGAAAAAAAACAAACACGCTTTATTTTCTCAAAGAATAAAAACAAACACGGTTTTTAAAAGAATTTACAGCTAATTCTTTGCTATTCAGTTAAATAATTTGTTGAAATTCCATTGGATTTTTAGAGCCAGTAATATAGTAAGCCAGGTAAATAAAATATTGGAAATTTGTAGTTTAAACTTGACGTGTTTATCCTATTCGTAATATTTTTCACTTATGGTTACAAATTTAGAATGTCAGTTGAAGTATTTATTTGGATTTTTTTTTTTTCCATTATGCACATGTTCTCAGGGAAGAAAGTTATGAATTGTATCAAAAAAAAAAAAATAATGATAAAAATAAAAAGTTATGAAAAAATAAAAATAAAAAGCTTATGATTACACAATAATAAATAAATAAATAACTGAAAAGAAACCCTTTTTGGCTGTATATCTATTCATAAAGAATACATTATTTTTTTGACAATCATTCATTCTCTAAAGCTTAAAAAACCCCCCCCCTCTGAATTTACTTCTTTACTACTGCATAAACTTCTAACCCGAATCGTTCGGACATGACTAAATCGCTGGCCCTACCTTTGAATTCACAACTCTTGCAACTAATGGGGATGTTACCCAATTCCTTTTGTTCCTCCACGATAACGACCGAATACATACCCAACCGAAGGACCAGCTACCTTAAAATTCACTGTAAAGTTAATCTTCTGTCCGGTTGTAACAAACGCCAATCGCTTGCGCAGACAACCGCTACGTTTATCCCTCTAAGAGCAAACACACTGCTCTGTAAACGGCCTTTGGGGTTCCAACATTTGTCAGTGTTCGGTTGATTGAAAAACTGTCTTTAAGATTTGATACGACGATAGATGGATAGTTGAGATCAGATGGTGAGGATGATGACTGACTGCAAGTGCTACTGTCTCTCGTGATTAAACGAAGAGATCTTTCGTCATAACCGATTGAACAGAGGAATTCTTTGTAATCGGCTGGTTTTGTATCGTAGACTAGACCCGGGTTAAGTACTTCTATCGGGTTCACAAACCCGGAACCGTAATCAAATGGGTTCCCTTTTCTTCCTCCTGGATCTGCTGCAATTGGTTTGTGATGCTTGTCCAATACTTTAGCTGCAGTAAAGTAGAAGTATAAGAAGGAAATCACACAATTGCTAGAAAAGAAGAAATGTATTGCCTTTGAGTGATTGGTACCAATACGTGGATACCAAACATAAGTATCTGTGCATCATAGATTACCGGTAGTCATGATTGCGGATTTGATTGCAGATGGAGACCAATTCGGATGAACGGCTTTTATAAGGGCTGCAATCCCGGTTATATGAGGACAAGCCATGGAAGTTCCAGATAAAATGTTGTAATGTAGTTTTGCAGCGGCTGGAGACCAAGCTGCTAGAATATTTAGTCCAGGTGCTGCAACATCAGGCTTCAAAAAAGAAGCTTAGTTAGTACTAAAGAATGGCTAAAATTTATACATTATTCAACCAACATAACATTATGAACAGAAAATAATTTACCTTTAAAATTTCTGGGGTCAAGGAATTAGGGCCTTTTGAAGAAAATGCTGCTATACGTGGAGCGGGTTGAGACCCAAGTATAGTTTTAGCAGACAAAATCCTGGATATTGGTGCACTGTGAAAGAATATGAGAACAGTTAGATAACAAAGTTACATGGACATGATACACTAGAGCGTAAATTTATAAAAATATAGGATATGGGTACGAAAACTAAAGATCTAAGGACTAAAATGTACGTATTACAACTTTAAGGATCAAATAATAAAACAGTAAAACACAAAATAAAACAATTTTTAACGGTTCCCTCTGTTTTTTGGCAGTATTTCGTCATTTTGGACAGCATTTCATCCATTATTTGGATGGTATTTACTCAATATTCAACAAGGTTCTTCATTTCACGTAACCGATTTATGGATATGTGTATACAAATCCCATATCCAACTTAATTATATTACAAAATTCGCCCCAGATATGTATCTGTATCGAGTATCGAATAAGTATCTGAGCATCATAAAGCATTCATCTAAACAAAACTGAATAAAGCTTGAAAATGTAGGAGAAAATTTAGAAATAGTAACCTTGAACTATTAATGTAAGAAAGAATCTTGTCACCGGTTCGTTTTCCGACAATAGCCGCAGGTATAACAAAGGGGACAGCTATATCCTTGTCTGATTCATCAATTAACACCATACCAACTCCACCAGCTTCTTTCACAACAATGCTTTTCAAAAGCTTTGATTCAGTTGAGCTCCCGGAATGTCTACAGACTAACACCTTCCCTTTCGCCTTCGTATAATTCAAAGAACTGTCTAAACAGTAACTAGAAGATAGGAGACAAAGAAACACATTTTAGGGTTCAAATTCAATGCATTCATACTTCAACTTTTACATAGCATGAAATACCTTGGATTCACACCTGGATTGATAGGGTGTAAAATACCCTGCATATGCATCAGAGGCTGAGATGATTCTCGTCGATTCGTTCATTTGAAGCAGAGTTAGGCTTTCACCCTATCAGACAGAAGTATGTGCATCATAGAATACTAATTTCTGTATACTTTATGTAAACAGATTCTGTAAACTTGCCATTTTTCAAAAAAAAAAGGGATTACCTTGAATTTAGCATTATTGCCCAATATGATATCAGAAGCGAAATCGCGATCAGTTGAACTAGCAGCAACAGTGATTAACCAAGGAGCGAGATTGGTAGCAGAACCACTGGTTCCTTCATTACCAACAGAAGCAACTACAACTATTCCTTTACTAACAGCATGATATGAACCAATAGAAATGGCATCACTGAAATAATCACCCTGTGGAGCATTTGGACCTAAAGAAAGAGACAGTATATGAACCCCATCTCTAACTGCATCATCAAAAGCAGCTAGAATATCGGCATCATAGCAACCGGAGCTCCAACACGTCTTGTATGACGCGATCCTCGCCATTGGTGCTCCGCCTCTAGCTCCTCCGGCTCCTAGTCCTTGATAGTTCATATTCTCCACGTAACGACCAGCGGCGATTGAAGCTGTGTGGCTGCCATGGCCTGAACTGTCTCTTGGGGATTTGAAGGATATGGGCTTCCCTGATTCTTCTTCGGCCTCGTAACCACTCGAATAGTATCTTGCCCCTATTAGTTTCCTACACGAAAGAAGATGATTTTTTGAGGCCCTGACTTGTAGAAATATACCTAGAATTTCCAATTAGTGGAAGATTAGTACAGACCTATTGCATGATGAAGCATTGAATGATTCTCCTGATTGGCAAACTCCTTTCCATCCGGCCGGTACCGGAGGCATGCCGTAATCATTAAAACTTGGAGATTCAGGCCAAATCCCTGTACCATAATGTCAAAATCCAAGCTATAATATACATGAAACGAAAGGAACTACTATATAAGGAAAAAAGACAGAGGAGTGACCTGACCTGAATCAATAAAACCAATAATAACATTGACTTGATTTTTGGTTGAATAACCAGGGATTTCCATAGTTTCTTCATCATTGAGACCCATGAAATCCCATGAATGGGTTGTGTGCAGACTCCTCTTTGAACTGGGAAATACCGACACCACCTCCGGATGCTCTGTTTTTTTGTTTGACCACCCCAAAACAAAGACAAAAAAAGTCAACATTATCATATACCATATTATATTTCAACACTAAATATATAAATAATGTCTACATGAAGCATCATAATCACACATTTTTCATTTGTTAGACATTTGGTGTGTGTATTTGTCATTTATTCAATCTTTTTAATGGAGCAGATTCTTTTTAGCTTTCATTGTCTACAGTTTGATACAAACACCACCATCATTAGGTTCTGGCAGAAAACCCCCAAGTGAAAATAATGAGAGGGGCTTACTGGCAATTTCAGAAGCTTGTTGAATTGTCAACATGGCAGCAAATCCTCTGAATCCATGTCTGTAACTATACACGTGAGCAGCCTTGGCTTCTTCCTCACTGCATCAAACACCATTCGTTCATATCAAAAGATTCAAAACCATTCAATTCAACAACAACCCAGAAAAGAAAAAAGAAAAAAAGTTGATTGGAAAATGAAAAAGTGATTCCCCTTTATGGACATAACGTGTTCTATTGAATATTTGAATATCAAGAGACTATAATCATTAGTCATATTCAAGAAAGAAAAAAAATCATTTCAAAATGAAAAGAAAAGCAAAGCTAAACCTTCCATTGTGAACGTCAGCAAGCATTTGATGATTTTGCTTTAAAATCTTATCAGGGCCATCGCTTCCTCTGCTCCCCATGTAAACCACGTACAACTGCAACATCAAAAAAATCTCCGTCAAAACTGCATACTGGGATCCAGTGATGAAAAAAAAAAAAACATTCAAATGTACAGAGCAAATTTTGTTACCTTAGAAGAAGCACATAGTATAGTCCCTTGAAAAAACAAACTAATAAGCAACAAAAGAACGGTTCTTTTACTAGTACCCAAAGAACCCATATCCTATATTTCAAATTCCAGAGAGGCCTAGTCTAGAAAACGATGAGAGAATAGAATGATTCTATCTAGTATTATATAAGTTGAAATATAGCGTTTGTGTGCTTCTATGGAATAATGATTAGGAAAAAGAAGAGGGAAGATGAAAGAAAACAAAAGTAATAAGAAGAAGATGGGAACATTTAGTCACATGAAGTATGAGGGTAGGGGCCCTGTGGAATAGAATTTCGTGGTGAAAGGTGGTTTTGTCGTCTGCAAAATGGCATCAAAGATTGGGTTTTATTTATTTATGTATGGGGGATTGGAGGATGGCATTGGCTTTAGCACCAAAATTCGATGAGGGCTACGGGTTGTGTTTGTGTGTTGACACAAGCATCAATATGGCTACAAATCTAAACGTGAAGATTGGTTCAAGCTCTATTGTTTGCACAAGAAACTCAAAAGAATTTCTTTTTTTATAGGCTTTTATTACTCTCGTCGCAATGAATATATCGTGTATTATAGAAGTCGAAAAAGAACATTTGATCTCTGCATGATAGAATGTTGAGTTTACATTCGAATTTCTAGATATTAAATGGTATCTTGAGGTTAGATTTGTTATAATGTCGATAACTGATATTGTCAGAAATATCAGGCTTGCGGTATAGGGATTTTGAGGTGGATATCTAGCTGATTGTGTGTGATTTCTCCGGTGAGAGGCGGTGGAGCTCAAAAAAAGATGGAGCTTTTGATTATGAAATTTGAGCGCGAAAAAGTCGCCACGTCTGCTTTGTAAGGGATCAAGTCAATGCATAGTTCTTAGAAGAGAAATCCGAGAGAGTTCTAATGGAGGTGAAGGTGATATTTATAGAGGCATTGAAAGTGGCATTGGCGAGCGGCAGGCAAGTGGTGAGAGAGTCGGAGACCGGTGGCAGAGAGCATGGCAGCTGGCAGACTGTGAGCTTGGAGGGCTGAAAGTCCTTGGCGGGCAGAGAGTCCTGGAGGACTCGGAGAGCCCTCGACGGGTAGAGAGTCTGAGAGGACTCGGGCAGCCCACGGCGGGCAGAGAGTCCTGGAGCACTCAGGGAGCCCACAACGGGCAGAGAGTCCGGGAGGACTCGGGGAGCCCACGACGGGCAGAGAGTCCTGGCGGACTCAGAGAGCCCTCGACGGGCAGAGAGTCCGGACTTAGAGCTTCGTACCGAGCTAGTTGTTAGCTGTTTTATTCCCGTTGTACTGGCTAACGATGAGGATCGTGATAGCATGAGGCGGAGCTGGCCGAGGACCCTGTCCGCTACTGGGCTTATGTTGATTTTGGTATATCAATGGCCCCCTACTCTTTGAGCTCTTCACTGTGCAAGTGAGAATCATGGAGTAAAGTTGTAGGTGACTTGTTGTGTCATTTTTCCGAGACAGATGTTTGTAGAACGATAGAAGATTCTACTAGGTGCGAGCAGAAATATGATGCCGAGCTGGAGTCGGGATTATAGAAGACGCTCGAGGGTGAGCTCAAATATGATGTCGAGCTGGAGTCGGGATTATAGTGCCGATAACGCTCTATCGGGCTTGAATCAGTGTTTGTATCGCATAGTGAATTACCAATTGTATGCTGTGCATTGTAGCGGACAGGCTTAGATGCCGATAACGCTCTATCGGTCTTAAAGTGCCGTGCATGAAGCGACGGGCTTAGAGCTTGCCGAGAGAAGTCGGGCTTAGAGCTTGCCGACTGAGGTCGGACTTAGAGCTTTCTGTCGGACTTAGAGCTTGCCGGCTGAGGTCGGACTTAGAGCTTGCCGACAGAAGTCGGACTTAGAGCTTGCCGACAGAAGCACTCAACATAGGCGGTGCCGGCCGGTGAAGCCTCAACCCAGAATCCGACAGAGCTCAGGCGATGTAACCCCATATGGTCTCAAACAACACAAGTAGAGGCAATCCCCTTCATACGTAAAAAGATGAGTCGACAAAACACGTACGCCAACCTGGAAGTTATGAAGGACCCGTATGCGAGTTTTGAAGATGACGTTGAAGGTGTTCCTTCAAGCCAAGTTGAGATGGTTCTAACGGAAAGAGGGGTATCGTTCCGTAAAACCAGTGATCCTTGCACCGAGCTTGCTTTTAAGATGCTGAAAATGATGATTTCTAGGCTGTACAACCACGAGAATCAAAGCTTTTGCTGATTTTGAAGTTGAAGATGGAGGAAAGACCTCGCCGGCGACGCCGTGAAAACAGATTTTGCGGTGGTGCGGACTACCGGAGTAGGCTTTTCTTGATGATTTTTCCCGGTGACGGAGCCAACTGATATTGTCAGAAATATCAGGTTTGCGGTATATAAATTTTGAGGTGGATATCTAGCTGATTGTGTGTGATTTCTCCGGTGAGAGGCGGTGGAGCTCATGAAAAAGATGGAGCTTTTGATTATGAGCTGAGCCTGAAAGGTTGCCTACGTACCATTTGTAAGGGATCAAGCCAATGCGTAGTTATTAGAAGAGAAATCCGATAGAGTTCTAATGGAGGTGAAGGTGATATTTATAGAGGCATGGAGCTGGCAGCTGGCGAGAGCAGGACAACTAACAGAGAGCAGGGCAGCAGGCAGACTGTGAGCTTGGAGGGTTGAAAGTCCTTGGCGGACAAAGAGTCCTGGAGGACTCGGAGAGCCCACGACGGGCAGAGAGTCCTAGCGGACTCGGAAGAGCCCACGACGGGCAGAGAGTCCGGGAGGACTCGGGGAGCCCACAACGGGCAGAGAGTCCTGGAGGACTTGAGAGCCCTCGACGGGCAGAGAGTCCGAACTTAGAGCTTCGTACCGAGCTAGTTGTTAGCTGCTTTATTCCCGTTGTACTGGCTAACGATGAGGATCGTGATAGCGTGAGGCGGAGTTGGCCGAGGACCCTGTCCGGTACTGGGTTTATGTTGATTTTGGTATATCAATAACAAATGCCTTTTTTTATTGATGAAATAAGTTTTTCTTTTCAAGATTTAGGTATCCGGACCAAGTGTTCCCATTAATTCAAAATAATTCGTTTTGTTAGTTTGTAACATCAACTATTTCGGAATTCAGTACTAGTGAATTTGTAAAATGTGACTTTTTTTATAGGTAAAATGTGACTTGTAATTAGATGTAAATGTAAGATATAGAGTTCTTTAACATGAACCGAAATCCCTTGCGACGTTATTTGCATCACACTTATTTTACTCGTGCATCACACTACATGTATATCACACTGATCTTGTGAAAGTCGGTCAATGGCTCCAGAACCGACTTTTATAAACTCGATTCTACTGTAGTACATAAAAGAGTGATTCACGTGTAGAATAAGCGTAACAAAAGAAAATGATTTACAACAAATGATGTGAATGCTTTATGAAGTGTTCTATTTTGGTATATATTGTTTTTAAAACGATGTAGTTTTGAATTTTAATGTATATATATGTATTCGATTTTCTTCGTATCATGAATCTATGGTCGAAACACACCCTTGGTATATGGGATTAGTCCGTCATTGATCAAGAAAAGACGTTACAAACCCATATTGACGTGTTTCATGTATGCATTTTACATTATGAAAGAAAATCTGAAATGACACTACTGTTGTCCTAATAAAGAGAAATTATAACTTTTTTTTTAGGAGCGAAATTATAACTTATATAATAAAAGAAAAACGTGACATGTTGTTTGATTATATATACTATTATTTAATAGAAAGAATGAGAGAGGTACAATTAGTTAGGCGTAGATGGATGGGGGAATTGCTTTGTGGAGTGGAGTAACGTTAACTTAAAGGTAAAAACCCACCACGAGTTTGCCACTACACCACGCACACGCATTAGTAGTAGTAGTCTTTTTTTTTAGTGGAAGACCGTTATGAACTTCATTCGGTTACAAGTGGGATTTACATTCTTTTTATATTTATTTACATGTTTAGAAAGTATATATATACATATACATAGTTTTCTTTTTTTTAACTAATAAATTTTAAATATTATTTATTATGAATAATATAGTTAGGTAATAAGTTTGGATATTGTAGTAACGTGAAATTTTAAAATACAACCGTTGTAGGAAGGTTATACCAAGTGACATACATTACAACCACTAATTTCTAATCTCTCACACACGATAAAAGTGTATTATGTGAAAGAGAGTAAAAATGAGAGGCTCTAATATGTGTCATTTGGTATAACCTTCCTACAACCGTTGCACCATAAAATCTCTCGTTAGTAACAGTTTAGTCTAGCTGAAGTGTGGCTTTAAGCAGTGGCGGATCCAGAAATTTTATCCAGCAGGGTCCGTAAATATTTAACACAGTTAATATTTTTTTTCACGGGGTCCGAAATATTTTTCTATAGGTAAAATATAGAGTATTCTTGTTTTTAACGAGATCCGCAGACCCCCTTTACTCAAGTGTAGATCCGCCTATGACTTTAAGAAAAAACGTTACAATGCATTTTTGAAACGCAATTCTCGATTTACATTCTTCACCAATTTTAGTGACCGGTTAGTGGGGGGAGGTGTGTTTTCTTTAAAGTAGTTGTGTAAATAATAAATTGGAGAAAATACGAGAAAAATAAATTTTTTTGGTATTCTAATAAAATATTTTTATTAGAGAAAATTGAACTATTTTTGGGGTTATTATTAGCGCTCATTTTTACTACTCATGTGGCATTCTCCCAAAGACCACAAAAATTATTTCACCACCACGATTATTTTTAATGAGCGAGCGTCGGTGAATGACTGATCTTTGTTAGAGCAAAACCAAAGTCGTCGAATAATCGGCGTTGCCGCATTTAAAAATGAAAATAGTGACACCGACACGCGTTCACGTTATAAAAGTCATCATAACTTAAACGTCCATCCCATTGATGTTGAAATCTCAAAAGGACCGTCAGTGACACTGACATTCTTAGTGTGGTGCCGAAAGTAAAAACAATAATATATGTGTGGTGCTGGAAATAGAAAAAAAATATTCATAAAAATGATGCCTATAACAAAAACAAGGGTGCCAATAGAACTCACCTTCTGTTTTTAGGGCTCAATTTTTTTGGTATAAAGTATTGTTATTTGTATAACTTATAATAATCATCGGAAAAAAGCAATGGGACCGTGCTACAAACGGCAATTTTTTTGGTAGCATGGATGCTCAAGATTGGGTGGATGGTACATCTAATACATGATAGTTCGGGGCGAGATGACATTACAAATTGGAGGTAATTATTTCGGGAAGTTATTATGAGAGCTTGGTATTGGAGGAACCAAGTAATTCACTACACGGATGCTCAACGTACTCCAACAACGGTCTTCTTATTTTAGGCAGTTAACAAGTCAATAGAATTGAAAATCTCTTGGCACACCGAGTAGGGGATAGATCCCAGAAGTTTTTTTTAATTTTAAAACGTGTATTGGAGTTGTTTTTTCATTTTGGGATCGTTATGATATATGCTTTTCCACAGTTTTTAATAAAAGACCTAGTTTACACCCAAAAAAAACTTATTGATATGCCAAACCCGGATTTCAGCCCCAGTATCCCAATTGGTCCGAGGCTTAGGCCCATTGGCGGATCTTGGGCCTCAATCCATCAAGTCCGCATTTTATAAGCCGGACCCAAACGACCGTCGATCCCCAAAGCTCTCATTCGCCATACACGGTTTGTTGTTATACACACGAGGATCGTGACGGTCCGCATTCGGCGATACGGATACTGATCCGCCTCAATGACCCGACTCAAAGGCGATGACAACAAGACAAATGAGGAGATGAGACCGACTGTCTACCAAGCCCGCTTACCGCTAGCACGTCTTGACAGTTGTCTTACTTATCTAGGCGTAATTATATTTAATTTTATCAAGTTCAACGTCTTGTCACACTTAGCTAATCATAATTAGCGTATTGCCTATATATACCGGGCCATAATGTGGCGAAAGGATCGGAAAAGAATACACACGAGACTACTACTGCATCGATTTGTCCATTATTGTGTTTCTCCTTTTCTACCATCGTATCCGCCACCTACTTCTTCATCCGGTTCATAAGAACCACTACTTCTTATCGGAGAAATCATGCATAGTCAGCCAGATAATCACCTATAAAATTATATACCGCAAACATGATATATCCAGCAATATCACTTATAATAATCATTGGTTTCATTTATTAAACAATCACTTAATTACTTGCAATGTTAATGTAGTTTCATGCATATGAATTATTTGTTTACATAAATTAATACACGTATATAATGTTTATAAAAAAATTGTTTAAAGATATCAAAATTATATATAATTTAAGAAGAAAAAAGGTAAAAATAAAATGTAAATAAATCCTTATATGCATCATTTATTTATTTGTTCCAGAAAAGCCAAGATACTATCACTTTTGTTATTTCCACATGTCACAACTAGAGAATCTTTTTCAAAGGTTTAAACATCTCAAAGCATTTATATGAAAATCCGGCACTATGAATATGACTGATGGAATCATGGAACCTAGGGTGACGTGCGAGTTGGCGACAGATATGTTTGTACGTTACCCGATTGAAACTTTATATATTTGAGTTACATCGGTATCCCGTAAATACTTTTAAAAATATCTACATACCTTACCTTTTCTTTTTTTATTGGAGGAAATGATTGGAAGGACAAAAATTATCATAAATGAAGATGTAAAGACATCTTTTATTTTTTATGATTAAAAAGGACAAATTAATAATAAATAAACTGAAATGCCTTTGTTTTTTTCTTTTTCTTTTTTTCCTTTTTGGCCATTTGGAGTAAGTGCCGTGCAATCTTGATTTGGATTTAATGAACTTTTGAAAGAAACATTTAATGAGATAATTCAGCCATAATTTCTTTCTCACTCATTAATATTCTTTGACTAATTCATTCCCCAACGTAAAATGTAAAGAAAAAAAACAACTGAAATAAGAATAACATTAATAAAAAGATTTAGTTAAATAAAAAAATAGAATTCCACATAAAAGTGTATTCACAGCCTAAAAAATATAGTAACAAAAAACAATAACAATCAATAAATATAGTTACAATAAAAAAAATGTTGTAACATATGAAAAGAAACTAATTGCAACTAATAAAATAAAGTTACAACCAAAAGATGTAGAAAACACGAAAAAAAAGTAGAATAATCAATAAAATAGATATAATTCACTGTAACCAAAACATGTAGTAACATTGAAAATAGATATAATGTAGTAACAAGTAATAACAATCAATAAAAAATGTAGTAACATATGAAAAGAACTAGTTGCAACCAATAAAATAAAGTTACAGCCAAAAAGATGTAGCAAAATTCAAAAAACAAGTAGTAATAATCAATAAAATAGATATAGTTACAGCCAAAACATGTAGTAACATATGAAAATAGTTGCAGCAAAACATGTAGTTACATCAATAAAATAGAGACTAGTGTAAAACATGTAGTAACATTTAAAATAGATATAATGTAGTAACACTGATATGGATCGAGTAACATATGTGGAGTAATTTTGTATGAAAATTATAGATAAAGTGAATATTTTGTTTTACATTAGAATAAAAAAATGTGTAGTGATAATTGATGCGTAAATTATGGAGATTGATTGACGGTGATAATAAATGGTGAAGATGGATTAAATGCATTAATTGGAATCATTTCATCAATCCCAAGAAAGCACATTGATTTTTTCCTTTTTTGTGGTGGAAACATATTTGATATACGCGAACCAGAATGGGGTCTTGTTCATCTAGATTGGATCTGCTATCATGGCCCAATAATAGGGATATGGGGCCTCTTTCCCCTCTATCCGCGTCCATAAGCCGGATCCTACCCGCCGTTCGTAAGCCGGGTCCAATCCGCTGGTCATAAGCCGGACATCCTCTCCATGTGATTCCTACCCATATGATCAAGCTAATATCAAGACAAGGCAAATCTGAGGCCATTTGCGCCGCCATACTTATCTACTTGGTGGCTAAAGCAAGCAAATTTGGCTAGGCCACTTGTATTGCATGCATGATTATCTTTAATTATGTATTCTTAATTGTCTTGTCATGAACAGTAAACCGACATAGTCTTTGCCTATATATATGGGATCACAATGTAATAGAAAGGATCCAATAATTAACACACTGAGCTACTCTGTCAATTTGTCGACTCATTCATGTGTTCTTTCCCTTAGCACGTTTCCGACGGTATTGTTCTTGTCCACCACCATACTCCCTCCGAAGAAATCACATATATAAAGCCTCATATCTTCAAGATAAACATTGTTACCGCAAACCTGATATTCTACGCAATATCAATATTGATTAAAATAGGTGTTTTATCCCCCTTTTTTTAAACATAATTCGAAAATCGGATTGATTGGTAGAATCATTTAAACTTTACAAAATTCAAAAATCATTTGATATTAATGTACTAAATCTGGTAGGTTGTGATTTTTTTCTCTCTCTTTGAGATAATAAGGGGGGATGATAATAGATCGTAACCGACATCGCATAAAATCAGTGTATTAAATGTATAAAGATTTAAACCGTAATCAGGGAATGTATTTAATAATTAGTACAAAAGGGTATTTTGGTAAGTTTATGTTGGAAGTAATATTTGTGTTTAGATGATGATTCGTCACGTAATTAATAAGATCACTTATAACCCATGATGATGAAATCATAACTAGCTGTTATAGTGCATAATAAAAGAAGAAGCAAAAGCGATCAGAGAAAATGTATAAGTTCTATCTGAAGTCCGAACTTTGTATAGGTTGTTTGAGACAAGCATTGTAATAGATATGAACTAGACAAGCAATTTGAGTCGACAAGAAAAGCGAGTATACTTATGAAGGCGAGGGTTGAGACTCAGTTATGAGAAAAGCGAAGAAGATAAGTCTGGCTGAGGGTCTGAGACTCGGTTGGCTTATCTAGAAGATCAAGAACCGAGGTCACAGACTCGGTTTGTCGAAGATGAAGGATCGAGGTGGCAAACTCAGTTAAAATCTGATTAAGTCGTGACTATAAGTCAGGATTCAGGAAAGTCTGTGGTGACCTGAAACTGAACTATAGATCATGTAAAGCTGAATAATCTTAAGGACAAAGATTATCAGTTATCAGGAGAATAAGGAAGTGAATGGTGTACTCCGACTTAGTCAATAAAAGTCGGATGTCAAGAATACAAGGTACTCGATTTTGAAGAAGAGTAGAAAAGCCGAGTTAAGGCCTTGTTGAATTTGAATCGACAAAAGCGACAAAAGGTCGTACATATGAACGTTGGCTAAACGACAAATGTAACGGCTACAAGAGCTAGTTGACCGTTACATCACCCCTATAAATACACAGAGAAAAAGGATTGAGAAAGAGAGGATCAGAGAGGTTTTGAATAGCACATATCTAAAGATCCAAATCCAGAAAATCAGATTTCATATCTAGAAAAGGGGAAGCCAACAGAATTGCCTTGGAGATTTAAAAGAAAGATCCAATAACCCATTAAGGGGGAAGAAGGCATCTTAGAGCTACAATGCTATATCCAGAAGAATCAGATAGCTCACTGAATTAATCTTTTGATTAATTCTAAACCTAACCTTTGTGAAAAAGGGTTGGTTGTGCATAGTTTCAGGAGAGCAATTCCACCTTTCCTCAAACGGTTGCAACTTGGTTGCCACAACTGTTGGTGCAGTCTACGGACTGTGTGTATGTCAGTGGTGAGCTGGTGAATGAGTCATTCCTCCTCTAAAGGATCATTGTGCAGAATGAATGGAGCAATCCTACCTTTCTTCGTTATGTGTAGACAGTTAAACTAGGGTGTCGTGAAGGACTGTCATTGTGCTAGGATTTTGTAACGGTTATCTCAAGATTCTAGTGATACCTCCTACACCACAGGAGAAGGGGAGACGTACGGGATTACACCACCCGGAACTTCCATAAACAAATCTTGTGTTGATTTACTTTATGCATTTATATTCGTGCTGTGATTGTTTTAATTATTGTATAATCACTTCATCACTTCACTCAGCAAACATTAGACACTGAGTCAGCACCAAACTGATACATAGAAGGTTCAGATCTTTATTGACACATCTTGCACTAAAGGCTAGTTCTATCCGCTGCCAGTTGACTAGACTAAGAATAAGTCAGTATTGACTTATACTCAATTGAGTTTGCTGAACTCCGCACAAGTTAAGGAACAGGAACAAAACCGAATCGCGGCGTCGGTTTAAAGTTTGAGAGAAACTTCGGTTCTGGTACTTTCGATTTTGGGAAAGTTTTGGTGACAAGTTTATTCAACCCCCCTTTCTAAACTTGTGTTAGTCTTTCCAAGGGACCAACAGTTTATGACGGTTTTGTCCTGATTAATAATCAGTTTACTTGGATCCTGATAAATTTATTAATATGTCATTCTTGGCAAAAACCTATTTTTTATTTAATTGATGCATGGCTCAGGTAAAATAAACGCCTTATACATTACATTCATATTTTCTGGGGTTAGAGGTAGCTCGGAATGTGGATGGTATTTTTTTATCCCAACGCAAATATGCATTGGATATTATATCTGAAACAGGCATGACAGATTCACCACCGGTTGATTTTCCGATGGCACAAAATCACAGCCTCGCCACGGCTCAAGGAGACTTGTTGGAGGATCCCAGTCTTTATATGCGGTTAGTTGGTCGCTTAATTTATTTGGGTGTTACTAGGCCGGATTTGGCATATTCAGTACATATTCTCTCGCAGTTTATGCAGGCTCCTCGAGTTGCGCATTGGGACGCAACTCTTCGTGTTGTTCGGTATCTATCGCAGAACCCGGGACAGGGTATTTTACTTAAGGCGGATAGTCCTTTAAAACTTGAAGGATGGTGTGATTCAGATTGGGCGTAGCGCCTCGACGCGTCGCTCCCTTACGGGTTGGTTAGTTTACTCGGTACTTCCCGATCTCTTGGAAAGCGAAAAGCAGTGACCGTCTCTCGGTCTTCGGCTGAAGCGGAGTATAGATCAATGGCAACCATTACATGTGAATTAAAATGGTTAAGGCAACTACTTGGTGACTTAGGTGTTCAACTTCCTCTCGGCAGTATTCTTCATTGCGACAGTCAGGCAGCAATTCATATTGCTAATAACCCGGTATTTCACGAGCGCACAAAACATATTGAAGCCGATTGCCACTTCGTGCGTGACGCCATTAATACGGGCATTGTATCTCCGACGTATGTCCCATCGAGACAACAGCTTGCGGATATGCTTACAAAAGCACTTGGCGCACAACAATTGAAATTTTTGTTGGACAAGTTGGGTGTGCGTCTTTCGCGTCCTCCAACTTGAGGGGTATTGGGATATTTTATGATGTTATTTCTATTTATTTGTAAGGGTATTATGGTACTTACAGAGAGGATTAGGGTACGAGGTCTGAGCTATATATATACATGGACGTGTAATGATGAAAGGTAGAACAATGAAAAGAAATTAAATTATCTTCTCCAAATTCTGCTTTGAGTTTTATTCCCTTTAACAACTCATGGACCAATCTGGTCCCAAAACTACTTTTGGCCCATAATCAGAAATCAAGTATGTGCTTCAGACTTCAGCACAGTATATATGTAGCAGAGCGCAGAACGTCTTTATTGACCGATGTATATGAAAACCTTCTTACCTCAAAACATGACAATTTTCTGAAACAAGACATTAAAACACCAACGATCTACGATCATTCTATAAGAGCAGAACACAACTTAACGTCGGGTTTTTAGTGATCTCAATGTTCCATGAAACTCTAACCATTAAACGATAAGGTAAGACCGAAAAGAATGAACCATTACCTTAAAAAAACACAACAACAACGGATGATTGTTGTACTTCGAATTAAACCAAGAAGAATTGCAGATCCACAAATCCTACGAATAGACATCACAACTCAACATCAAATCCACAAATAACACAAACCTAAACATGACTTGGATCGGAAAGAAAAAACATCAAGCATTTCCCTTGAAAATGCGTTGCAGATGACGGATTCACGTTTATGTTGCTGAACTTTGTATATAGTATTCGCGTGATCAAGACACACCGACACCATTGCATAAAAATTATGTGGCCCACGTGTACTCATGACTGGATACACATACATCTTAGAGGAAACACGTGTCCTTATTAGATTTGTGGTTTTTTTTTTTCATTGTACTAAAATAATTGAGTTTTGTTGCATGAAAAATAATATTAAATCCTTTTGTACCTATACTGATACTTGAGATTTTTTTTTAATCTTTTTTTGTATTTAAATAAGGTACTATGGTAAATAGTAAATACTATTTATATACCATGGATAGTCTCACTAGATCCATATTTCTATTTTTTTATTTTTTTTTGAGATATGTCGCTGTGTGGTGGGATATTTTACAGTTTCTGCGAACTTTACGGAATAAATTGTGAGAATCACCACGAAGCGCAAAAAAATACCAATTTTGATTCGCGATTTTCTCCCGCTTTTTTCACCACAATGCACGATCTTAAGGGACACCCTTCCCTATTGGGTTCCCTTCCCAATTAGGGTTTAGTTTGGTTAAAAACACCAAAATGCGAAAATGGGAGTGGTATTTCGACAAGAGAGTGGTAGTCGCATAAATGGCCCGGCAAAATAGTGGTAGATCGGCAAAGCTCCCGGTGTGGTAGTAGGGTAGAAGTGGTTTCACAGGGATGCTCCATGTACATGTGACTGTTTTTCATAATACACAAATTTTAGCGTAAGTTTATCAAACTTAAACGTATCAATTTCCTTTTTTGTTTCAGCGTAAGTTTATCAAACTTACACGTATCAATTTTTTTCAACTTTAAAAAGTGTTTTATTTTTCATTTTGTTTAACAATAAGGTTTTGTTTGATTCCCTTTTCTGACATTGTTATCGACTTTGCTTTTCTTTTCTTTCTTTCTTTCTTTTTTTTTTCACCGCACACACATCTTTGTCTCAACTAGAGTTCGAATCCGAAACCTGATTGAATCATATTATTAGAAGAAAAAAAATCCAACCATTTAGCAAATAATATACACGTCCTACTCTCCCATTACAAAATAACTGATACAGTTGTTAAAATAATTCGTTTCATTTTACGTGACGCAGTTACATTTTCAATACATTATTTATTATGTTGTTGTTTTTTTTTCCGTTTACCCTTAATTATTTAAAAGTTGAAATAAAAACAAAACTGTCGTTTTGGTTATAGTCAAGGATTTTTTTTATTCATTCTGCTATTCAAATTAAAACATTAGTTCACTTGTTTAATATGCGTGTGTTTTACAACTGCATCGATTATTTTGGGACGGAAGAATAATCGGTAATTGTGTATTTTTCTTTTGGGTTTTATTGGGATGTCTGTTAGCTGACATTCTCTTACTGACTTTAAAATTCATTTACCTTGCTTTAATTATTATTATTTTATTAAACAATTTGCAATAAATGAAATTATCATCAAGAACCTTTATTTTTATTTTTTGCCGGAAGAAACTTTATTGTATCGGATCAACAATATATATATATATATAATTTCTTGTCTATAGTTTAATTTCTTATCTATAGTTTACAACGTTACTACAAATAATATCTTTAGTGACATAAAAAGCGAAAACACATTCCTGCAAAAAGGGAGCATGCCACCCTCAGCTTTTGACCATGCCAGTTATGCTCATCAGGGAACCCGTGACACATTTATACCAACTAATTAAATTCCTCTACTTATTTTAGTATTCTTTCCGTCCCAATTTGTTTGAGAGATTTTAAAACTTATAATATTTAATGAGATATTAATTAATAAGTTGTCTAGTTATTTAAAACTTGATCAATTTATATTTTTGTCCTTTTTATATGTAGAATTATTTTCACAATATTTAAGAGACATCAATTAATGAGTTGAAGCAACTTAGGCAATTAAAGCAAAAACTTTAATTCTATTTAGAGTTAGGGGCATTTGGGAAAAACGGGTCTTTGACCAAAAAACTTGGGAAAAACGGTTTCCTCCCAAAATTTGAATTTTTTTCTTCCGTTTTAGGTGTTTTTGAACCAAACTAAAACCCTGTTAGGAAGAAAGCGGCACCCTTAGGGATTTGAGGCCTTAAGATCGTGCGCGTTGTGAAAGAAATGGGAGAAAATCATGGTCAAACTTCACTAAAATCCAAAACACCCTTTTTTCCAAACTTTTTTCCAAAAGCAGCCCTTCTTTACTCATTATCCCTTAGAGAGTTATATGACTTATTTTGAGACATCCAAAAAAGGAATAAGTCCCAAACAAATTGGGACGGAGGGAGTATAATTGATATATTCATCATGTTGAAACATGGACGAGAGACTTGCAGTTGAAGAAAGATTAACAGAAGCAATACAAATGTAAAGTATGACGGAATTGATAAAACACAGAAAAAAAATAAAACATAGTGATTTAACGTGGTTTCCGGCATTGTGCCGACTACTCCACGGACAGAAAATGAGATATAGTATTCCTCACAAAGTGAAAGACACACACTTGAAAGACACACTCTTGCATTGATTACAACATTGGTATTTATAGGCACAAATTCCAAACCCAACCGCTAAAGATCTTAGTCAGAATTGTCATAAATACCCCAGATGTGGACCCCAGCTCCAACTGTTATCCACCAGACGAAACTCAGCTTCAAGCTGACTTTCTAGCCTTGTAATCAACTGCCCAGATGTAGAACTCATTTATACTCGTGACTGTAAGCGATTGTTGACTTTAGAAGAAACTCAATTGCACTTTATCAAATTGAGTTTCACAGAATTGAATATACTTAACTGAACTGACCATCATTCTCAGTCTCAGTTTCTCAGATTATTCATCAGTTTAAAGATCAAGTCACCAAAAACTGACAAATCTCCACCTTGACTTGAACTCTCATTCAACGTCAATCAGATTGCATAAGCAGATGTACTTGTACCAGATGCATTCATCAATGCCAGGATGTACAGTACCAGACTTCTCCTCAAAATCCACTCAGGTTGATCTGCCCTCAACTGAGTATCCTAGTTTCAGTTTACAAGCTTTGAATATTCAGCAAGTCCAGACACAACTGAAACTTGCTATGCTGAACTGGTTTAGTGAACATATCAGCAGGATTATCCTTGGTGCTGATCTTCTTCACTACAACCCTCTTCTCATTTCTCAGAAAATAATACCTCACATCAATATGCTTGGTTCTCTCATGATGAACCCGATCCTTAGCTAGACAAATTGCACTCAAACTGTCACTATAAATCTCAGCTTGATCCTGATGTAGCCCCAAATCACCGACTAGTCCTTCAACGAGATACCCTCCTCGTTGCTTGCCAAGAAGAGCCATAAGCTCGGCCTTGATGAGTTGATAAGGCCATTGTTGCCTGAAGAGTTGCTTTCCAGCTGACAACTGAATTCTCCAATGTGAAAACCTAACAGTCATAGATTTTCATCGTCCATATCACTGATAATCGGTATCACAATATCGCGTGATCGATTATTGATTATCACCTCCATAAATGAGACCAACATCGGTTGTACCTAAGGTACACGAACATTCTTTTCACGACTTTCCAGTGTTCCTTTCCAGGTTGAGCCATAAACCTGCACGACAAACTGATCGCTGAGCGGATCGGTCTAGTGCACACCATGGCATACATCATCGCGCCAATCGCACTAGCATAGGGAACTTTTGACATGTATTCCTTCTTCTCTGCTGACTGTGAAGCAAAAACTGACAAATGAACATTTGATGTCATAGGAGTATCTATTGGTTTAGTAGCTGACATACCAAACTTTGACAAAATCTTCTATATATAGCCCTGGTGAGATAAAAACAGTTTCTTCTGACTTCTATCTCTCCAGATCTCCATCCTCAAAAATTTCTTGGCTGCACCCAAATTTTCATTTCAAACTCAGCACTGAGAAGGTCTGTTAGATACTAAACATCAGACTTCTTATTTGCAGCTAACAGCATGACATCCACATATAACACAAGATAGATGTATGATTCATCATCCAACTGATTGTTGTAAACACATCAATCATAAGGACTTCTGATGTAACCCAACTGGATCATGTAATTGTCAAACCTTTTATGCCACTGTCTAGGAGCTTATTTCAATCCATACAAGGACTTCTTCAACTTACACACAAGATCTTTCTTACCTGGGAACTTGAAACCTACGGCGAGTCTGTTGAAATAGTGCCCTAAACCCAATCGGGTTGGACCAGATCCGACCGGGTCAGATCATTCCTACTATTTCTTTATGATTATGCATATATAATAAATGGTTTTTCTGTTGTCGTGTATTTGTTCTTTGATGAGCGTTATTTTTCACCAAATAAATTTATTAAATACTCAAGACAACGGTGACTAAACAAGCTCTCTAACCGGCAGTGTACCGGGTCGATTGCGAGTAAAGCTACAGGAGTCCGAGGTCGATCCCACAGAGAAGATGTGCTTGTAAGTACCAAAGTGAACTTCTAACTTAGTCTAGGCAAACAAGCGGTTGGTTGGTTGTTATTACACTATGCTAAAACATAAAAGAGAGAGAGAAGATTAAACTACTAGATTCAACGAGGAGAAAGGGACATAGCCGAACCATGATCAATGTGACTAATCTCAACCCTAAGGTAGACAAAACCGGGAGTGTGCATTATACTAAACGAACTCTTGCATTCAATTTCACGGTGCGAACTCCTAAACCCGGTGCTAAAGCGTCTGAACAACTCTCTTCTAACACCTTATGCCATGTTAAGGTCGAACAACTCTCTCCTAACAAGTCATGTTTTGCACTCGAGCCGCTTAAACGTATAAACGAGTAACCTCACAACGAGCTCGGCTTAACAACTAAACCGAGACTACACCACGATCCTAGAACCCTTTTCCCACACTCCTCTCTCTGAACAACTCTCAAGAGTGATGTGTGTGATATTTGACCTAGGTAGCTAATCTAGCTCAAATCCGTTATAACAAGTTCTAAGACGTGAAACATGCAAGAAACAACAATAAAACGCAACACCCACTCCCAATTTCATCACCCAAAGGGTGATTTCATCACATTTCACCTAGTTTGGCTATGGGGAGAAATTAGCTACACATTATACAATCTAAACAACAAACAATGAAGGAAAACATAGCAATAACAACAAAAGAACAAGCAAACATACTTACTTGATTGAGATTTAAGAGAGGGAAAATTCGTGCTCCAAAAGATCAAATTTTTGACAATCGAAATGTTACGGATCGAAGATTTGAGTTATATAATCAAAGAGAGGATTGAAAGACGATTCTAACGGTATATTACACTAATTCTAACTCCTAAAAACGAAGAAAATCGCCCAAAATTACCCTAAAACAACTCTATTCGCGTTCCCCTCCTTTTCTGTGAAATTTGCAGCTTTTTATAGCGGAGAACGACCCAAACGCTGGTTTGAAGGCTTGGAAACAGCGTTTGGAGGGGTGTACTCTCTGTTTCCAATCTTTGCACTTGAAACTTATTTGGTTTGGGAGCTTGGAACCGGCGTTTCGCATGATGCAGTTTTTCTCGCTGTAGTAAAACCTTCATAACTTCTTCGTCCGAGCTCCTATTGGGGTGATTCAAGATGCGTTGGAAAGCTCTTTCAATTATATACAACTTTCATGAAGAAGTCATGACCAGAAAATGCCTCCATCATGGGTAAAAATGCTTCTGAATCAGAACAGTCACTTGGGCACCAACTCTTTTTCTTCCTTTTCCTATTCTTTCTTCTTTCTTGGCTCATTCTTGCACCTTGATCACACTTATCATCATAAATCTTCGCCTTCCGGGTTCTCGAGACACCAATACCCTACGTCATCACAACAACCAAAAACAACCAAAACATTCCGGAGGGTAAAAGTGCTCGGAATAGGGTCAATATCAATAAAAGGAGGTAGTAAACCATCAAAGTGACGGATTTACTCCCGTGCTATAAACTCACGATATTACCCCTAAAACGGTCTAAATTACCAAGAAACATGCTAAAAGTGTGGTAAGCGGGGTAAAAGATGCACCGGAATCATGTAAAGTTGACTCTCATCAACCACCCCACACTTAGCCTTTGCTCGTCCTCGAGTAAAAAAGTAGGCGTTTAAAACAAACCAAGGGATTCAACTTTATGATGTAGGTGCTACTACTCTCACTCTCGAGGTGGCCCCAAAGTAAGAAACACGAACATAAATACATTGGTACAACATTATCAAGAAAATGGAGTGTGTGTGGTGCCAAGCTAAAACCAAATGCTCAAAATGATTTTCGGGCTTGAATCCCAACCAAAAGTCTACCAACCGTCTCATAATCACTAGCCTCTCCACTAATCAAGGTCACTAAGTTTGGACACGATCGGGTAGGACTTGAAGGGTTATAACGTTAGGCTAGTGGAAATTTCGGTTAATCGAAAGGGTATTTTGGGAGGCTGGAGAAAAAAATAATGAGTGAACCTAATCAACCAAGTACCATCTAAACTTTATCATACAAACCACCCCAAAACTCCTTTTGATCAACTTTGACACCTTGGGAACCATAGGATACTAACGCACCCGAACTCATTGGCAAACTCGACTATATTTCAAGTGTTATGAGGTGAGATCGAATACATTAGCACCTATCTCACTATCCCAACTCCAACATCATAAGTAAAACTTTTGAGCTCATTACTTTGACTCCACGCCTTTTATTTCTATAAACATCAACTTTTATTCAATGAGAGCTAATGTATTTTGAACTTGTTTGATTGATTTTTTTTTTTTATTTTTTATTTTTAAAGAGAAGATAGAAGAAGGTTCTTTTCCTTGGCCCAAAAGCCGAACACCAAGCCCAAACGAGCTCCTCAACACCTTATAGCTCAAAACAAGAAACAACAACCCAATCAAAACATCATATTTCCCCACCCCACACTTGTTTTAGCAAGTGTGCTCCAACCAAGGACCAGTCCACTCGTAGGGTTAAAATGAAGGAAATGTGACCATAATTAAGGCTCGGGGTAGGTTTCGACTAAGTAACAAAACGGCTCTAAAATGAATGGTGGTCGACCATTCTATCAAGGTGAGAGGGGTTCTGAAGGGTAAATGTTCAGTTAAGGCTTATTTGGCTATGGTAGGGTCAAAAGAACGCCAAAACCGTCATCCCATGTCCTACTTAGGTGAACCTTAAACATTTCGCCTCGAGACTAGTGATATGAGAGGTGGTAGCAATCAAATTGTGCACAAAGTGTAGCTTTCGTGAAATTAATAAAACTCCATTCTCAAGATAATATCAAACCACAATGTACATGTTCGGGATCCCGACTAAGGTGATCACCACTCAAATGTGAAAATAACACATACAACACGGTGTTAAGACCCTTGAAAATTTTTAAAATTACCCAAAAATCGACTCGAGCCCGATCATAGGCTAAGCATACCACATTTATAGCACATTTAACAACGAAAACAAAAAAAATGCTAAGTCTCCCACCCCACACTTAAACGAAACATTGTCCTCGGTGTGTGAGAGATAAAAAGAGTAAAAGACTTATTTGTTTGACCAAAACCCGGCAGAAAGGCGACTTTAGCCCACGTGACATCTTCTAGTAAGCTCCATCTCGAATACACGAACACCATGTGAGCAGAAAACAAGCAGCAAACACATGCACGGAAAAAATCCACGTGCCAAAAGATGGTGATAGATACGAGATATATAAATATAGAAGCCATGCCACAATCAAGGTATCAAAGCATATCAACCATACTAGGCGGGAAGTGCCTTTGGATGTAAAGATAATCAAAAGAAACACAGAGCATCCACGCATAAAATAAGGCCACAGAGGCACACATAAAAACATCCCCGTCTATGTACAAAGGCCAGAACCAAAAGGAAATTCTCATCCCACACTCTCTTTTAAGCAAAACTCTCCCCTCTTACAACCAAAAACTACTTCAAAAACATAATTATTACCAAAAGGGTGGGTTGCCTCCCACAAAGCACCTTTGTTTTATGTCTTTGGCTCGACAAAATGACTTATACGGTGCCAATTTTTTCAAAGTTATACTATTGGCACAAAGTAGAGAAAAAGTAGAAGTGCTTTGTTTAACGTCGTTAGCATCGACGTAGTGGCGCTATACGGACTCATACCACAAAAGACTCAAAACAACTCAAGACAACATTTTTAATTCAATCAAAAATCACCAAAAACCATCAACCGAAATCCGAACTCAAGAATATCAACAATTCAAGGAGAATAAGCATAGCAAGCATAGGGGAAAACGAGTTCATTAGGAACTTACCGCACATGGCTCTTGGGAATCCCTTTCGTTGAAATCCGCCATCATCCTCTTCTTGAAATTACCATCCCATGGTAGTTGTTCCCTTTCATAAATCTTGTGAGCTTTATCTACCGGAGAGTAAAGAATGTAGTAGTCCGGGACCGGTATGCTAATAACCTCCAACTCTTCCGGTAACTCTACCATGGATGTCATACCAAGCTCATGAGATTTCATCACACACTCCAAAATTGCATCATCATACACTTCAATCGGGAGTGGTGGTGAAATGGGCGATCCGTCTTCTCTTCAAACTCGAATCCGGTTCTTCAAAAAGTGCGCTCAAAATCATCATACACTCCTCCAAGTCATTGTCTTGCATTTCTTGGAGGGCGGTGTAATAGACAAACATTGCACCTCTTCCATCTCTTCTTCATCCCAAAATGAGCTACTTTCATCACCAAAGATTTCATGTTGAGTCTTAGCAATGGTTGGTTCCACCATACATTCCACCAAGGCATCATCAATGTTTACATCGGGAAGTGAGGGTGTAATTGGAAGAACGTGAAACCTACCATAGTCAAACTCCACAAGAGGAGACTCTAGTGACATGGGCGATCCCAACTCAATCTCTAGCTCGGAAGACGCTTCATCTAGATAAAAATCATCATCCTCTCTCTCCGTTTTCCTTGAATGAGCCTCTTCTCGCTCTTTTCCCACGGCTTCAGCTCCTTTCTTGTTTCTTCTTCTTTCTCAAACCTCCTCTTTTCATTTAGTTGCACTACTCGATCTTCAAGATTTTGCAAAGATTCTTCTTGTTGGTCCAACAATTTCTCATGGTGTGCATCTTCAATCTTTTCCCTACCGACTTCATCTCACTCGGTTTCTTGCGTCTTGGCCCTCTTCTTGTCTCGGAAACATAAAGTCTTGAAGTTTCCGCAATCCGTTCAATTTGGTCAAAGCGCTTGATCAGGTTGTAACATCATTATGTCACCACCGGCTTGAAGCATGAAGTCGGTTTTGCATATCTTGATCAAGTCCCCTCAAGAAACAATGGACTTGGTCCCCAAGAGTGACTCCATGTATACGGGACATTGGCGCAACAAGGCCTTATACCGTTCCCATGCCTCGAGTAGTGACTCGTCTTCATAAGCATCAAAGGTCATAATTGCCTCTTTCAAATCAAAAACTTTTCCCGGTGGATAGTATTTAAGCAAAAATGTGCGCACCACCTCGGTCCAAGTGTGTAGGGAGTCATGCCTTAAGGAGTCATACCACGCCTTGCTTGGTCTTTTAGAGTGAATGGGAACAAAAGTAGCTTGATTGCCTCTTCACTAACACCTTCCATCCTTATAGTCCGACACACCTCGAGATAATGATCTAGGAAGAAATAAGGATTTTCGATTTCCGTCCCTCTAAAGGTTGAGTTGTCCCTAATCATATTGATAATATTTTGCCCAATACTCATAGTGTTGGCGGTGATCGGGGGCAACCTTATCGGACTATGCCCCACCAAGTCGGCCCGTGGCATGACCAAATCTCTACAAGTCCGCACATCTCTTTGATTCGGTGCGGATTGGGAGTTTGCATATGAGCTTGCATTAATGCTTGAAATCGCTCTTGTACTTGATTCATGAGCCAATTCATAGCATTCGGGTCCATCGGTGGCATTGCTCCACCTTGTCCTTTCCTTGGCAGTTTACCCTTTGTTGAACATTGTTACTTAAGGATTGGCCTTGAGCTCGATTAGTAACTCCTTGACCTCCCCGATAGAAGGGTGTTCCACAAAAACTTGGCCTCCACGACCAACTTGATTAGTGTCTTGGTCCATTCCCGTTTGTTCGGACTCAAACCTTCAAATCTAGCAATCAAATTCCCAACTAGAAGCCCCTTCCTCTTTGTTTAGCAAATGTCTCCATTCTAGCAATGTAAGGTTCAAGCGGTTCTCAAAAACTCCGGAAATGCACTACAAAACACCAAACAACAAGAAAACAATAAAATAAAACCTAGGCCCAAGCCTTCGGTTCACTTGCAAGATATCACAAATAGCACACAATTCCCCGGCAACGGCGCCATTTTGATGAGCGTTATTTTTCACCAAATAAATTTATTAAATACTCAAGACAACGGTGACTAAACAAGCTCTCTAACCGCGAAAGTGTACCGGGTCGATTGAGTAAAGCTACGAGGAGTCCGAGGTCGATCCACAGAGAGAAGATGTGCTTGTAAGTACCAAAGTGAACTTCTAACTTAGTCAGGCAAACAAGCGGTTGGTTGGTTGTTATTACACTATGCTAAAACATAAAAAGAGAGAGAAGATTAAACTACTAGATTCAACGAGGAGAAAGGGACATAGCCGAACCATGATCAATGTGACTAATCTCAACCCTAAGGTAGACAAAACCGGGAGTGTGCATTATACTAAGCGAACTCTTGCATTCAATTTCACGGGTGCGAACTCCTAAACCCGGTGCTAGCGTCTCGAACAACTCTCTTCTAACACCTTATGCCATGTTAAGGTCTGAACAACTCTCTCCTAACAAGTCATGTTTTGCACTCGAGCCGCTTAAGCGTATAAGCGAGTAACCTCACAACGAGCTCGGCTTAACAACTAAACCGAGACTACACCACGATCCTAGAACCCTTTTCCCACACCCCCTCTCTCTGAACAACTCTCAAGAGTGATGTGTGTGATATTTGACCTAGGTAGCTAATCTAGCTCAAATCCGTTATAACAAGTTCTAAGGCGTGAAACATGCAGAAACAACAATAAACGCAACACCCACTCCCAATTTCATCACCCAAAGGGTGATTTCATCACATTTCACCTAGTTTGGCTATGGGGAGAAATTAGCTACACATTATACAATCTAAACAACAAACAATGAAGGAAAACATAGCAATAACAACAAAAGAACAAGCAAACATACTTACTTGATTGAGATTTAAGAGAGGGAAAATTCGTGCTCCAAAAGATCAAATTTTTGACAATCGAAATGTTACGGATCGAAGATTTGAGTTATATAATCAAAGAGAGGATTGAAAGACGATTCTAACGGTATATTACACTAATTCTAACTCCTAAAAACGAAGAAAATCGCCCAAAATTACCCTAAAACAACTCCATTCGCGTTCCCCTCCTTTTCTGTGAAATTTGCAGCTTTTTATAGCAGGAGAACGACCCAAACGCTGGTTTGAAGGCTTGGAACCAGCGTTTGGAGGGGTGTACTCTCTGTTTCCAATCTTTGCACTTGAAACGCTATTTGGTTTGGGAGCTTGGAACCGGCGTTTCGCATGATCTGAGTTTTTCGCTGTAGTAAAACCTTTATAACTTCTTCGTCCGAGCTCCTATTGGGGTGATTCAAGATGCGTTGGAAATCTCTTTCAATTATCTACAACTTTCATGAAGAAGTCATGACCAGAAAATGCCTCCATCATGGGTAAAAATGCTTCTGAATCAGAACAGTCACTTGGGCACCAACTCTTTTTCTTCCTTTTCCTATTCTTTCTTCTTTCTTGGCTCATTCTTGCACCTTGATCACACTTATCATCATAAATCTTCGCCTTCCGGGTTCTCGAGACACCAATACCCTACGTCATCACAACAACCAAAAACAACCAAAACATTCCGGAGGGTAAAAGTGCTCGGAATAGGGTCAATATCAATAAAAGGAGGTAGTAAACCATCAAAGTGACGGATTTACTCCCCGTGCTATAAACTCACGATATTACCCCTAAAACGGTCTAAATTTCAGAACATGTTCACGGAAAGAGACGTTGGTATAGACAACCGCAATGGTAGAGGTACTCGTGGTGGTAGAGGTACTCGTGGTGGTAGAGGTACACGTGGTGGTTCAAATATGGTTAAGAAAACTTCTAGAGCTGTTTCTGTTTATTGCGGTCATTGTCACAAGAGTGATCATCGCTATTATGATTGCCCTAATCTATGACAGAAAATACATAGTTTACGTGAGAAATCACCTGAGGACGACCAGATGAATGTTAGTATCCCGGAGCAGATTGTAGAGCACACTGTGGAGATTGCTAAAACTCGAGAAGAGGCATTGGAAAGCAATGATGATAAAAAGATGGTAGAGGAGAATCAGCTAAATTTTATGGAGAAATTGGAGGAAAATGAGCCAGAACGCACGGAGGAGGAGAAAATTTTGGTTATTCCTATTCGTGAGCCCGTTGTTAGCAAGCCGGGGCACCCATTTGTGGACCCCTTTGCTACATTTATTGATGCATATCCGACTGCTACTTGCTATTCTTATATTGTTGTTTCACATGGAGTCATCCCCGAGTCAATTCCGCCGAAGGAGCGTTGTGATATTGCATGTATGGCGTATGACTCCTCAACAAAACATGCCATTGGATTCAGATTGTCTATCCGGCTCATATTTGATCCAGGGGTTTGAGTGGTGCCTTTTTGTGTTTCTGTGAGATTGTCATGTAATGATGCACTTTATGACGTTCTTCTGATTCGAGGTCGAATCCTTTCCAACCCAAAGGGAATGATGTGATCGAAGATGAAACGTTTTTGGCATGGAGTCCATTTGTCCCACATCGTTTCCATGGAAGATTTTATTAGATTATTATTATTATTTATTATTAGGTTTTTTTATTTTGATTTTTATTTAGTGTTATTTTGTCCCACATTGCTAAATTAGCAATTGGTTTTGGAGTCTGTAGCCTATTTAAAGGCATTTAGAGTCATTGTAACGGCCAGACAAATTTTGATATATATATTACATAGGGGTGCACATGATTTGGGTCGTGCCGTGCGGGTTTCATAAGAACTCAAACCCAACCCTTATGTTGCGGGTTATAAAATTGAAACCATATTCAACTCAATTCAAAGTTCAACCCACATGTGCGGGTTTCGTTAAATGCGGGTTGGGTTCGGGTTGAGTGCGGGTTAGCATGACAATAGATTTTAACGCTCTTAGTGATAATTAATTGATTCAGTAATCTTTAGTCATCGAAGAGAAAGAAAAATATTCAACATTTAACATTTAAAAACTAAGTTATATAATAAAGACATATAGCATAATTATATAACCCATAACCCAATAACCAAAATAAATCAACATCATAGTTTACGGTCCATTGTTCTCCATTGGATTAGAAATGAACAAAAACAAAAAAAGATAAAACCAAACTTTTCCGCCAAAAATACTCTCCGGGAAGCTTTCAATTCTGATCTACCTTGAAATGATGTCGCCGGAAGAATGTGATGAACCGATGATACTACGAAAATATGGATGATGTTACCGGAAGAACAAGATTATAACTGAAACTTGTTTTATGTTTGAATTGATGTTATGACATTGAATATATATATATATATATATATATATATATATATATGGCTAAAATGTTATTCTTTTTGTGAGACTTGTAGAGTTATAATCCTTCTATTTTCTTGTAAGCCTTCGTTTTAAGTGAATAGAAAATACTTTAAATGCCTATCTTGAAAAGAACAAGATGATAGTTGAACTACTATTTTCTTTAAATGCCTTTCTTGAAAGATGACAAGTTAAATACTATTCTACTTTTCATTGTCTAATATATATATATATATATATATATATATATATATATATATATATATATATATATATATATACATACAATAATGGGTTGAGTTGGGTTCAAATGTTTTTTTATTGTTCAACTCATACTCAACCCATATGATGCGGGTCAAAATATATTAAAACCAAACCCAACCCAAATCCATTTTTAACCCGCAATTGCGGGTTGAGTTAGGTTAAATTAGGTTGGATTGGGTCGGGTTGTGATTTTTTGTTCACCCCTATTACATTTGAAGTTTTTAAGCTTTGTTGAATTTTCTCACGTTAGTGTTTGGTGGATTCCAAACCGGTGTTTGGTGGATTCTAAACGGGAAT
This sequence comes from Gentiana macrophylla, assembly GCA_026214975.1. Taxonomy (NCBI): domain Eukaryota; kingdom Viridiplantae; phylum Streptophyta; class Magnoliopsida; order Gentianales; family Gentianaceae; genus Gentiana; species Gentiana macrophylla. Next base: position 133,299,919 of record CM047807.1, on the reverse strand, counting down.
TATCGAGGTTGTGAGCGAACCTTGTGGGTGTCCATTATACTAAGGTTTTTAGCTATAGGTTGGTAAAAATTGCGATCTTTCGTTTATTGGTGCGCTTGATCAAGTCTTGGGCGTTTCGGATCGCGATTGATCACGGATCGCGTCACAGAGTATCGAGCGTTATTTGTGGTATCAATTTTTTAAATTTTTTTTTTCTATCCTTAATTCTTTGCATTTTTTCCGTTTCATTATAGAAAAAAAAAAAATCAAATCAAATTCCCAACCATATATTTGTTCAAAAAAAATAAAATTGTCCCTTCTTGCGTGTGTGTGCCTTTATTATTAAAGGGAAAAAAAAAAAAAAAAAACAAGCCTACCCATTTTTTTTTCCTTTTCTGCGGACCCTAAACCCCCCAACCAAAAACAAAAAAACAAATATTTAGTTCCAGTTTTTTTTTCTCCCTTTTCCTGTTGCGTGTTCTTCTTTAGAACAATTTAAAAAAAAAAAGGAGGTTCAGTTTTTTGGTGGCTTTGGTAATTATTATTGTTGTTGGGATTATTGGTGAAGTTAGACCGCGAGTAATGTAAAAAGAGAGTCTTATGGTGTCTATTATCGGAATTTTGATGATACGATGACTCGAAATTTGGAGAAAATTGAGCGAACTGAGCCAATCCCAACTACCTTGCAGACCTTGCTGTTTGCCATAGATATATGACCACAATCTATCTGCTGATAACTTGAGAACCACTCTCTGTGAGGAAAAATATGAAAGGATGTTCCAGAGTCAATGATCCACACATCAGTTTGATGTGCTGACTCTCCTGCCACTAGGACCATGTCCTCATCTGAATCATGCTCAGCTGCCACAACAGCTGTATGAAGACGGTCAAATTATACCCGTAAAAGTCATCAACTTTGTCCTTAAATCGGGATTAATAATATATATTGTATGATAAATCACATGTTTATATTTATTATTTAATGTTATGTGATTTATATTATATAATTTGGTATTTATCCATTTATAAGATATAATTTAGTATTTATCCGTTTATATTATATATTTTGGTATTTATCCATTTTTATTTAAATATGATTTATTTTTGGATAAATATCTATTTTGCAGATTTTGATAATTATGAAGGATAAATACAAATGGAAGAATTTAATCTCAAGATAAATTCAAGATCATTGAAGATAAATATTGGATAAAGCGGTAAGATGAAAGAAGTAAATTTACAAAAGTGGCCGCAAACCAATCCAAAGATGGCGCCGACTTGGGGGGGACGACAAGGGGCGCATTTTATTTTGATGATCGGTAGGAGTTATCTCTTATTTGTTTTGATATTTTGAAGTATATCTCTTAATTGAACCGAGCCCTATAAATAGAGGCATGTAGACACGCCATTTACACACCTTAGAAGAATACAATTCACAACATTTGTTTTATTTTCAATATATGTTTTCTTTATTTTATGTTCTTTCATTACGGAGTCGTTAGAATTTACGGTTAGAGATCGTATCGAGGAGTGGGAATCACGCTCGTATTCGAGGGTAATGTCTACTCAATTATGCAATCTTTATTCGTAGATCTAATTTATTTCGTTATGGAGTAGTCTTTTTGTGTATTGATTTCGTGATGTAGTTAATTTACGAACCCATGTTTATGTAGATCTGAGACGTAAAAGACGTTTCACGAGCAAATATGGTTCAGATCTGAGCTTGTTGGCAACGAGCCTATGTCTCGTTGGTAGCAAGATCTGTGATGTTCTTGATTTGTCTGTGAACGGCTTCGACTACATCAGGTTCTCTGCTTTGTAATTCAAACGAGTAATTAAACTTGATCAACTTAATTATTTGTCATCGTAAGTTAACATGAGACCCAAAAAGTGATTGTTATTTAGGACAAAGATTGAATCGGTGTCTAAGAAGTACGCCTAATCATAGAAATGTTGCTTAGATGAGGTTACGGTTTATACCGGCATCCCTAGTTTCGTAATTGTGTCAGAAGTTATATGAGATGGAGACTAAAAATGTGAAATCACGATGATCTAGATGGCCTAACCGGAGCTAGATCTATCTTAGGGGATGACTCCCGTAGTCAGAATAATTAATCTTAAATGTCTTGTTTTGTCTCGTCGTCAATCTACATAGCATGAGGGAGTAATTATACTAGCGTTATCAATACCGTTTGTCAATTATTTATAAAACCTATAAAAATAAGTTGTCTTAGTGTCGTTGTGTCTTTTGTTGGTTTTGTGTTTCTATTGTGTCGGTTTTTATTTTACGTTATTTGTTGGTCGTAGTCCGCCTTTAATTTGATTTTTAGTTTAATAAGTCGTATTTCGTTTAAGCCGAGTCTCTGTGGGATCGACCTCGATTCTATCTAACTATACTACGATTGAACCTAGTTCTCTTGCTAGTGTGTTATTTAGGTATCGAGTATTTTTATTACTTGGACCGTGCATCACTGTGCCAGAACTGTTCTTCTGTTGTTTCTTCCTCTTTGAACAATTGGACTTCCAATGTCCCTGCACCTTACAATAATTGCAAGTATCTGTGGATTTAATGCCTTTGGACCTTGTCTTCTTGGAATTTTTCTTCCTAGATTAACCATGCTCGTTTCCCCTGCTGCTACTGACTATCAGTCCTGCAGCCTGATTGTCTGCCCCAGCTGCTTTATATCTCAGCTTCTTGGCATGTAAAGCTGACCTTACATCCTCTAAAGCAACTGTATCATTCCCAACTATGAAGGACTGCACAAAGTTCATGTAGGAAGGTGGTAATGAAACCAAACAAAATTAAAGCGACATCTTCATCCTCAATCTAAACATCAATATTCACGAGATCAAGTAATATTGTGTTGGTGATCAAGATGATGTCTCGCCTAAGTCCCTCATGCATCATCAGTGAATAGCCTGCGCCTGCTGACAACTTGTTGGTCAATGACTTAGTCATATACAGACTTTTAAGCTTTAACCATAACTTGGCAGCGGTGTCTTCCCTAACAACTTCTGTGATAACATCATCAGACAAGCACAACATGATGGTTGAATGTGCTTTCTCCTCCAGATTGACATAATCTGTGAAGCGGCATCCCCTTATCAGATAAAGGAGTCCACAATCCTTGCTGCTTTAACAAGGCCCGCATATTGATTTGCCACAAACTGAAACTGTCCCTCCTTGTAAATTTATCAATCTTCACGTTCATCGCTGACATCCTTCTAATTAAAGAACAACCCTTTGATCACAAAATCCTAGCACCGGTCACCGGTCTTGGTGAAGATCAACTCTGTTCAACCTGCAACTCTCTGAAGATTGAACCTGACGCTCTGATACCATGTTGTTGAAACACATATGAGAGACTTGCAGTTGAAGAAAGATTATAGCAGAAGCAATGCAAACGTAAAGTATGGCGGAATTGATAAAACACATAAACAAAGAGAACACATTGATTTAACGTGGTTTCCGGCGTTGTGTTGACTACTCCATGGACAGAAAATGAGATATATTATTATGCACAAAGTTACAAGGTATTCCTCACAAAGTAAAAAACACACTCTTGAAAGACACTTTTGCATTGATTACAACATTGATATTTATAAGATAAATCCCAAACCCTAACCGCCAAGATCTTTGTCGGGAATTGTCATAATACCCAGGATGTGGACCCATTCCAATCGTTATCCATGAGACGAAACTCGTTTCAAACTCACTTTCAGACTTGTAATCAATTGCCTGGGATGTAGAACTCAATTTATACTCAAGAAGACTCGAGACCGTAATCGATCACGACGGCGTAAAGAAAACTTAATTGCACTTCATCTGAATATACTAATCGAACAGACCATCAATCAGTCTCAGTTTCTCAGATTTTTAGAGATCAAGTCACCAAAAACTGACACATCATTTATCATAAACGGTTTTATATTTGTAATATTTAACGCAAACATGACGTCTAACCTTAACTAATCGTATGTGTCATTGACGTATTACTATTGGTTTTAAAATAACTTTTGATCTCTTATTTTTTCACATTCGACTGTTATTTCTCTTATTTATTTCTTTTTGTTGTACCTTCTTAAACACTTAACTAGTTAGACCTTGTATCAAATGCTAAATATTATGAAAGAGTAATTAATAAAACAATAAAAAATGTTAATTTGAGAAATCAACAAAAATATATAAAGTACCAAAGTAGTAATTTTCCATAATTAAAGTTGTGGAGAGGTGAGGGTTTGGCATTTGTCTTATCTGACCTACAGTCCCACATGTGTGCATGACGGTAAGTTATTGGATGCACATGTCATATGTGGAGTCTATCAGTATGATAAACTGTTAATCTTTTATTTTTAACAGTATTTAATCTCTATAAGTTAGATTTATTTACCGGTCAATTGGGTGTATATGGATATACCATACAAAAACTTTGCGTGCATGAGTGATGAATGTCAAATATCGGTTAAATACTTTTTTTTAGGGTATCTGTTAAATACTTAAATCATTATATGTGTTTACGAATTATAGTTTAAACAAAAATTTAACATATATAACTATCGAATTCAGACTCGGTTACAAACACATTCAAACTCGAGAAAAACTCAAACTAAATTTGAACTTGTTTAGAGTCAAATAAAATATGTAATTTCGTAAGAATAGAAAATATATAATAATCTCTATATACTTTATTTTAAGTTAATATGTTAAAAAAACCATTTTATCAATTATACTTTTAAATTATTAATTAAACTCACAAACAAAAGAACTAAAAATTTTACCCTTAAAAAACCTTTAAATTTTAATGATCATTATTAATTGTGTTTATAAATAATCTTTCATAATAAGTTTTATTCGAGAATGCTCGCGATCTAAGAGCATATGTAATGGACATCAAGAAAAAAGATGTCCAGATTATCAAATTGGCCCCACATAATTGACAGATTTGAGGTACAGCTGCTAAAGTTGAAATTTTTATTAATGATACTTCCATAATAGCTCATGTCTAAACTTCTTTTATGAGAGGCCAGTCTCCAATCCCTTCTCTGTTTAGAAGTCCATGGAGAAGTGAGTTGTTCTAGAGGCCTAAAAAATGAGTCATTACGTAACCTTTATTTTATTCACTTTTATTTTTCAGAAAATGTCAGAGAAAATGAAAGCAAAACTGGAACCAGTGGACATAGTCCAAACTTTTATTTAAAAAAAACAAAAAACAAAAAAAAACTGGAACCAGTGGACATGGTCCAAACATTTTGATGTAAATTAATAAGATCATATTCTTATAACACGATTACATTATGGGCACATATCAGTGTCGACTATGTGGCCAAAAAAAAACTCATGTATACTGTTTTGATTTATGGGAGTTTCGAATCCAACAAAAAAGCTAATGAATTTTTTTGTAGTGTTTCGGAAAATAATAGCAATTAGACAAATAGTGGAAAACTGTGTTTTTGGCTGTGAAAAGTGACTAAAGATATGTTGTAATACCGTTCAAAATGATCCATATTTTACTATATTTTTTATATAAGACATAAAAAAAACACATTAAACTATCAAGTCCTCAAGCAGCTGTTTCAATTATTGCTAAATGCTAATAGACAACTCAAACTATACTTGTGATTTTAAGAGCAATTTTAATATACATCATAAACTAAATATTAAATTTCACTTGTGTGTTTAAATTGGGGTAGGAGGTTATATGTTTACTTTTCACTTAATGTTAAAATGTCTCATATTGAAAATTTCTAATTGTTTCACGTACCATATTAAGATATTGACGTTTCTTAACTCATAACATAGGTTTTGAGGTTGAGTCTTCGTATATATGTTTGAGCTTTTATTTTAAAACAATGATTCATCTCAAATCTCAGTCTAGCCACTCAACCAATCCACTCGTGGAGTTCGAGTGGTATGCCCGTGCCTCTTTAGCTCTGTCTCGGTAGAAGAATCGGTGTATGACGTGCGGTACTGCTAGCTCCTTCTATCATATCGGGTTCTAGTACAAAGAGCGCTTGTGTATAGATCCACAACCCCCAGTTCCCAGTCAACTCTGACGGGTTAGAGTGAACTGCCGATCGATGGCGCTAGCACCACCTTAGTGGGTCCATTTATGGGGAACTAATTTATTTCTCCCCTTATAGATTGAAGGGATAAATTCGATTGAATAAAGGTCCGGGTAAGGCGTTAAAGGGCGTGATTGAATAACCATATTTTTTATTTATAAGGAATTGAGAAAGAAAAACATTTACAACAATTATATTGTGCATGGACTTTATACAGATTTTAAAAGTAATTTTGTCGTGTCAAAAAGGAAACACAAAAATAAGCGTCCATGCATACACATAGTATATACGAAAACATAGAAAGCTGCATACATAGATTTTAAATTTATATTGTTTTTCTACATAACTTCCATCATTAGCTCACCGTGTTCAAAACATCCATCGAATAAACATATATTAAGGATTAAAAACAGCCATTTCTTTTAGTATATAAAGTAAAAGTAAAACAGATCGCAGTCATAATTTTGAAGGAATAAAAATCACGTGAGGCTTTATCGAATGGACGATATAGTGCTTTAAAAAAAAACAAAAAAAAAAAACGGTTAAACCTTAACCGGAAGGGTCCCCTCGTCCCCGATTTTATAGGAATGCGATGAGAGATTAATCGAGGGCCTGTGATTCGGAAAAGAAAGTTTCATTGCTTTTTTTCCGCTTATTGAAAAAGCCGCCTTTACTGGTCTCAGCTCTACACTCCGATTTCGATCAGTGTGAACATCCACACAAATCAAGATACCAAAATTTATATCCACGGGATATGCAGTGCTTTAACATAAAGTGTAGGAAGAGAGAGAGAGAGAGCGCCTTTTGGGAAAAAGTTATATACTCAAAGCTTAATGACTTTTGGGGTGATGATGATTATCTATGAAGATAGATAACGGTAAATTAATATGAATATAGTTTTTTATTTGATAAATATAATTCCCACAATCTGAAAATGATGAGATTTTGCTATCATTTACGCAAAGAAAGAAGTTGTTAATTATTGAGTTTGCCATCATAAGTCATGATTATCTTTTATAATTATACATTTTTTAATTACAAGGCTATCTTTATTTGGGACAATTATTGAAAAGAACACATATTGGACTTAATTAGGCAAAAAGGACATCCAAAACAAACACTTAGTTATAAGGATAAAAATTAGGTAGATAGACTCAAATACCCTTAATGAAATAAAAAATAAAAATAAAATAAAAAAGGGGCACACGGCACATGCTGAATGGTTTTTTTAACTATTTATTACAATGTCAAGCTGTTGTTGTGTTTTTTTTTTTTTTTTTTTTGTTTTTTTTTTTTTTTTTTTTTTTTTTTCCTTCAGGATGGACGCCATTTTTTTATTTATTTATTTATTTTTTTTTTTGTGTACGGTGAAAGTTTATTTTGTTTTTTTCATTGATCACCGCGTGATCATGGATCATCCCGACGATTTATTTCCGCGACGCATTGGCTCCGCCAATCTTTGTGACCACCGTGATCTGATGACAATTTTTGCAATTTATGCAGTGACATCGGCAATCAGATATGCAGTGAGTTTATGCAGTGACATCAACAATTTATGTAGTGACATCGACAATCACATATGCAGAGACATCGCGATGAAGTGACACCGCGATGCAGTGGCCAACCCCGATGCAGAGACACCGTGATGAAGTGGTCACCCCGATGCAGAGACACCATGATGAAGTGGTCACCCCGATGCAGAGACACCGTGATACAGAGACCATCAAGATGCAGTGATCACCGGGAAGCGGTGACATTTGATAAAGCAACACCGTGATGACATTTGATTTTTTACCGACTTAATTTCAAAAAATCGATTTTTTTTCTTCATAAAATCGACTTCAAATGGCTATATTTTTTGATATAAAACTACGATCAACATAATCTTTCACCTTAATATATATTTTTATGCAGTGACATCGGCAATCATATATGCAGTGACATCGGCAATCATATATGCGTGACATCAACATTTTATGCAGTGACATCGGCAATCATATATGCGTGACATCAACAATTTATACAGTGACATCGGCAATCATATATGCAGAGATATCGCTATTAAGTGACACCACGATGCAGTGGCCGCACCCGATGCAGAGACACCGCGATGAAGTGGTCACCCTCAATGCAGAGACACCGCTATGCAGAGACCATCGGGATGCAGTGATCACCGGGATGCAGTGACATTTGATGAAGCAACACCGTGATGACATTTGATATTTTTACGACTTAATTTCATAAAATCGATTTTTTTTCTTCATAAAATTGACTTCAAATGGCTATAACTTTTGATATAAAACAACGATCAACATAAATCTTTCACCTTGATTCATATTTTTATGCAGTGACATCGGCAATCATATATGCAGTGACATCAACAATTTATGCAGTGACATCGGCAATCAGATATATGATGACATCAACATTTTATCGCGATGACATCAAGAATCATATATGAATGACATCAACATTTTTATGTAGTGACATCGGCAACAAATATGCGATGACATCAACATTTTTGTTGAACTTTTTGTCCCGAAATTAGGAAGATTTTTCAGGGGAAATCGAGCTTATGAGCCGCATCGAGCTATATCGAGTACTTAGCCAGCGAGCCCGGTCTTTTTTAGTCGATTCGAGCTCGAGCCCAGGGAGTATTGAATTATAAAACTCCGAACGACATAATTATTTCACCCTAATTCATATTTTTTTCGTCCTCTTTATTTTGATACCTCATTTGACATTTTTCCGAATTAATTTCAGAAAATCGATTTTTTTCTTGTATAAATTCGACTTCAAACGGCTATATCTTTTGATATAAAACTCCGATCAACATAATTATTTCACTATAATTCATATTTTTTCGTCCTCTCTATTCTGATATCTCATTTTATGAAATGACACCTTATGTAGCGACACACAATAACACCAACTTTCTATGAAGTGACATCAACACCCAAATTGCAGAAACAAAAACTTTGTAAATTGTATATGCAACGACATATGCAGTGACATCGACATTTTATGCAGTGACATCAACATTTTATGCAGTGACATCAGCAATCATAAATGAATGATATCAACAATTTATGTAGTGACATCGGCAATCAAATATGCAGTGAAATCAACATTTTTGTTGAACTTTTTGTCCCGAAATTAGGAAGATTTTTCAAAAAGAGAAATACCCATTTACAAGGCAAAGTACATGTTCAATGCCAGGAAACTGAAGCCTTGCAGATGAAAATTCATTAACTTTTTCATCCAACAAACTATCAACTTTATATGCCACAGACACTAAGTGATCCATGATCTTAATCAAAGCTTTGGTAAAGGTCATGAATTTGGACTGCTTTTACTTTAACCAATCTATTCTTTGCTATTGTGGATGCAATTCCACCTCAAAGCTTTAGTAAAGACTATTCAATATCTCTGTTACAAAACATACACCATTATGTTTTCTACAAAAGTGGGAAAGATCGCCAAAACTAGTGCATTCAAGCGGGAGAGTGAATATCTCGGATGAGAATGAATACTTAGTGCTTCAAAAAAAAAAAGTCATTAAACTCAAACATTCAGCACAATTCTATGTGTGGAGAAGGCTTCAACTTAGGAAAATGACAGAATTCTCATTTTCGAAATAATCAAAATGAGATTACAAATATAAGGTAAAATGAGAGTATGAGGTTCAGTTTACACAAAAAAATGCATATTTTTTTTAGCAATCTTCTCAGCCTTAGCAATGAACTCCTCGATCCATTAACAATGAAATACAACAACAGATGCATAAATTGGATGCAATGAGTGACATACAACATATGTGCGTGACATCAACAATTTATGCAGTGACACCGGTAATCAGATATGCAGTGACATCAAATTTTATGCAGTGACATCAGCAATCATATATGCAGTGACAACGACAATCATTATGCGTGACATCAACAATTTATGCAGTGACATCGACAATCAGATATGCAGTGACATCAACAATCATATATGAATGACATCAACAATTTACGTAGTGACATCGACAATCATATTTCAGAGACATCGCGATGAAGTGAAACCGCGATGCAATGGCCACCCCTGATGCAGAGACACCGCGATAAAGTGGCCATCCCCGATGCAGAGACCATCGGGATGCAGTGACATTTGATGAAGCAACACCGTGATGACATTTGATATTTTTCCACTTAATTTCATAAACTTGATTTCTTTTCTTCATAAAATCGAATTCAAATGACTATATCTTTTGATATAAAACTACGATCAACATAAATCTTTCACCTTAATACATATTTTTATGCAGTGACATCGGTAATCATATATGCAGTGATATCAACCTTTTATGCAGTGACATCGGCAATCAGATATGCAGTGACATCAATATTTTATGCAGTGACATCAGCAATCATATATGAATGACATCAACAATTTATGTAGTGATATCGGCAATCTTATATGATGAAGTGACACCGCGATGCAGTGGCCACCCCCGATGCAGAGACACCGCAATGCATAGTCCACCGGGATGCAGTGACATTTGATGAAGCAACACCGTGATGACATTTGATATTTTTCCAACTTAATTTCATAAAATCGATTTCTTTTCTTCATAATATCGACTTTAAATGGCTATATCGTATGATATAAAGCTGCGATCAACATAAATCTTTCACCTTAATTCATATTTTTATCGCGGTGACCCGGCAATCATATGCGATGATATCAACATTTTATGCAGTGACATCGGCAATCATATATGCGTGACATCAACAATTTATGCAATGACATCGGCAATCAGATATGCAGTGACATCAACATTTTATGCAGTGACATCCACATTTTATGCGATGACATCAACATTTTATACGGTGGTTGACATCACAGCGGTTGTTGCGGATCATTACTCAAAAAAGAATGGAAAAATAAAATATCATCCAGAAAAAGTGCATGTGATAAAAGCGAAAATTCATTGACAAAACATATGTTGTTAAAGCAGAATACACTTGAAAATAATTTGCGAATAGATAAAGAATGCAAACACTGTTTTATAATGTAATATGATAAAATATTTAGTTCAGTACAGCTTGAAAGAAACAAAAACAATGCAGATATATAATTAGACTAAAAGGTTCAAATTCATATATAAGTATATAACACTTTAAGCCTTACAGATGAACTATTACAAAAATATATCAATTAATGTTCAAGTTTGACTATAATCACATACAATTAATGTGTGATCATCCAATTACACAAAAACACAGTTATCAAATCCACTTTGTCAGAGCATTAGTACATTAAGTATAAAATTGAGATGCAATAACTTTTAAAACAAATATGCGTGTATAATTTATACACTACTGATTTTTTCAACTTAGCATATACTGTATATCAAAACTGAATAGTTCCCACCTCCGAAAAAATAGGCTATAAATTATTAAAGAACATGAAATGTTAATAAAGCAAATTAACGGAGTTCAGTACAGACTGATAAACTTGATTCACAATTGTTCTTGCTGGCTACTCAAACTTGATTCAATAGCCAAAATGGCATCACAGTATTCACAGAAACGATAATCCAAGTATCACATAAATGTTTCTAATACATACTACATGTATCTTAAACTTCAATCGGGTTGATAATTCACATAAACAGACTACACAATCAAACGGCTCTTTAGCACCACCTACAATATCTTTATACATGAAGACAAGTAATGCATCGATAAAAGCTTGATCCAAACCAGAATCATGAAGGTGAAATAGCTGCTGTAATTGTCTCTAAAGGGCATCAGGGCTTGAAAGTCCCGGCTTCACACGGTTCCAACTTCATCACATTTTCAGCTGCTAAATTTCCAATATCAAAGTCACCATGTACTTTGCAAGCAGAAAGCAATGTTCCCCAAACCAACCATTTGGCTATTCATTAATGAACCTCTCAGCTTCCTTCAATCTTCCGGCACGACCTAAAAGATCGACTATACAAGCGTAATGTCTACAGTCAGGCTCGATGCCATAGCCGTTCTTCATCGAGTGGAGGTGAAAGTAGCCTTCTTGAACCAACCCACAATGACTACAAGCTGAAAGAACACCGACAAAAGTCATTGCATCCGGCCTAACTCCAGCTTTTTTCATACATTCATATAAAGGTAAATCCTCTGACCCTTTTCCATTTTGAGCATAGCCTGCAATCACAGCTGTCCAGATAATGACATCAGGATCCTGAATTTGCTGAAACACTTTATGAAAACCTTCTACAATTCCAGCTTTTGAGTGTCACCGTATCTTCGGTATATTCGGTATTGTAATGACATATGAAGATGCAGTGCCAATCAAAGACATTTTTTGGTAGAAGCAGTGACAACAAAAATAATAACAATAATACTTAACAGTAACAATGATGATGATGATCAGATCATAATGAAATGATCACAAGCAAATTTAACACCAATGGAAAATCATGTCAGCCACTGAAACAACTCAAATTGAGATATGAAACCAAAATCGTGATGCCCAAAACAATAAAAAGCAAGCAATCAGCTACATTTTCAGGTGCTATTACCTGAAAGATCCATTTGTTCATAATAAACACAGTGACATTGAAACCCCACCATTGAAGAATGGCTAACATGGATCGGACCGTGGTCCAATCGCACAACCCAGTTTGATCGATTTCTGAAATGAAGTAGCCTCATAGCTCTACTTCCTGGATCCCAATATACGATGATTTTGGTCTTCTCCCCCTGTATTAAGCGAAAAATTCAACAAGTTTTCAGCAAAAATTGTAGCAGTAGGCTCTACAACCATGGCATAAATGTTCTGCGAAGGTTGAATAGCTGAAAGCAGCTTTCTAGAATCCAACCTCATCGGAATTACAGGGTGTATTTCATCAGAATCATAGGAATGAACCCAAGCTATATCAGGTTTCTTTCGATTTTTCTTTCCCATGGATAAAAAGAAAGATAAATGAGAGAAGAAGAAGGAAAGAAAACGCAAAAAAAAAAAAAAAAAAAAAAAAAGGAACATCGTAACAATGGATTGCCGGACGGAAAGTGCTAGAATCATGGCTGCCGGTGGGAGAAGCATCTCTCGATCCAGAATCCACGACAAGATATCTTAATTCATCGGCCTTTGAGAAGGGAAAATCATTTTGGCGTTTGTAAAACAGGGGTAATTTAGGAAAGTTGGATAAAATGCGTCCTTATAAACGATGGTCTTTTTTGGATGTCTTAACTCCTAAGTGTCTAATTAAGTCCCAAAACACGTCCATATAAACAAAGAACACTATTTATTTTATGATTTATATTGAGTAATGTAGTTTAATTGCCTTGAAAGCAAAGATTACGTATGGCTCCGTTCTTAATTTATAACGAGCGTGTAGTTATGTAGCAATATAAACAAATGAGAATGAATTTCTTTTTCTACGATAGTCAAAAATTTAAATTTTGTTTACCAATGGTTATTTATAAGAGATTTATAAATTTAGAGACATGTTTTAATCTGAGGTGTCAAATAAAGCCAGAAATTTTACACATGAAAGTATAAAATGAACTAGCAGATTGATAGAGCATTACATTGACAATGGTATATATATATCATACTGAGGTGGTTAAATAATCAAATTGTGTCTTTTCTTTCGGAATGTAAAAAATATGTGGGGGCTCAGTTGTCTTCCATCTCGTAATATGATTTGTTTTGGATGTGAAACCCCATAGTTTCTTAATCTGTAAGTTATGCAATACATGATGTAAGAGCACTCGTATCAGATACTCTTAACGAACACTCTATTTTACATTTTTAAAAACACGTTTTTCTAGTTTACAGAGTCTATCCAATATTAAATACATCAAATTCTCTATTTTACATAATATGATATATATATATATAAAGAAAAATTTACAAAATCTGGATGAATATGATAAATGTAAATGAAATTTTATAAAATTTGTATTTTAAAGTAAAAAATACAATATCAATATTTTCATGCTGAAATCTATAAATAAAAAATAGAATTTTTAAAAGATCTAAAGCGTTTACTGCAAGTGCTATATTGCTTAAAATACAAAATTACATTGTAAAAGTATGATTCATTTCACTATGAATATAGAATTTAAACAATCATTTGTTTTTTCAAATCTAATAAAATAAAGAATATATTAGGAGGACTGTTGTAAGTTTTTTTTAACTGATTATAGCTAGGGGTGAACAAAAATTTTGAAAACCAAATCGACCGGCCAACCATATCGAACCAAATCGGAAAGGTATAAACCGTGGTTTTTTTTATCGGCTTTTATATAACTAAAAACCAAACCTTTTTTATATATAGACACACACATACCTACATCTATTAATATTCTAAAACATCAATGTGGTTTTTTCGGTTCAACTCGACCTATTTAAACTTTGTACTTATCATGTATTAATGATCAATTATTAATTTCATATCCTAAAGATTCAGATTTTGTTTATCATATCACAGACTTGTCTTCAATTTCATATAATTTAAGAAAATGCAAAATACATCTGGGTTCGCGACTAAATGAAGTCCAAAACAAAATGAAGAGCCGGTGTTTTAAGTTAGAGAAGATAGAATGACAAATATATTCTAAGTAAATGAAGCCAAAACTATATCACAAGTTTTTTTTTCATTTGAAATGTGTGAAAGTTAGCTAGCTTTCATTTATCTCTCGCTTACTTATGAAACAGATGCATTCCTCTTTCTCCCTTGACCTTACTCAAAATATTTTTTTGTCTAACGGATTTTGAGATATGTTATTCAATAGTATAACAATTAGTTCATTATTAGTATTTTTTTAAGTTGATGATTCATTAATGAATTGAAGTAAGAGATTACTTTTTTATTATCTTGTTTGTCCCAAACTTGAGAATTCAATGGAAGTGTCGAATTTGTTTTGTTGGATGGCGTTGAAGGATGGTTGGTTTTTTTTTTTTTTTTTTGTAGGAAGGATGGTTGGTTTTTGGATCATTAAGATCTGCATGAGTAGATGTTAGTTAAATATAAAAAAATTATTAAAATCATCTCATTGGATTTAATGACGTAACTACTAACATATTACATATATTATCATTTGTTGTTACGACACAATTTATTATTTCCTATCAATAATTTTAATTGTTAAAGAAAACCGTAAAAAACCGGAACCAAACCGAAGCAAACTGGACCGAACAAATAGTTTACGTCTTAAAACCGTCTTAATTTTGCTTCGAAAATTGAAAACCGCATAAAATGATTCGTTTTTAAAAAAATTGAAAAACAGATTGAGCAAGGTCGTATTCACTTTTTCTTGTAGCTAATTGAAGTACGGATAGGCTATACCCATTTGATTAGACAAAAAGAAAAAGACGGGCCCATGATTGGAATACCTTCGTGAGCCCAAAAAATCTTCTGGATCTTCTATACGGGTCGTTTTTTTTTTTTTTTTTTTTTGAGTGGATGGTCTTACAACATTAGCATCAAAGTCCATATTTCCATCTCAAAAAATACTATTGAAAAATGTACATTCCAACAACTAAATTCATGGTACTTTATATTAGCATTTTTATCTCTATCCTAATACAATTAAAATATTCATTTTTAATATATTATTTATTTTATTTTTTTTGATAAGTGAACATTTTATTGCAATAGGCCAAGGCAATCATACATGGTTCAAAAATAAAATTCAAAGCCTCCCACGATTAACTACTACAGAAATAATTAATTATCCATTTGCCAAGCAAGGCGAAGGTTCTTGGCTCGTTCTACTGCTCTAGATATGAAGACGAACGCCGGAGGTCTCTCTTTGTCATATCCATGCGGTTTGTCACATTGCGCCATAGCCACATGCCGTAAATAATCTCTCGCCACAAATACTTCCATTTCGTTGATCCAAATATGCTTCCGGGCTTTGCCGTTAGATTTAACATCACCGATCATTCACATTTGGGGCCCCAAAAATGCTCCACTCTCTCGCGGAATAGTAATGCACCACACCATTTGTGCCCAATCACGATCCGTAATGTATGTAAAATAGACTCCTCCTCGTCGTCACACAAAAAGCACGTCGGCTGCGAGGACAATCGACGCCATGAGTTTTCACCAACTGGTAGAGCATTGTGCAAGATGCTCCATAGTAAATAGTTGCCACCAGTCGGCCCTTTAACTCCCAAATTTTCCCCACATCTTGTTATTTTGCATCGGTTCCTCAGTTGGCGAAGAAAATTGTAACCGAGAAACCGTGTATTTCCCTTTCGCATCCTTTCCCCAAAAATATTCTGGTTACTCTCCTTGAACCCACCCCAGAAAGAATTTGTGTATGCCTTGCAAATGGCCCTCCACACTTGTGAGCACCCTTGTTTCGGCTACTCGTCGGGTTCTTTATATTTATGAGACAAGACTTGTACCCAAAGAATGTTATGTTGTTCTATCAATTGCGGACTAACTTCCCTAGAAGAGCAAGATTCATCTCCTCATCTCCAGGATACCCAAGCCACTACATCCCGAGGCCTACAAATATTCTCCCAAGAAACCATGTGTAGAGAACGAGATTCAGTAGTATCTCCCCAAAAGAAGTCTCTACAAATGCGTTCAAGATTATTAACAGTAATGGAAGGAAGATACATACTCTGCATTAAATAGTTAGGCTGCGTGGCTAGAGAACTTTGGATCATGAACCTCTTTCCTGCCCGGGATAAGGCCTTCGACTTCCAGGAACTTAATTTTTTCTTCATCTTATCTTCCAAAGTGGTAAACATACTAACCCGTATTCGACCTTGTATAAGAGGCACTCCCAAATAGTTACCTAGAGATGTCATGTGTTGCATTCCCAAACTGTCAGAAATTGCTGCTTTGGTGACTTGGCCCACATTCCTCGACGTAATAAATCTGGATTTCGTGATACTAATTTTTTTTGCCCCGAGCACTTGCAGAAACTACTCAAAACTTCTTCCATAATTTGTGTCTGTTGCACCGTAGCTTCCTCAAATAATAAGAGGTCATCCGCGAAAAATAGGTGGGAGAGCGGGGGTCCATTCTTCGAGATTCTCAACGGTTTCCATCTCGCCCCATCCACTGCCATATTTATCCGTTTACTTAGACCCTCCATACAAAGTACAAAAAGATATGGGGCAATTGGGTCTCCCTGCCGAAGGCCTCGTTTTGGAGTGAACGCCTCAAGCTTAGCCCCATTCCACAACACCGATAGGTGAGCCGAAGATATACAGTGTATCAAGAGGTCAATTAACTCCTTCTTGATGCCGATAGTGGTTAGGATGTTTCTGAGAAAAACCCAATCTACTCGGTCGTAAGCCTTTTCCAAATCAATTTTCACCACCATGTACCATTTCTTCCCTTTCCTTGTGTGAATGAAATGTATTACCTCTTGTGCGAGGAGAATATTATCGGTGCCGCTTCTACCCGGAATAAATGCGCATTGGGATGTACTAACCAAATCACCGATGCATTGGCTGAATCTGTTTCCCAAAATTTTAGTAATCAACTTCGTCACTACGTTGGCAAGGGCGATTGGTCTTAACTGAGCTGGTGTTTCCGGGTGGTCCACTTTAGGGATAGGGGATATCAACACTTCGTTCATATGCGGCGGAAAGGTGTACTCTTCGAACGATTTTAATATATTATTGCTCGAACTTAAATGTAAGAATATTTTTAATTACTCGATTTGTTAGAGTATTACTCAATTCGACTCGACTCGTAAAAAAAAAAAAGACGAAATAAAAAATAAAAAATTACCCTCATCTGAACATCGAATGTCCTTGTATTTTCTTCATATCTGTTGATCTTTCCCGCAAAATAATGGCCGAGTTAGCTACATTATCTTCTTGGAACTCCACTTCACGTATCTATGCACCAATCTTACCAAAATCATGCCACCCCACTTCATTTCTACAATCTGGGTTCTTCAATTTGAGACTGTTCCTTCCTAAATTAAGCTCAAAAGGGAGAAATTCACTATTTAAAGCCAGTAGGCTAAGAGTACTGGCTTTAACTGAGGGATCTGCGAAGAAGAATTCAAGAAATTCTAGAGATGAAAGTATAGACCCTTCTGTTCCTTCATGGGCAAATCCCGGGTCAGATGAACCGCCTCCATGGGCACGTGATGAAGCCCAGAAAGATGATTCCAAGTTTGAGGTTCCCTTTTTTGTTTACTTGCTTGCTTCTGCCATCACTGCAATTGCTGCTGTAAGCAATTATGTGTTCTTTCTTGATTTTATAAAGCATTTAATTTCAAGTTGTTTATTTTACTACTTCTGATTGTGATTGAGATTTGAGATGAAAAAGTTTGAATCTTGATATGCTTTTTTTTTATTTTATTTTATTGTTGATGTGCAGATTGGGTCTGCTTTTGAGTATGTGAATCAAAATCCAGTTTTTGGAGTTCTAAATCCAGATAGTGTGTTTTATGCACCATTGCTTGGATTTTTTGCTTTCACTGGGGTCCCAACTTCTGTAAGTCTTACCTTCTTGCTATTCACATTGTTAGCAATGGTGTTGGTAAGAAAACAAGGAGAAGAGATTATATGTTTGAGCTTAAATGCATCCCTTTTTCTTGGTCTCAGAGCGTCTTTAGTGGCACCACACTAATTATACCAGATTACACTTGAGAATCAAGTTTCTTCGCCCTGGTGAAAATCATTTACAAAGCTAATAATTGAGTTTCTGCAGGTTGATAGATTTTGTTATAGGGTCACAACAAAAACACTGTGAATTGTTTTGGGTGTGTGGTATCACACCAAAAGCACTGTGATGCCACTAAAGACGCACTGAGAACAAAATTTATGGACATTTCTTGGGTGATGGTATTGATTGAGGATGTAAATATGTTGAGTGCTATGCTTGTATAACTATACTTGTGAGTCTGACAATGGAAGCATATATACACAACAACTGGGATCCCCTCCAGAGAAAATGGTGTTGTGATTCGTCTAATGACCATATTTCAGTATCAAAAGACAATTGTTTTAACACAAGACAGACACTTGTATTTTAACGTTAAAATAGGGTTACTGGACGTATCACAAGTACAGGAAGAGGAAGAAGGGATCGATGCTCTATTCCCCGCCCCCAGTCTGTTTATTAATTGGACATTCTGGATGTGTGAATGCTTATATTGTGGTTGACAACTTGTTGTCTAGCTGTCTGTTTTAGCTAACTGAAAATTCAAAATGCAGGCATTTCTTTGGTTCAAATCAGTTCAAGTTGCTAATAAGGAAGCAGAAGAGCAGGACCGAAGGGACGGATATCTCTAGGGCCCGGGGTTGTGTTCAATCACATTCATATCCATAGCTTCTTGTCTGATGAGAACATGTAATTCCTCATGGTTTATGTGTTTGTATATGTTTTTTCAGGCTCAATCTTGCTTGGGAGAGAAAAAAAAGAAAAACATATTATGCTTCTTGTAAAAACATATCATGCCTCAATCTTCATTCATATGTTGCTACTTGCTAAAGTGCCCTTTTGCCTAGGGAAAAAGATCCCCGACGGTACAGCCCCATGCTGTACCGAGCTGTACACCCAAAACGGCGTCGTTTCGGGTCGAAGCGACACCGTTTTGATTATGTTTTTTTATTTATTTTTAGGTTGGAACCAAATGGCATCATTTTGATGCACAGCCAGGCGAGCTGTGCAATGTGTACCGGCGGGGATCGGGGTCCTTTTGCTTAGTAGTCCCTCCGTGCCAAAATATAAGTCTATTTGAAAAGTTTTACACAATTTAAGAAAGTAATTGAGTGTTACTATTAATTTTAATGACAAAAGTCTAAAATATCATTTGATTGTCTTTAATGAAATGATTATAAAATTGTGAAAGTGTGTGAACATATAAGTGTTTTGCTATCTCGTGGGGTTTTTTTCACGTTATTTTCGAAGGTGATTCTCAAGCAGTCATTCACAAGCTAGTCACTCCCGCAGAGGATCGCTCACCTCTTGGACAAATTATCGAGGATTGTCATTATGTATCTTCTTGTTTCGATTCTATTTCTTTCTCTTGCGTAAGACGGGAGCCAGGCGGCCGTTCGGTCGCCTATGGAAGTAAAATTCATCCTTGTTCGTACATAGGCTTCTCTGGTACGAAATGAATAAATGAGGGGGTAAAATGAAGAAAAAATAATAAATGCTTCATTCGTATAGTAAATGAACTTATATTATATATAGAAAAAAAATATAAAAACTAAACTGATTTATATTTTAAAACGGTCAAAATGGAGGATACTATTTTATCATAACACATCCCCCATCCCATCCCACCCTGCGACCCCTACCTCCAAAAATTACTATTGTATTGTTACAAAAATCTCTCGTCATTGTGTGTGTTAGGTCCGTGGTCGAGTAAAAAAATAGGAAATTACAAAATAAAATGAAAGACTCAAACCGAGGCGAGTTAAATCACTCTTTCCTTAAGACAATTTGCTCCGGTATAGTACCCATGGTAAAAGCAATTGTCTTTTAGGATAGAACAATTTACATGTTTAATGTAGCGGGACTTCAAACTTTTGAACAGCGGCGAACTTTACGGCGTTCTGATCCTTTCAACGATGCAGAAAATTAATGCTAAAATAAAATACTACTTTATACGTATGTAATACTTAGGTTGTATTTTGACTTCCAATCAATGAAGATTTTATAGGGGAACTAAAATTGAAGTCCAAAATACCCTCTAAGCCACTTTTCGCCATTATTCGGCACTTACCCATGATCAAAGATAATGGCAACGTGCCACACTAAGTGATTCCACCAATTTAATACTTTTGATGACTTGGTCAATTACCAAAGAATTATTTCGGATAAAGCAATATATCCCCACTGAAAATATTTGAGTTATTATTAACGATTAATTTGAGTATTAATTTATCATTCACACCATTATCAATATGTTACGAAAAATTTAATAATACCATAAATTCCTGATAAATTATGACGAGTCTTATTTGAAAATAATTTCGCAATAAACCGATTATCATGGGTAACGCTAATTAAATGGACTGCAAGCCCAATTTTCTCCAGCAATGTGTTCATACTTCATACAATAGAACCACATGCTGCTTTGCTGAAGAACAAAAAAAAAAAATAATATCTTCAATCGTTTTTTGTTTTGTTTTTTGAAGAACAATATTATCTTCAATCGTTGAAGTGATATATGCTTGACACTAAACGCATAATAAGTAATATTATAATACACCCGGCATTTTAAAATAGGAAAATACTTGTGTGGTAAGGGAATTTTGAGGTGAAATGACGAGTGAAACGATCAGAACCACACAGTTTAACTATAAAATGAAACTGTGTGGTTATGGTGTCTCCACACGTGTAGAGATACCACACAAGTATCTCCCGTCGCAGTTTTCTCTCAAAAGAAAAGAATTTGACATTGCAGTAAAAAATTGCACAATGATACTATACAACACATCACAACAACTATGAGAAAGAACAAAAAAAAATAATACTACCCCCCATGTTTGATCTCTATGTGATAAAAATAATAATAATAATTGTCAACCTCGTTTGATCTCTATGTGATTTCTTGTCCATTGTTTATAACACCCACGTTTTTTTTTTTTTTTTTTTTTTTTTTTTTTTTTTTTACCGCATGGCCTAATTCTTTGGGATGAAGGTCTATTTTATAATCGGGAAGATGCTTCCTACTTGACCTAAAAAATTGAAGGAATATAATTAATGAACTAAAAGTACTTTCATTTTTTATTTTCGTAGTTATCTGACATACTACCTTTTTATTTATTTATTTATAACAAAAGCCCATATGTATGTATTAAATCAATGAAAGTAACGTACACTTGCAGCAGACACAAAGCCCAAAATATCATCTGCATACGTGAAATAATACACCTCCCAAAGAAGCTTAACCCAACATGACATTAAGTAAAGAAAATGATAATTCAAGTCCTATTTTTACTCCATGTATCCCTTCATTCTAATTTATCTGAAGAAATTGCAAAAATAATTTGTTCCATATTATTTGAGGCAGTTACATTTTCAATGTAATATTAATAGTACTTTTCTTTGCATTACCCTTATTTATCGCAATAAGATAGATAAAAAACAATGTCACATTAATTATATCTAAAGCCTTTTTAGTCATTTTATTTTAAAGTCAATGCATTAACACACTTTCTTAATATGTATGATTTTGACAACTGCCTCAGATAATTCGGAACGGAGGGAGATATGTTCTACCATAGTCAAGGGCGAACATCCTATATGGACAAAGGGGCTAAGCCATCTGAATTTTTTTATATTACATTATAAAATCTATATAGTCTGGTTGATCATAAATTATTTTTAACCCAGCCCACCCGAAGAACTCAATATTGTCTATTAACTTACTCTAAATTAAAATCCTATCTCCGCCCTTGACCATAGTCAATGATGATAACAGTGTAGAGTGTAATATGGAGTAAACTTAGGGAGTGAATTAATGTATCACATTACCTATAGAACAAACTAAACCAACCTTGTTTGTCCACGTGTTCAAAACGAGGTAAGTACCAAGACAAGAAATACTAAGACTAGTGGTAGAGTGTGCCGTGCAAGGCACGGCATGCCCCTTCCAAGTTGTTTCTTATATGGATGCAATTTAATGATTCATAAAAGAAGAGAATATTTATTTAGTTAGACCCAAACCAGCCGCAACCACATTATGATACTTGCAACTCCCCAAGCTGCAGCCATATTATGATACTTGCAACTCCACAAAAAGGTCTGATATGAATGAAGAAACGGTTTAAGTGGATGCCCTTATTAATAGACGAATAGCATTGTCTCGTTCTTTCCGTGTTTCCAGTTGATTTTTTTGCTTAATTCTCCGGTTAGGTGATCGTATTGAGCATATTGAGATTGGTAATGCTTGTGGAAATCTTCAATCAAATCAGTCAATGGCTCTTTGACATCTTTTTCATCATTATCATCCTTAATAAGTTTTAAGATGTTAATATTATCCTCCATATCTGCAAAAAATTACAATATCATAGGAAAAACCTCAATTCATTTAGCTCATGGATCGCTTTCTGTGAAAATGGTGTTGTGATCCATAAATGCTAGCTGAAACACGAGTGACTTTAATGTGTATCTGTGTTCATTGTAAAACATGTTAAGACATTCGTGTTTTAACGAAATAGGATCATCAGGCGGATCACAACACTGTTTCCACAGGCGGAGATCTCAATTCATGATCAAGGATCCTTTTTTTGTGAAAAAAAGGGTGTCGTGATCCGTACAATGACCCCATTTTAATCATGAAACGCAAGTGTCTTAACATGTTTGTCTGTTAATTTCAAAACACAAGTTAAAACACTCATATATTAACGTTGAAATAAAGTCATTGGACGGATCATAACATTCATTTTACAGAGAAGATCCCGATTCATTTACCTTCAATTGTTTCTTTTAGCTCTTCATGCTTTGCGGGATCAATATGGCTCCCAAAAACGACTTTATAGAATCTTTCACCCTATGCTTTGGCATCTTATAAGTCCGTTTCTCAAGGCTTACGCGCTTCGCTAGTGAAACAAGTTCAATTCCAGTATGATTTACATGTATTCGAAGGAATTCAAAATTCCGGATCAATCATGCCCGAACGTCACAGGACACCTTTAGTGGCACCCACGATATGTGTCTTGACGGTATGGCACCGAAAACAATCAACCACACAGTTTCATTCTCGGCTCTGGAATCCACTTTCACCCCACTAAAAGCGCCTTTTGTAATGTGCAAGCATAAAAGCAGATTATACCTTATGTTTTATCACTCATTCCTACTCGGAAAGGAGTAGGATAATCCACATTCTAAGCTGTTTTGGAAAGCATGTTGCACACAACTCCGGATACATAATCTGGTCACAACTACTCTTATGTTTCTATTTCTTTGAAATAGTTGTTAATATCACAAGTATTAAAAATGTGAGTTGGTCGACCGAAATCTAGCAATCAAAGGTTCAATATGGTTGGTTAAATATACCAATGATTTGACTGAAATATTTTGTAGTACAAAATGGCGTGAATTTGTGTCACAAAATAGAAAACTATTACCATGGTTGAAAAGTCACCATCATACACAAGCAATGCTCCTAAAACACATTTTTCTAATTCCATATTACCAGGCCAAAGGCATAAACCATATTTAGTGAAGACAATTTGTGCCTTCTATGTATAATATTATCATAAAGAGTACTACTGTAGATTTGCTAACTATCAACAAATAGCCAGAAGGCCCAGAACTCCCACCCAAGATAATGCTATGAAAGTGGAACAAAGGAGTTAAGGTGACTTACATATGATGTTCCAAAGCAACTTATGGCCAAAACATCACAAATGATGTTCCAAAGCAACCCTGATCAGTGAAATCTTCATGGTTGTTCAAAGAATTAAAAGGCTTCAAATGATCATCTTTCAATCTATCCATGTTACATTTCCTAATAGTTTTACAAAAAAAGACAGACAAACTATATTCATAAACGTACAATAACACTCAAAATTTAACCCTTCAAGAAGGGGGAATGAGTTAAATTCACGAAAAAAGTATTTTTTTTTTTATTTTTAAAATACCAATTTTTTTCTCCGATTTCTAACCTTGGTCTCTCAGCAGAAATCATCAGCTTGCATATATGAAATTGAACGGAGAAATGATTGAAGAAAGAGGTGCTGCTAATATATATACACACAACCTGAATCATTAAACATAAACAAAAACATGAGTCCGTGGAGTTTAAAATTGTATACACACCTAGAAAATCTTCACACCCTTAGATTAAACTCCCTTCGAACATAAACCTGCAAAACACCATAAAATTTGTGATACATGTGAACCCCCAAAATCACATCTTTACGTCAAGATCACAGCTTTCCAAACTGAGACCCCAAACGCACCAAACCAAACTAAATGAACAGAAAACCCAAGATCCAAACCCGAAAAGAGACGACGGATTCTCCATTCTCATCAGAACCGTTGAATCTATCAGCACTCACAATCGGGTTAGCCTTTGCAATAGCTTCCCGTCCTTGACTCTTGAAATCAAAGGTACAAGCATGCTCTTCTGGTACCTATGGATGCCACAAAAGGTACAACTGCACCTACAATTAAATCCCAACACCCCAACCTTCTTTTTGCAGCTAAACACCGATTATATGTCGTCCATCTTCTGCCCTTAGATCCTCCCGTTTATCCTTTAGAAAAAACAAGAATTATACAAGAAAAAGGGAGAATTCGGTTGGGTTTTGGAGGACAGGAGGAAAAGTGAAGAGATTGTTAATCAATAAAATAAATTATTGTGAAGAGTAGTAAAAAAATTGTTTTTTTGTTGGACCCAAAAGTCTCGAAAATCTGTTTACATAGGAAGCAGAGAAGACTTTCTTAGATGCTTGGAAATCTGAAGAGCAAAAGGGTGTATTCGATCTTCTGGATCTTGCAAACAACTGTAAAAGTATGACAGCTAATATATATTTGGATCTTTCTGAATATAATAATATAAACCAAAAATAAAAATAAAAATAAAAAATAAAAGAAAAGCAAACACAGTTGAATACGTGGCATGAGGGGAAGCTTTACTCTCATTTTAGAAAAGGGGACGTGGCCGATTTTTTACTTTGACAATTAATAAGTAGGTAGATAAATGGATATTGACGGTTTTATAACGAGTGATATAATGTGTTTTATATCATGATTCATGATGCAAGACATAGGGATCGTGATGTACACTCACCATCAACAGTGTAAATTGTATTATCTTATTGGTTGTGACATATTTATTATCTTTATCGCGAAAAATTATAGTATGTGCAATGCATACTCAGACACAACATCATCCACTACACACCTTATCACCATTGATTAAAATGTAAGGCATATATCGATAAATGGTATTATAAGTGTGTTGTTGAAGATGTAATGAATATATGTAGTGAGTGTACATGTATATCACCCAATACAAAAAAGAAGAGTCATCATATATTTTTACTAAACAACACGTCGCAAACGTGTTTTACTCTGACTTTCTAATGAATTGATTATAATAAAACATATATCGATCAAGGTAAATGATATGCACCACTACACTTTTTTCATCAGTTGATTAAAGTGTTTTTCCCATTAATATAATTAGTTGCACAATGATCAAAGGAGATGATAGTGTGTTGTGCATATATGGTGAACAAAAGGTAGTGAATGTATCATCACTCATCAATCAATAAACCCTACATTTTAATTAATGACTAGAAAGTATGTAGTGAAACATGTTGTGACAAGTTATGTAGTTCAAATATCATTTTATAGAACATGAAAACTTCTGTACTACTTCATTCGTTCCGCTTTATCTGATATAGTTGTCCAAATTATTTGTTCCCTTTTATCCGAGGTAGTGTCATTTTAATCTGATATTTATTCTTCATTTTCTAATTTTACTCTTATCATAATATGAGAGATATAAAAAAGAAAATTACATTAATTATATCCAATGTTTTTTCTTTATTTCATTTTAAAATCAATATATTAACCGACTTTTTAAATATGTGAATCTAACGATCACATAAATGGAAAACGAGGAGTACATTTTGAGCAAGGAAGGTCGGAAATAAAAAAAAGAAAGTTGAAAAATTATTCCACATGATTCATGCAATGTCAGCTCCAAATCAAAATGACGATACAACACCATTTATTCATTAACAATGATCATATAAAAGTGTATTGATTTTCTTTTGACTAATTTATTCATTGGCGGAGTCATGAAATTTTGATAGAGCGATTTTGATTTTCAATTTTTTAAAGAATATCTTTCCAAAAAAAAAAAAAAAACACCATTACAAAAAGTGTTTACTTTTTGCAAAAGAAATACTGACGTAGAAAGTATTTAGAGTTGTGTATTTATTTTTAACATTAGATATATAATGAATTAAATGTTTGTGTTAAAATTTTCATATATTAGGTATATATAAAGACCTTTTTTTTTTTTTTTGAATGAAGGTATATATAAAGACTTAAATGTCTGGAAAAAAAATACAGCTACAGTAGTTCAAACATGTGCCTTCTTTAATAAAATGAAAGTTTTATTATAACAAAACACTTTACATTTTACTTTCAATAAAACAAATAAATACAAATACAAATAACACTTTACTTTGGATAAAACAAATCAAATACAAATACAAATAACCTCAGAAAAAAAACACTCTATCCATTACTTGGGTCCGGCCTTGATTTTATTGAGACATTAACATTTTACCAACATTATAAACGATTTTTATCGACCGCAACAAGAAGGAAAAAGGTATAAGTGACATCAAAGCTTTTAGCAATGTCTCATATCATTATTTTTATACCAAATGATATACAACATTAAATAAAAATATATAATCACCCTCGAGTCACACAGTTTATCATAAAATCTCTCGTAATAACATAGAAACTTAGAAGTTGGGTGATGATTCATCAGCATGCGTATTATGTAATCTGGCGTCACTATCATTTTCTATCTATTGATTACGATAAAAACTCATTTTAATCAATAGTTAGAAAATAGATATTGAATGTATCATTTTCCTTTACAAGTTACCCCTCCAGTTGAATGAGACTTTGCAGACACACATGAAAACCATAAGAGCTCCTCTTGTGATCAGTGCATTCAAAACATTCACCATCCATATCATACCATTGCAGACTGCCAGAACAAGGCCACAAGCCTTCCATAATTTGCACAAGCAATTTTCTACCACACCTCGAAATCGCTAATGGCACAACATCTGCATCTGCATCTGCATCAATCGAAATCGAAACCAATTTCGACCATGATTCCTTAACACCATACTCTTTCATCACCCATATCTCCACACCCAAATCATCATCACCATCATCATGTTTACAACACAGAGAAAGACATCCTCCCAGAATAGCCAAGCTAAAAGAAGAAGTAGAATTAGAATACCCAAATATCTCTGCAACATCATACTTCATCACCTTCAATTTTTCATTTACAAGATCGAAAATTGCGATATGTATCATATCGACGTTACCAATTAGCTTATTACCAGGATCTTGTAAAATCCAATGTAGAGCACCATTGGTATAATATCCATAACACGAGGCAATGAAATTGTTGTTGTAATTCGAAGAAAAGTGTATCTGCTTCCATGTTTTCGATTTAATGTCGTAGATATTTATTTCAACTTCTCCGTCACGCCGCCTTTTCATCAGCACAACCTTATACCCGTCACTAAACGGGTCATAACCGACTCCAACATCACAGGAACCGAACCGCCTGCTTTTGGGAGGGAATATATGGCAATCTTCCTCCCTAGTTAAAGGATTAACCAAAACGATTTCGTCTGAATACAGTGAGGAAAAACAAATGAAACCGTCACACGTACCTACAACTCGTAAACCAGTAGATACATAAAGTGGAGACAAATGAACTTTGCGAGACAGAATATTAAGCTGATTGGAACAGTTGATTAAATCGAATGCTGTAAACTCCAGATCCATTTCGGATGGATCGGTTCCAACAATTTCGAAGAGAGAGATTTCTGTGAGGCGGTTATGAGAAAATTGCGATTTGGGGAAGTTGGGGCTCTCAATCGCATCTCTCCAAGACTTTGATACGCACCTGAATCTCAAGACAGATTTCGCCGGCAACCTGCTTAGTATTTCGGCTATCAATTCATCGGGTAATTGATCGGCCGACATATCATACCACGACGAACGGCAGTAGCTTTAAAACGAAGGCCAATTAGCGGCCCGGCTACGCACAAGGAATTGAACAGCTATACACAAGCATAAGCATGAGTAGTCCACTAGTATGTTTTGAGTTCAAAGTAAAGATAGTACATCCCATTTTATAGGGGAATTAGTTGTGTGGTGTTTCCACACATGTGGAGGAACCACCGTGTGAAGACATACACAAAATGTGTGGTCTGATCGTTTTATCCGTTATTTTATTTCAAAATCCTCATCCACACAAGTATTTCTCATTTTATAGGTAAGTAATCTATACACATCTGGCAGGACAAATTTTTTCATAAACTTGTATCAATTAACTTATATTACGACTTTTTATTTTTAGTCTATCATGTACAATAAAAATATGTAAGAAAAGAAAAAAAATAATAAGCTCTAGTATCCTTTACCTACATTGATGTATATTATCCATATTTATTTCTTTTCACCGTAAAAAAGTCTAAATACAATGAATTTCGTTTTCACTCTCCTCCTTTAAATTTTTATCCGCACATGTTTGATTTTTACCGAATTTTAAGTAGAATGATGGAAGGCTTTTTTTTTGACTTATTTATAGTTATAAAATCTTTTTGAGACAGAATAATTTATTGTATGGAAAGAGACTTCATTCTCAAAATACCACGTATTCTCTCACTTTTTAGTAAATAAGGGTAGATGTGGGAAAAAACACAACTGTCTCAATTATTTTGAAACAAATCTTTACGGCAACAACCTAAATTATTTCGGAACGGAGACTAGTAAAGAAGTGGTTAAATTTATTGGATATTTGTGGTGTTGGTGGAGAAAGAGACAAAGTCAGATCATATATTTGCTCATATGTTTCTCGATAGTCAAGTTGGGTTTTTTTTTTCATGGCATGAAAAAGGGGTCATTATCCAATTTTTTTTTATTATCAAAAGACATCTTTTTTTTCATGGACACAAAATGAGGTTAAAAAAACAGGATACTACAGCCGCTCTGAAATGAAACAGGTATCTTCCATAACTACCCGTCCCTTAGATTAATAAATGACGTAAATTGATGGTTGAGTATCAACGATTCTTTGTATTTAGGCTCCCTCACACTCCAGCTAAACTAGGTAAAGTGTCACTATAACGCTAAGTTTTTTGGAGCATTGAATTATGCACATGTTTCTAAAGGAAAAGAGTTCTTAAGCGAGTGTCTACACATTTCTACGTTGATAAAATCTTGTGGTTGTTAGTTCAAATTTATTTTTACAAGTGAAAAATATATGGTGAGATAACAATGGTGTGAAAAATGATATGGATTTGAGGGGGTAACTGTATCACTCCCCATTTATAAAACTAGCAATGCATTTTCCGTCTTCTTTAGAGGTAATTCTTACATAATTACTCTATTTGGAATTGTACTTTATGGATGAATCTGACCACATGAACGGCAACCAAATTAAAAGCAATATGATCAGGATTAACTACATATGTTTCTTTCCTCAAATCAAATGGAGTAATTAGGATATAATTTCCCATTCCTTAATTATTGCCGACATAGTTTTTTTTTTTTTTTTTTTTTTGAGGGAATATTGCCGACATAGTTGTACGAATGCATTAAATTTAATTAGAAAGAGCTATTATTTTTTTATATTGAGCAGAAGGAACAACCTTGTACATCATCCTTAACTTATTGACCACGATAATTCATTATTATATATAAAAGGAAAAATTAGTTTATAGTCCACTTTTCCTCCTTTAATTAAGTGCTAATCCAACTTTAATTTTTTAGTTGCATTAAGGACAAAATAAACATAACTAGACTAAAATACCCTTAGTTCTATCTTCAAACACCCGCTTCATTAGCTTGCAAAATTCACCATTGCTGCCTCTTCTCCACCTCCGACCGCCATCTCCGTCTGAAATGAAGCTATTTCACCTCCTTCCTTCCTTTCTTTTTCCGTCCATATGCTCTTTTATTTCGCCATTTTCACTCTATTTTTGCAACTTTTAGGCTCTCGAAGCACCTACAAAGGGCTTTTTCCTGCCTCAAGCCACCAATCCATATTGGTGCTCCCAAATCGATAAAGTCGCCGACCAATTGATTTCATTATTCTTTAATTTTCTACTTTTTCCAATTTGCCACGAACAACATTCCATTTCTTTGTAGATGAATTGCTTGCGAGGCGAGTAAATTGTTGATGTAGTGAGAATATGGAAGTATTGGTTAATTTATGATGATGTAGTGGATGAATCGCATATTTGGAATTCAAAGTGATAAATTGTTTTGATATATATGCGAGAGAATTTAGTGCATTTTGGTGATTTAATATATGTCGGGCTGCGGCGATAGGATGAGCTCCGGTGCTGCTCGAGGTGGAGGTCCGGGGGAGAGAGATATCAAACAGGTCTCTCCTGTTTTAATTTTGGTTATTTTATTTTATTTTTTTGTTCGCTTGCATTTTACTATTAGTGTGTTACCATGATTTGTTTGTTCTAGTCTTTTTACTAGTGGCTTCTAGCATGAATTTTGATTGTTGATTGAATAATGTGCAGCGAAGTGATTTGAGGCTGCAAAATTTATGATACATAACGTGAAATAATTTTGGTTGCACATGGCTAGTTTGGCTTCAAAATGTTCAGAGACTTGTTTTTTATTCTAAGTTAATAGCAAGGTCATTATGTTTCTCTTTCGTTGTTTTAAGTACATATAGTGACGTAGATTAATTTTTCTTCAATTTTTTTCTTGGTGATTCATTATTTTCAGTGTAGAAAGCACACGACAACAGATTGATCAGAATAGTGCGTCCATGGAATTGATTGATAGGGTGACTGGTGCCGACGAGAAAAGTTGATCTCGCAATCGTATTCTTAAAGGATGTTCCTGAACTGGTAGATTCACAAACTGACAACAAAGAGGAGGAACACTCTGGGTATCATTGTTCTTAATACCTATGTATCAAAATGGATGAACAGAAGGAACATGAATAAGTACTTAACAAGCATCGAGTTCTTCCGTTCTTGGTTTATACTATTTGTCACTTTGCCATGGCTCTTGAAAGTATGGGATACAAAGAACATAATTGGTTGTCTTAATCGGAGCAATAAAGGGAATCAACAACTCTACAGATCCAACAAGTCCAACAAAGATTGTTGACCAATAGCGAACAAAGCAACAAAGGCTATGTGTCACCGATCCCAATCAAGATATCCTTATTTAAATGGCTTATATGATTCATATATGATATTGTGTGTACTTGAATTAAGCCTTAAATGAGACTTATATGAGCGGATATGTGTGCCTTGAAGTAGTCCGCTTGAATTAAGCCTTAAATGAGCACGATCATTTTGCGATCGACGATCGTCGACATCATCATAGTGCGTCATCGATCATCGATCATCGATACCGATACCGATACTCGAAGCTAATAAAATGGATAGTAAAGCGGATGTTAATAAGCAAGAAAGCTCGATTCAGTTACTATTTTGATGAATGTGTTGAAAAAAGCGAATCGGATACGTCTTTGAAGGATTTTTCAAGAATGCAAATTGTTTATGAAGCCAAGAACAAATGGCCTAATGTGACCCAAGAACAAGAAGAGGCTAAGCGAAATGATCCTAAAGAAAAAGTAGCATCGAAACATGCTCCGAAAGAAGTAAATATGAGTGCTTGAAGCTGTAAGAAGACATTCGATTCATATCAAGGACTTGGGGACATAGACGCTTGCGACAAAAAACCGAAAAGAGAGTCCTTTTGGGCACGATCATCGATACTCACGATCATCGATCGCCCGATCGACATCTGCGATCATCGATACTCACGATCTTGTGTGCCTTAATGCAATAGATAGGCTAGTTCATAGGCTTACTATGTGCCTTGGTGTCTTTGAGGTTTTCGATCTACATTGTATCATTATGTAATAGATAGGCCTAGTTCATAGGAAACTACTTGAACTTGTAATTCATCACCTTGTGAATTCGGGCATGATAATTTAGTTCTTTGAACTTGAATATCCATCTTATAATTTGGTGATAGTTCATACTTGTTTTGGACTTGTATTGATCTTCTATGTATTACCTTTTAGTCATGATACTCTATTGTACTAAACTATAGTCTGTTGTATCGATCTTCTATGTATTACCTTTTAGTCGATGTACTTTTTAGGCTTAATTCAAGTGATTAACTCTCGAACACGCATGTTATAAACACCACACCTTAATCAAGTTATACATTAATGATTCTATCTCTTACGAATTGTATCATATAAACCAATTTAACACGGTGTGTTAGTGTATCTGGATTTTGCATTTGGAGAATGATCTTTATCTCGGATAAAGACCTTACAACAAATTCAGGTGATTAAATAGCTTTGATGATGGTAAATAGAGACTAAACAAGCGAAATCTTTTTTTCTTTATTTTTCATGTTGTTAAGCGATGTACATATTGTACTAAATCTATAGTTTGTTGTACTTGCTATTAATCTTTGAGTTTGTTAACGATGCGGTGGAATGTTCTCTGCATATTCTTGTATAATCGATCATCGACATCGATACTACCGACATCGATACTACGATCATCGATACTCTGCGACATCGACATCGTCATTGTGTTAATGTAAATCTTTGCGATTAAATTCGGCTTTCAAATACTACGTCGAAAAGGTATCAAACGCGGTCTCAAAATGAAGATAAAAAAATATGAACTTTGGTGAAACTATTTTGATGATCGGTGTTCTAAATCAAAAGTTACGATCGTTTATAAGAAAAAGCGCTCGTTAATACAAATATTTTTTCGTCTTTCAAAATATACGTCGGAAGGGTATCGTATTTGGGCTCAAATTGAAGAGAGCAAAAAAAAACATGAATTTTGGTGAAAAATTTCGATGATCGGAGTTGTAAATCAAAAAGTTACGGTTG
Organism: Gentiana macrophylla; assembly: GCA_026214975.1. Classification (NCBI taxonomy): domain Eukaryota; kingdom Viridiplantae; phylum Streptophyta; class Magnoliopsida; order Gentianales; family Gentianaceae; genus Gentiana; species Gentiana macrophylla. The sequence goes on along the minus strand of CM047807.1, from coordinate 133,266,254 downwards.
TTTGAAAAAAGAAAAAAAAAAAAAAAAACAAACAAACAAACAAATAAATAAGCGAAAGCGGAAGATTTAATACGTATCATGGCGTCCTTTAATAAAAAAGGGTAATTTTGTCCGTCTGAAATTGTCATTCTTTTGCAACTAAAAATTGAGTGTGTCTATTTATTTATTTTTGTGAAAAAAAGAACTTTTTTTTTTCTTTATCTCTATATAAAAGATTTTTGCTGGAATCACTCTTTTCGTAGCAGTTTAATTGATTTAGTAATATTTGATTTTAACACAAAATGACTTAAACATTTGAATATTTTTTAACGAAATCCAAATACACAAACGCATGTTCTTTTGCCTTTACTGTGACTCGAACCGCAACCTTCAGGTTAAGGACACATTAATTATCAGGGTCAATATACTGTTGGCAATAAATAGCAGTTTAAAAAATAAGAAATGTGATTTAATAAAAAAAAAAAAGATAAACAATTTTTTTGACAGCTCACTCAATCAAATAGAAACATAAGGGCTTGTTCCAAAAAAGAAAAATCCTCAATTTTACTATGGTAGTGTACCAAATCCTATCTGATTTGTCAAACCAATAGAATTAAGAGATTTATCTTGGTCCATTGTGTTTAACAATCAACAATCAATCATATTGTTTCTAATTAATGATATGATGGTCTAATTATTGTTGGAGAAAATAGCTCATATTGAGCTTTATTTAAAGTGGCGAGCAGTCCACTAGACTTTTGAATCACTCGATTTGGATATCGGGTGAATGAGAAGTTAATATTAAAGTTAGAGGAAATGATGCTTATTTGAATCGAACCACTTTGTTCGAACGGTTGTATCTGTTCAACTGAATTGGTGCAACCTTTCGGTTCAAGAGATGTATCCTTTTGGTTCTAGAGTTGCATCAGTTCGGCTCATTTGAGTTGCATCTTTTGGGTTGAACCATTACGTAAGAAGGGCTGCATCCTTTAATGGAAGGTTGCATTTCCTCTATAAATAGAAGAGCACCCATATTTTATAATAAAGTAAGCATATGCATTAGTTTTAGGGTATAAATAGAAGAGCACCCATATGCAATCATTTTTTCATACAAAAACTCTACAGAATTTTGAGCATACCATATTTTATAATTTGCATTTTTAAACGCGAAGAATAGATATTCATACCAGCGAGTTCGCCGCTTCTGATTCATTACAAGTGCCATATGATCAGAAAGTAAGGATTGTTGTATCTTAGGAGACGATTGCGATTACCGTGGGCACGAATTCGGCACAAATTCGTCTTAAGGATAGAGTGCCAACTCGCTTCAATCCATAAGTTTCGTTTTAACAAGTTAATAGTCAATTTAATTTTGTCAGCAATTGTGTTTTTGTTTATCTTGTCTAAACTGGTGTTGACAGCATGCTAATTGGGTTAAATGTGCCAACAATTAATCTTAAGACGAATTTTGTGATTTTTCCGTTCTTCTTATGCATGCTGACTGAAATCTGTGGTTCTTTCCGTGAACAAAACATGTTTGAGACATATATTGGTTACTACGGAAATTGTTCATGGCTAAAAACTGGAAATTTAGTTAGGAGTGAAAACTTCAGGTAATAATATTGTGAATTGACTCATTAGACTATCTCCAACGGGCAACTGGATGCCCACTTCAAAGCCCATTTTAGAGTTACTTGCCCTCCTTTAATCCTGCAATGATAACTTTTTGATGTACTCTTACTCTATATTTCTTTAGATGACCCTCGTGAAATGGAGTCCCCTATAGAGTGAACAGTGCTTACTTTATCTATCATATTAATCATTGTCAGTTGTCTCATCTTCCTTCCACGAGCAAAAACAATGTCCTTTGCATCCGATAATTAATATGAAAGGAAAAAAAATGTTTTAAGAGGTTGGTATAAATGGTAGTTGTTGGAGTAGATTGATTTATAAAGTGTTCGAAAAGTGTAACTGGAACGAAAAACGATATAGTTAGAGGGTGATATAAAGGGTTATTATTGGAGATAGTCTTATGCATGTTAATAAAACTTGAAAAATTGTTCAGAATGTTTGAATAAACAAATTTCCATGTGTACCGATTGTTTCTTATACTTATTACACAATTTCGTCACAGTACGTATGCAAACATTGGGATGAGTCGACACATCTTTGCAAACTGAAAATTCTGAAAAGCCATGAAATCGTATGTACTGGTTCATTAAGTTGTGTGTCTAATCATTTTTGAAGCTTGGTAAAATAAAATAAAATAACGTGTCCATACAAGTGGGTGTATCTTTTGAGTAATAGAATGGTGGCAAACATGCATGAATTGTGTTGTTCAGTACACACATGAATTTATGAAACTGAATGAATATGAATAAATCAATCTGAATGTGGTTCAGATGGATTTTTGTCAATGGCACAATATACTTTCAAATGTAATTCGTATAACTAATTCCTGATGCATCATCAGTATTTATTTTTCAATAAATACTCTGCATTTTTCCACATGATAAGAGTCATTTCAACACATCTAAAATGATGTTGATTGGTTGCCACATATTATTGTGATTAAATGTACGTATGTCCTCTCTGATAAAATGAAAAGGCGTGTCTGTGTTTTTTCTCAAAAGTGAAATGGTGGTGCCTCGGTTTCAAAAGAAGTTATTTAACTTCTAATGTTCATAAACTTTTTTCATTTAACGAAACTGTTCATGAATATGACTTTTAATTGAAGATTTGTGTTATGAAGGGGTGCGGACATAAAACTTGGTGTTCCAATGGTGAGCATCATTTCGATGTTATATGAAACGACTAAATTGAAATTAGAAATTGAAACTTCATTATTTGTTTTGGTTATATGCTTGCACTAATTTTACGTTAAGCACATATTTATTAATTGTTTAGATAAGTTTTTATTAATTTGCTCAAAACGCCCAACACAGTCACCATGCTTTAACCCTCCGGCCGCGGGATATACTTGCTATATGGATTACATTTAAATGCATGAATGTTTATTCATATGTTGAAAACAAAACATGTTGAAACCAAGTCGTTGTTTGTCGTCGTTTCCAACGGTATAAAGGACACGGAACCTTGACTTCAATTCATATGTAATAGGTGTCATATAATTGAAATGGTGTCATATAAGAGTAAAGTGATATATGACTATTCGATCGGTAATCAATTATTTGACTTTTTTTGTGTTTGTTGGTCCGGAAAAGGTTGTTTTGGGTATAATTGTTGTGCTCGAATATTTTAATTACTATGCCGATCTTATGTGTTGTATACAAACCTAAGAGCAAACAATGTATATAACTATGTCGGTACAACTTATTGTTGTAAAAGTGTAAAAGATACTTGTCTTCGGAGGTAGAAGAATGCAATAATGCGGGGGTTATCCCCGGTAATGGTTTATAGACACTGGTCTAAGTTATCTTTCATTAAGTAAAAGAGATACGGAACCATTGAATTTGATTCAAAGTAATACATGTGTTTTAATTACTTTCATTAATGATAGCACTACTATTGTTATGTCTATCTGCTGAAAATCAAAGATGAGACCCTTGAAGTTGAAAATCAATTTGACAATCAAATTAAGACAATTCATAGTGATTGAAGTGGACAATATAATGTATGGTTTCATGAATTTTGTTCAGGTACCAACATCATTCATCAAACCACTACACAATACACACCACCATCAAATAATGTTGCTTAACTACAAGAACATTGGATGAAATGATTATTGCCATGTTGATCACTTCGGATTTATCCAAAACCTGTGGGGGAAGAATATCTTCTGGACTGAAACTTCATCAGATTTTTGGAAATGTGGGGGTGAATGGTAAAAGAAATTTACCTAAACAAAATGATATAACGAAAGCAAGAAATGGAAAGGAAGTTGAATTAATTCAATGTTCCTTGAAAGGATATTGCGTGTGGCTTAAGGCCTATCATTGTTATTAGCATGCAATAGTCGGTAAGAAATTAATAGAACAAGCACACAGTAATATGGAAAATGGTAAGTCACGATTAATACATTGTAGACACAATACCATTTATTAATTGATCTCTAATGGTTTGATTTCCTCGATTATATAAAGTCGAAGGAGAATCTTGTGGATCCGCTTATAAAAAGGTTTAGCTAGAGATCGGGTGTCAAATTTTTGACAAACGGAATGGGACTGAAGCCTATACGCATGTTCCCTTGTGATGGTAACCCAACCATGCTGACTGGAGATCCCAAGATCATTGTTCAAAAGGGACAACTAAATTATGAGGGACAGTTAGCACTTACCCGTTCTGTTATAAACAAAAGTGCTTTCTGTGAATATGTTAGGTTAAGCTAAAGCTTTTAATGACTCCTATACTATGGCTAAGCCAAGTGGGGTATTGCAGAGTACTCTTTATGGGAGGTTACCTATGTAAGTGTGAAGTGGGCCGCTTCTGGGAGAATTTAAAGGCTTGAATTCTCTAAGGCACTTTTTGAAACCAAGAGTGATCTAGGGCCAAAATGGGCACAACCATGAGAACTCAATAATGGTAGGGAGTCTATCGTGTGGGTATCATTGTCTAGGAATTACACCAAAGTCTGAGCAGTTCAAGACCTAGTTCACTTCTTAGCCGAGTATGTCCGATGGTATTATACTAGGGAAGGTTCAAGGCAGAAAACCACCTATCCTGATGCGATAGATTTCGGTTTGAAATCTCTTCAGAGTCAGCATTGCATTTGCATTAATTTTCATTCATGTGGGGGATTGCTGGAGAAAATAGCTCATATTGAGCTTTATTTAAAGTGGCGAGCAGTCCACTAGACTTTTGAATCACTCGATTCGAATATCGAGTGAATGAGAAATTAATATTAAAGTTAGAGGAAATGATGCTTATTTGCATCGAACCAGTTTGTTCGAACGGTTGCATCCGTTCAACTGAATTGGTGCAACCTTTCGGTTCAAGAGATTGCATCAGTTCGGCTCATTTGAGTTGCATCTTTTGGGCTGAACCATTACGTAAGAAGGGTTGCATCCTTTAATGGAAGGTTGCATTTTTCTATAAACAGAAGAGCACCCTGAATGAAAATTCAATCATTTTTTCATACAAAAACTCTGCAGAATTTTGAGCATACCATATTTTATAATTTGCATTTTAAACACGAAGAAGAGATATTCATACCAGGCATTTGAGTTCGCCGCTTCTGATTTATTACAAGTGCCATATGATCAGAATGTAAGGATTGTTGTATCTTGGGAGACGATTGCGATTACCGTGGGCACGAATTCGGCGCAAATTCGTCTTAAGGATAGAGTGCCAACTCGCCTCAATCCATAAGTTTTGTTTTTACAAGTTTTCTGTCAATTTAATTTTTTCAGCAATTGTGTTTTTGTTTATCTTGTCTAAACTGGTGTTGACAGCATGCTAATTGGGTTAAATGTGCCAACAATTATTTGGTCCAGGACCATCATAAAATCTCTACCGTCTAACGATCTAAATTTAAGGAACGTGATTTAATCAAATAAAGGTAAACAATTTTTTTGACGGCTCACTCAATCAAATAGAAACGATAGGGTTTGTCAGAAAATAAAAAAAAGAACGGAATTACTACCGTCAAACTAATAGGATTTAAGAGATTTGTCGTGGTCCTCCATGTTTAACGATCAACTATAATCATGTTGCTTCAAATTAATGATATGATCGTCTAATTATTTGATCCAGGATCTAACTATCTAAATTTAAGATTTCAATTGATGTCTCGGATATTTATACATGTAGAATCACTAAATTTAAACAATCTTCTGTTGAAACATGAACAGGGCCGGCCCTATAGTGAGGCCAGAGAGACCGCGGCCTTAAGCCCAACGGTGCTCCTTTTCAGATTCTAAATCACTAAATATCTAACAGTTTTGTGTATATGTATGAATTTGGTTTTTGTTTCTAAATATGCTAGAAAAGACTACTTTGTAGGTATGTTTTGAGGCAACATGATTGAATCAAATAAAATTAAAGTGGTTAGTAATCTGGGAAGGGGTTAAAAGAGTTGCAATGGAGACATCAGACATGCATGATGATTTGATTAAAGACGTAATTGGTTTTTTATATGAATATGAAATATATGAACACCTTTTTTTTGTCTATAGTGAAACTCAAACCTCAAATCTCCGGTTTAAGAACCACAATAATTACCACCAGGGCAATGTCATGTTGACAGAAGACCCCGTTTGGATTTAAAGAATCAGATAGAAAAGAAAAGAAAGATAGATGAGTGTGAGAAAAAAAGAGGCATGAATGAGAGATTGCAAAATCTATTTTAGTGTTTGGATAATTTTAGAAAGAAAATAAAAGAAAAACAAAGACTGTCAATTTAATTTTGCTAAAAATCAAATGTTTCCTTCATTTTTCTCGCATGTTTTGGAAAGAAACGAGACAACCCTATTTTTTAAGAATATAATCCCTAATTCTCCCTAGCGTCCCTTCCCTTTCTTTCAAACTAAAACAACCAAACACTCGTATTTAAATCTTTCCAAATCATGTCATTTATTTTCCTTTCAATACTTTGAATGCAAGGCCCCCTCAAATGTGAGCCTAGAAGAAGGTTGTGCCAACTAGTCAAACAACAAGCCTTGAGCTAGGGGTGCACATTGTTTGTGTCATGCGGGTCTTATAAAAACTCATACTCAACTTTTATGTTGCGGGTTATAAAAATTTAAAATCATATTCAACATAATTCAAAGTTCAACCCACATGTGCGGGTTGGGTACAAGTTTGCATGACAATTGGCTTTAATGCTCTTAGTATATATATATATATATATATATATATATATATATATATATATATATGGGTTGAGTTGAGTTTAAATATGTTTTTTATGGTACAACTCATACTCAGCCCATAAAACGCGGGTCAAAATATATTAAAACCATAATCAACCCAAATCTATTTTTAACCCGCAATTGCGGGTTGAGTTAGGTTAAATTAGGTCGGGTTGTGATTTTTGTTCACCCCAACCTTGAGCCAACTAGGCATAAAAAGACCAACCAGACCAACAACAAATATATCCAACACTTCCACAATATATACAAAGACCAACAACAAAGACGTCCAACACTTGCACAATATAAATTAGGAAAATATTGTTGGCAAAGTGAGTTTTGAACAAAGGCACCTCCCCGCCGACAATCTGTGTTGAACTAGTGGCGGCGGAGGTATGTACATGGAAGGACCTAGCATGAAAGAGGGGGGATGCATGGCCCCCACTCAATTTTCCGGGTGAAGTTACTAATATACCCCTTCAATAATATTAAAACTGTGTATGTATATTTTTTCAGACAATCTTTTGTGCAATTATCTTGGCTGTGAAATTTTTTTTCACCTTTTTTTTTTTTTTTAAATTTATCCCCTATTGGAAAAAAAAATTGGGTCCGTCACTGTGTATGTATATCAGGGTGGGGCCACGTGATCCCATTGAGATTTGAGAATTTTTTTTAGTATTAAAACGATGTAGTTTTTTTTTGTTAAAAATGTTGTTTTATTGTTAAAAAAAATGTAGTTTTAGGCTTTGGTGATCCCACTAGAACAAATTTTTGGATGAAAAATATAGTTTTACAGTCTCATGACCCCACTAAATTTTTTTTTGGATCCGCTACTGTGTTGAACTATCATTTCTTCCAAAAGATTAAGCTGATGATGATACATATAATTATCATTTTACACACTTTAACAGAAACCTATATAGATCGCATCGAAAAAGGCCATGTAGTATTAATGGTACAAGGCTAATTGTAATTAGAGTTGTATAGAAATGTCACACATATATAGACCATGTAGTATTAATGGTACAAGGCTAATTGTATTGAGCGTTGTATAGAAATGTCACACATATATAGAATTCTCTGTCAACCAGTATGTAATGAATACGTGATAAAACACTAAACTAAACCGTGTAGGTGTATACTTGAAAGAACGATTTTTATACGATACGTACGGGTACGTATGTCATTTTGGTAAATATTGAAAATGTAAAGATCAAACAGTACATAAGAATAAGATGACTATCAGTAGGATAAATAGGAAATTTTAGAACACATAAAATAAAATAGTTTTAGTGGTTATCTTGATTTATGGTACTCAATTTTAAAAAAATAGTTGCTCATTTCACGTGTATATATGCATGTTATGGATATATTATATTATATGCATATACTACATATCAGAATATATCATGTATCTAATTTTGAAAATTACGAATTCCCCTTGAGTTAGTATCGTAAATATCCAATGCATATCTATGTCGGATTAATTTGTATCAGGTATGGGACATGCCACCCGACTAAAAGTTTCCGTGTGGGTCGTTCTTGCAAGAAGAATTACTGAATTCTTGATGGACGAAACATCTATGCAATATATTGTGACTTATGTTGATTCAAGCATCCAGTATTGTCTTTATTAATTATAGACTTACACTTGATACGACGTGTGTGAATGAATTATGTAGAAAATCTAGCTCAAACTCGTATAAGTGGAAGACTTCATCTCAAAACCTAGATTGTGAGATGAGAGAAATTCATTTCTTAATATGATGGGTGATCTGAGCAAAGTCCCGTCTGAAACAACTTTAACACGTTCTACCGAGTGTGGAAACATAAAAAAGACTATAAGGTCAACAAAAGAGACTCAACACTTGAAAATAAATGGATGACTACGATCTGATGTAGAAATCTGGCTCAAACTCATATAACAAGAGAGGAGGGGTCTATCTCTTAAATATTTTGGATGATATAATAGTAAATGCATAATGTGGACAACTTTAACAAATTATGTTTTACTAGTATCTTAAGCCATGGGGAGTATTACTTTGATTGAAACGTCTATGCGAAGTTGCTAGGTCGACTAGCTAGGCATTCTAATTCACCATGATGTCTCACAATCCATATATAATATTTGTAAGCTTTAATTTGATGATTGTTTGACAAAGTTTGATGACTGTGTGTGAGAGTGTAACTGTGTCATGATAAAGCAGAAGCAGAATACACTTGATGTTGATGATAACTATACTAAAAACACATCAGACAATCCTAGAATTTGTTTTATTATTATTTTTTTTTTTTTAAGGGATAGAAAGTTTTAGTATTGGCTTCATATGGACTTACTAAGCCTTGGCGTTGAAATCGAACATATCAACTTTGGTTGATTCGCTTGTGGTCATACAAGCCATTCGATTTGTACCTTGTGTTGAATAATTAAGTTGTTACCGCTCAGCCTTTTTTCACTCGTTTATTTGTATCACTTCAAATATATTGGTGTACCTTGCCTCTAAAAAAAAAATTATCAGTGCACCACACTGAATCGTTCTTTTAAAAGTCGATTTTTGAAAGTAAGATTTGGAAGTAAGATATTATTCGGTTTGTAGTTCGACTTGTTTTTTATGTAAGTAATTCTTCTTTTCAAAATGTTCCTTTTTTTAGTTTTCGATGTTATAATGAACACGAGATTTGCGTGATAATGATGTTTATCTTGAAGATAAAGGCTGATATGTGTGATTTCGACGGTGAGGGCACGGTGGTGTTTTAGGTGTTAATGATGAACAAGTTAATCAGTCAATAAATTGGCAGAGTGTCTGCTTGTATTATATTATAGCTTAAAGCTTGAGAGATTGAATCTAAATCTTATTACAATGTGATCCCATATTTATAGGCTAAAAAGTAAGTCGGTCTACTGTTCATCGACAAGACAAATGAGAGTACATAGCTAAGTTAACTCTGCATGCAATACAAGTGTCCTGCCAGCTGTTTTGTCTAGCTGGATTGATAAGGATGGCGGGCAGCGATCAGCGATCAGCGGCTCTCGACAAATATGACGAGTAGCGGACTCATTTGTACCTTGTCTTGAATTAAGCTTGACTATATGGGTAGAAATCACATGGAAAAGGTGGATCCGACATCGAACTGGCGGACATGATCCGGCTTACTGTTGGCGGACAAGAGAAGGCTGTGGCAGCGGCCAGAAGAGTTGGAAGCCCATTTATCTATGTTGTTGGGCCACGAGTGTAGGCCCAATATGGATGAACAGGGCCCCATTCCGATCCGGGTATATCAATGGCCCCCCTACTGTGCTGGCGTGTCCATGAGGCGGAGAGTAGAACGAAGAAGAACTTTTAGGTAAAGCTCCTTGTTGTGGTCGCTTGTGATAATGTCATGCCGATACCGTTCTATCGGGCTTGAACCAGTGTTGGTGAAAACCACTAGCCATATGCTGTGCATTTGTTGCGGACAGGATTGATCGCCGACAACGCTCTGTCGGGCTTATTTAAGTGATAACGCTCTATCAAAGATGCTTCGTCAGGATAAGCCAGGCGGGCATTGATTGGTGATAGCCGCTTGAAATAATGTTGAGAGATAGTAATACACCAGTGGTCGCGTATTACGCGGTTAGGTTGATGGTCGTTAGGAGAGGCTTGGCGGTTGGTATATACAAGCGGATGTATCGGTACACGAAACGTCACATCGATCCACGTGCTCTGACACGGCGGTTGGAACTGAACCGTCCCTAGCTCTGATTGGCGGAGAAAAAATTGGTAACCGTTCCTGCCATCATGACGTTTGAATTTTGAATCCCAAGCGTCGTTCCCCCTCAATTTTCCCTCTATAAATAGGGTAAATCCCAAAACACTTACACTTTTCTCTCCTTTCGCCGATAAATTTCTCCGGCGATTTAAGCAAGGAAATTCCGGCTATTGCAAAAGCGATTCCGACGAGTGCTCTTTTCCAGTCAAAGCTCCGTCCTTTATCACTTCTACCTTCAATTAGGTACGAAATTTTACTTCTTTATTGGTTTTCTGAATCGATTATGTTTTTATCTGCTTTTTCTTGTGGGAGATCGTAATATTGATAATCCATTTCTGCAATTTTATTTTCTTCTGATGAATGCCGTGAGCCCAGCCTGTGTTTTGCGATTTTGTGCCCCTTTTTCCCAGAGAAACACCCAAATGCATGTATGTTTTGATTGCTAGTTTGGTCGTTTGTTGGGTAGAAGATTGAATGTGTGTTGCTTGAAGCCTTTTCTGGTTTGAATTTAGGGTTTTTCTGGGGAATTGGGGGTGTTGATATTTGCTAAGGAAGATGGAAGGGCGAGGTGTCGGGGTGTGATTGCTTTCACCTCGGCCCGATTTCCATGTCCGGGTGATAATCTGATCCACCTTGCCCTTTTTCTTTTCCAGAATGTCATCAGAGTATACACAATCGGACGAAGAGGTCAGGGCCGCTGCGGGCTACGGGTCGGAGGAGGTGAGTATGGAGGACGCTTCTACTAGTGACGCTGAGGATGAGATTGAAGAAAATCCGAATCCGGCACCCATTAGTATAGAATCCGACCTTGAGGTCTCCGTTATTGGTGAGGGCGCTGCTGCGGGCGAGGTCGAAGATGACGACCAAATGGCGCTAAGCGGTCTTCTTACCAGGATGGAGAAGGCATTACATACTGGAGCCGCCAAACGTAGCGGCAAGCTCAAGGAAGCCGTGGAAACTGTTGTGGTGACGGAGAAGCCTAAAAAATATCCAAAGGTTGTGGTGTCCCAGAGAAAAGCCGTAACCGTTGATGAGCCCGCCAAGAAGAAAAGGGCTCCTAAGAAAAGGTCCGCTGCCGTTGAGAATGAACTCGCAGAGCAAAAGCGAGCAGACATCGATCTTATATCTCGATGGAAGGAGTTCAAAGATCGAGAAGATTATACCTTGGCGTTGAGGCGCGACGATGTCTCGGCCGGACTATCGTTTTTGTCGGTATGGGTGCGACCAAGCGTGTCGTGGGTTTGTGGTCGGGAGCAACAAGACTATCTGTGGCTACACTATGACCACTTCGCGGCGGGATCGAGACCTCCTTCGACCCATTCTTTGTTAACTTTATGGAGGAGCTGCAGGTAATGCCCTGCGACCTTAGCCTAGGGGTTGTCCGCGTGGTTATGTCTTTTATCATAATCGATGAGGTTGAGCGGACGCGAACCATCGATGCCGGTGCTCTTATACTTTTATAGTTTTTCCCGAAAAGCGGGGCGGTCAAATTCAGCCGCAGCGTAGTAGATCAAGCCATGGGAGGCCCCATTTACTATTCGATCTTCCGGATAAGGTAGCGGACTGGGACAAGAGGTGTATGAAGGTTGAATCCCGAGTATGATGGCCGTTCGAGAAGCTACCGGTGAATTCGGTTAAGACCGAACACTTGGTAAAAATAAACACTCAATTTGATGATGACACCTTTATATCCGTGAAAGAAGATCCGGGCTATACCCGCAGCGTGAACCTCAAGCTCGTGCATTTAACGGAGGTTGTTCTTTGGGCGTGGGCCAGCCCTATCTTAAGCAGGCGGACTTTACGGGGCGGCGTTGGCGATCCTTGGTTATAGTCGAGTCTCTGCCGACTCACTGTGACCGGTATGGTGAGTGTCACCATGGCCGGCGCATGCCTCTCGGTCGTCATTTGTAGCGGCGATCCTCAATGCGAGCACCGAGTAGGATTTTTCTTGTACTATTTTTTTTTTTTTATACCATGTTTCTTTTCATAACTTCGGTCGCTAATAAATCTTTTTCTCCGCAGGTACCATGGATAAATTAGCTCAACGACCAACTAACAAAAAGAAGACCATTGGCGAGGTGAAGAGGGCGGGCTGAGCTAAAGGGATCAAAACATCCCTTCCCATGGTCGACTTACTGACGACGGCGGCGAAGCCTCTGGATCTAAGGTCGTGAAATCATCCCGGCGCCTTGAAGCAGAGAAAACCGTGGTGGGCAAAACCATGAAACAGACCACTCTGACAAAGCCGCCGGCGGGTGATAAGAAGAAGAGGGCAGCTGTTGAGGAGATTGAGCCCGCGGGCGAGCATGATGTCCCTCTTCAAAAGAAAGCCAGAACTGATGATCCCCCGAGGAAAGAGGCCACTGAAAAGAGTAAAGGCAAATCTGTAGCAGCCCGAGGCTGCTTTTGGCGGTGCGAGAACAGTGGTGCCTTTTTCTTTGGGGTCCTCTTTGGGCCTGGAGGGTGTCCTCCGCTGGTTGGACAGAGAGTTTATGCGGCAACAACCCCTCGACCTGCCCAAGGCGCGCATAATTTCAAGGGGCATTGTTGACGTGCCTCCCTTAAGGCATTTTAGATGGGGCATCCCAAATGACATTCAGATGGAGATAGGTCGCGGGATAGCGGACGGGGGTTGTGATGGCGGACCAAAGCCGATCCCGCCGTGCCTCTCTTGGGAGCATAGACGATTTGTGGGGCTTATACGGCGCCACGGTGAGCATGGTAAACCTCCTTTCTTGCTTTTGTCTTTCATTCTTTTATTGCCATTTTTGCAAGTCAATATTGACCCATTGTTTTCCTTAGGTTGGCACCGGCTTGACGTGATTCATCATTGATTATAGAAATACCATTTACAAAGCGTTGAGGTTAGGAAGGAGTTGGCCGATAACAAGAAAGCTCGGCGCTTTGCAAATGAAGTGTCGGTCGTCTTCGCGGTAGACTAAGCGCGGGCCGAGGCGAAGAATGAGAAAGTCGAGCGCGCGGTGGCGAGACGAGAAAAGGTTAACTCGACCTCGTGGAGCAGGGTAAATCTGTTGATCGGACCATGAAGGAGATGAAGCTTAAAGTTACCGAGGCTCAAGCTCATTGGGAGGCCGAGCAAGCGGTGTCAGCGCGGTCTGCGTAAGCAGTTGGAGGATACGAGTTCAAGTATCCCGGCCGATTGAGGTTGCTAGTAAAGCGGCTGGCGATGATAGCTTTATGATGGGATATGACCAAAGGTTTTATCACATCGCAAGGTGTGTCTTGGCTCATGATGGCGGTACTCCCGACCTTGATCTCTTGGAAGAATGGATTCTCACCCATCCTTCTCTCGATTATCTAAGAGAATTCCATGACCGCATACCTTTCTCCGATGTTGAGCTTCAGCGCTATGTCCCAATGTATGATCTGACCGGGTGGTTCCCAGGAGGTGAGGCGAATCGAGGGGCGTGTGCGCAGCTCTGAGAGCGAGAGAGAGAGCTCTTTGAAGAGGGCGAGCATGTTGGGGGTGACGTAGAGCAAGCAGTTGAGCCGACGGTAGAACCCAATGAAACTGAGACAAATCTTGATCGGATCTTCGCACCATTCTCTCCGCGAAGAGAATGTCCATAATGAAGAGATGCGGCCTGAGAATTCTTAGATTTCTGCTTTTGTTTTGTAAAACAATATTCTGAATTCGCATATGTATAACTTTTTCCTTTCCGCACTTTTATCCGTACATTCGCTTTTTGTGATAATAATTCCCAAGTTTGTTTTCTGTCCGCTTGATGTATGCTTGTTTCTTGCTCGAATTTATTGTCTAAATTGAGTCCGATCATATGGTGGTCCGGCCCCCTTGTTTTAGATAAGATTTCAGGTCGAACTTGTGCGGACTCATCTTCGAGATATGCCCCTCTTGAATCTTATCGGAAATAGCTTATTCGCTGGAAGCTCGTGGCCGTTTTAAATTTTCCCAAATATTGCCCCCATTTTTAATAAGTCTGAAGTCTGACCGAAGGTTTATTGAAAAAATTTCGAACACAATTCTTTCCTATCCGCGCATACTTATAATAATTTGCATAAAAAGAGAATGTAAAATCGGGCTTTATTAATTTCGACTCACCCCGCTAGATGAGTGAAGATTACAAGCAAAAATAAGAAAGCCTAACCACTCACGTTGTAAACGAGAGGATAGCCATAACCCTAACCGATTTATTACATGTAGCACCTTTTGAGGTTGTCCGCATGCCAAGGTCTATTGAGTTCGTAGCCTTGATGATTTCTGAGAACATAAGTCCCTTTTTGGATCTCCCTCGCGACTTGATAAGGGCCTTCCCAATTTTCTGTTAGCTTCCCTTTATTAGGCTCCATACCCGTGGCCTTTCTGTTTCGAAGAACGAAATCCCCGACTTTAAATGAGTGGTCGCAGATTCGCTTGTTGTGTTTTTGTTTAGCGATCTGCTTGTAGTTCGCTAATCGATGATAAGTCGCTATTCTTTTTTCCTCTGCTAGATCCAAGTCGATCTGCCTGTTTAATAGGTTATCCGTTGGATCGTATAATGCGACCCTGATGTTGGGAAGAGCCATCTCGACGGGAGTCATGGCCTCTGATCCATAAGTAAGAGCAAAGGGAGTTTCTCCTGTGGGTGTTTTGATCGTGGTGCGGAGTGCCCAAAGTATATCGGGTAACTCATCAACCCATCCTCTTGCTTTTACCTTGTCATCCACGCTTTTCTTTAGCATCTTGATTATTTGTTTGTTGCCGGCCTCAGCTTGGCCGTTTCCTTGAGGATAAGCTACGGATGATTGCCAGTGTTTAACTTTGAATTCCTCACAAAGATTTGAGAAGTCTTTCCTGAATTGCGGGCCGTGGTCCGATACTACTGCCCGCGGGACGTAAAGCGTGAAAAAAATTTGATCGTGTAAGAAATAACCCGCCGCTTTCGCGGTTATCTTGACCATAGGTTTTGCTTCAATCCACTTTGTAAAATAATCCACGGCTACTATGATAACTTTGCATCCGCCTCTTCCTGGTGGAAAAGGTCCGATGAGATCGAGTCCCCACATGTCGAAAGGCCAAGGTGCGACCACAATGCTTTGTTCGGACGAGATGGTATCCGAGGGGATGTCTGCGTGTTTTTGACACTCCGGACACTCTCTTACTAGCTTTTCTGAGTCTTTAAGAATTGTCGGCCAATAATACCTCTTTGTTATAATTTTATACGTGCCAAGGAGCGGCTAGCGGGGTGTCCCCCACACACTCCTTGGTGAAGTTCGATAAGGATTGTTTTGCTCTCTTCCTCTCGAATACATCGTAAAGGTCTAGTTGCGGACCTTCTGTAAAGTATTCCATTGTTTATAATATACCTGGCCGCCCCTTTTTTAAGAGCGCGAGCTTTGTCCGCCCCTTTTGGTAGTATGCCTGTTTCTATGTAAGTTTGAACCTCATCAATCCAACATGTAGTTGGTGCTGGTGTGTCAATTTCCATGATTTGTGTTTCCTTAATAGCGGGTACGGCGAGGTACTCAATCATTATTGAAGGATCCGCAATTTCTTCTTTGAGTGATAGCTTGGAGAGATAGTCTGCTCGCTCGTTGTCCTCTCTTCCAATTATGATGAACTCGCAATAGTTAAAGTTGCTTTTTAGTCGTCGAACAATCTCACCATACTTCTCGAGAATACCACAGTGCGTGTCATAATCCCCTGAGATTTGTTTGACGATGAGTTGGGAATCACAAAATACTTCAACATTTTCCACTTTTAACTCTTTGGCTAATTTAAGCCCGGCAATTACTGCTTCATACTCGGCTTGATTATTCGTGGCCGGAAATTCGAACCTCAAAGCTTTTTCGATTTCTTCCGTTGTTCCGGGCTCCATCAAGATTACTCCGGCCCCACAACCATTTCTATTAGATGCCCTGTTAAGGGTGAAAATCTATGAATTATAAGGATATATTTTACGATGTTTCCCCTCTATATTGTGTAATTTGCATAATAATTGGTCTTTATATTGAAATATTGAGCAAACGATATTTTTATAGACTTAATCGCAATATTGATATATTTATGTGATTTCATGGTCAAAGTATAATTATTTGAATATTATTACAGTGTGCGATGTTTTCCATGTGTTATAGGTATGTTCATTGTGCTCAAATGATGGTCAAAAGGGAGAGAATTCGAGCTATAAAGATTTAAGAAAGAGATAATGATCGAATGGAGTGGAGAAAAAGAGATAGAGATGATTTAATCAAGTTTCATTCCAGCTAAAGCGGCGTCCAAGTCCCGTCCAGGAGTGGGCGGGCGTCGGCAATCCAAGCGGGCGTCACAGGGAAGGATTCATCACCGAGGCTTCATGAACTTACCGAAGCAGCGTCGGAAAAAGCGCAGGCAGCGCCCAAGGTGCAAAAGAAGATCGAGAGAGTTTGGGCGCTATCCGCATTTAACGTCTACATTGGAGTTCGAACACTTGGACGAGTCCACTTCATCGGACGAGCGTCCGGATTGCCGACTTAGTGAAACCGCCTCAAATCTCTATAAATACTTGCCTATTTTCACACAAAAAAAAAACCAATTGACAATCTTGAACCCTAAACCCAAGGCGGCTATAGGTGCGTTTTTACTCGATTTTACGATTTTATGTTCTTCAATTCCTAGATAAAATTAATTTAATTTATGCAATTTACTTCAACAATTCGAGCTATTCAAGGATGCTAAGAGGCTAGGCTTCAATCAAAGCGAGCATTGTGAAGCCATCCAACTTTCATTAATTTTGATTCTTCGGTTATATTGTAAGTTTTTAATCAAGTTGTTTCCTTTATCATGTCTTATGTTGATTAATTGCATTTATATCGAAAGATGTGCATGTATGATGTTTTATATTTGATGAAAGTCTTTATAAACATTAGATCACCATGATTTAGGAATAGATCTTTGATCTATGTCAAACGAAAGTTGATAGGTTGAATATCTAGGTTAAAACGCTAAAGTTTACATCTCTGTTTATGTTATGACGCGTTAATTTCCGTAAATCGAAAGATAGAAATTAATAGGCGAATCATTTACGAAAGTAGGATTCATACCTTTGATAAGATGAATCACAACTTGATAGAAACTGCAATATAATCGGGATGAGAGATTAGTGTTTGTTGGATAGGTGGATCAATACTCGTTTGTCCGTTCTAAATTTGATTTAACCCTTGAAACTTGAACTGTTTAGTTAGTCTATTTCCTATTGCATCTTTAGATTAATTTGTTCGCAACCAAACCTTCCTAGCTTTGGATTTTCGTCCTCTGTCTAGTTTATTTTCAGCATATATGTGTAGTTTTGTTTTGTTTTATTCGCTGTTTAGTTTAGCTTTTCGTGACATAGTTTAGTTAGACAAAAACTAGGAACCACAATCGTCTAGTTCCCCGTAGGATCGACCCGGCATTAACCACTAGTACTACGATCCACTCCCCCACACTTAGACTTTGCTCGTCCCGAGCAAAACAAAACGAAAAATTAGGCTCGAGAAAGGAAAACAGGCATCTAAACAGATATAACATATATTCAATAACTTAGGTGTTCACCAGTGTGTGTGCATATTCAAGAAAATGAGTCGAGCCGAAGATCGAACTCACAAAAACTTGAATGGAAACGAGAAAAGTTGCTATAGACTTACCCAACGCTATGAGAGGATGATGATTGAGCAGTTAGAAGCCCGAAACACCAAGATTGGCCACCAAAATGCCAACTTTTGTCAAAATGGCATGATTGAACAAACTCGATTCTTCAAATTTCGTTGATTGTTGGAGGAAATGGGTGGATAAATGAAAAGAGGGTGCAAAGACCGTTCTTTTGCAACAAGAATCGCCAAATTTGGTTGAAAACTTGAAGATTTTAGGTTTGGAGAAAGGGAAAGTCGGGTTTCACTTTTGAAAATTGTAGGGAAATGAGGGTTCACGCCAGAAACAGGTATATATAGGCTCAGAGTGGGCGCTTTCGTCCACCTCTCTGGACGGGCGTTCACTAGTAATCGATGAATCGGACGGGCGCCCATAAATTCAGACGCACGTCCATGGGGCATTTTGAATACGAGATTGGAGGAACTTTTGTAGACGGGCGTCCATTATATTGAATAACGTCCATAAAATGATAGTCGGACGGGCGTTCATATTCATGAACGGGCGTCCAGTCAGGAAAAATGCAAAATTGTCCTTTTTAAAAAAAAAAAATTATCATTTAAAACAACTAAATGCGAAACTTTTATTATCGATAATCTCAAATTCAAAAGTACAATACGGAAACGCAACGAACTTAAAAGAACTTGAAAATAAAACAAACACAAATAAAGCAAAGGTTGCCTCCCACCTAGCGCTTCCGTTTTACGTCGGGGCCCGGCGAAAGCAAAACTAACTAAGAAATCACTAATCTGCGTAGATCTCGTCCCAATCCACTAAGCAAATGAGGCGCCGAAGCATGTCGATAGCCGGAGGAAAGTCGTACTCATCCCGCAAACACCAATCTTCACCGGCTACCTCAACACCTCACGAAATGCTCTCCCGCGCACTAAGTGCCAAATCCACAAGATAGGATCATTGAGGATCGTGTAAGGGCGCCCTATGGCCTCTCGCAACTCCTCGATCGTGAAATCGCTGCCTCCCGAACAAGGTGGAACTATGATAACGTCACGTGATGGTCTTAACACGAGTGCTAATGTCAAAATCTACATGAAGAACTATAGTGCCTCCCGGTCCATCATCTATCTTGTGATCGGCCGGGATCCGACTAATGAGTGGGAACTCCTCGAGGCGAACTCCGTAAAGATCCATATCTAGAAAGCAACTACTGGCAGATAGAAACATAAAAGCTTAGTACATCTAACTAAAACAACATACGAAAGCAAAAAGAACTAAGGAAAACTAAAACAAGATTGGATATCTAGGATGCCCCCTAGTGGCGCTTTTGGTTTATGTCGTTAGCTCGACACCATTTAAGCTCACTGGTCAAAGGCCATTTTACTTTTTTCTACGCCCGCCATTACCTCGCCTAAGTTCGATCGAGGATTGTGGTGCAGAAGCGACACTTAACGCATGGGATTAAAGCTTTGTGAGTTTTCCGACACGTTGGACCTTTCCCATGGTTGACTTTCTCCTTTGTAGATTTCTCTGATGACGTTTAAGTTGTTGCTCCCTTTCATATTCCTCCATATCCCAACTACCGGCTAGAACTTCTTGTGATAGACCACTACCGTTATCCTCAGAAAACAGATTAGGTGAGATCTCGTCAGAGTCATCGACTTCATTAACACCACATCCAAGGATATCGAGAAATTTAACAATCAAAGGCTTGTCTGTAGGTTCACCAATGTAGTGTTTGCACCTCTGACCATTAACTCGAAACGGCTGATCTTTATAACCGAGTAGTTCTAGAACGCCTCCAGGAATGATTTTTAGAATCGTAAAGGGGCCGGACCATCGTGTCCTCAGCTTTCCAGAAAACAAATGTAATCTGGAATTATAAAGAAGAACTTGTTCCCCTACTTGAAATTCTCTTTTCTTAATTTTGGCGTCATGGAGGAGTTTCATCTTATCCTTGCTTATCCTGGCGCTTTCGTAAGCCTGGAGTCGGAACTCGTCTAACTCATGCAGCTGCTGCAGTCGATGTTTTCCACAAGTTTGGGAATCAAAGTTAAGAAACTTTGTCGCCCAATAAGCCCTATGCTCTAACTCAACTGGCAGATGACATGGCTTGCCGTAAACCATCTGATATGGAGATGTACCCATAGGGGTTTTATAGGCAGTTCTATACGCCCATAGTGCATCATCCAATTTCAAACTCCAGTCCTTTCTATGACTGTTCACTGTCTTTTCCAGGATTTGCTTGATGCTCTGGTTGCTTCGCTCAACCTGACCGCTAGTCATCGGATGGTATGGTGTGCCAATTTTATGCCGGACACCATATTTTTCGAGAACTTTCTCTAGGGGTCGGTTGCAGAAATGCGTCCCTTCATCACTGATCAAGGCGCGAGGACATCCAAATCTCACAAAGATATTTTTCTTTAGGAATTTCATGACCGTTTTATGGTCATTGTGAGTTGTGGCTTGAGCCTCCACCCATTTCGAAACATAGTCGACGCAGACTAAGATGTATTTGTTGCCACACGATGATGGAAATGGACCCATAAAGTCAATGCCCCATACATCAAAGACCTCGCATTCTAGGATGGGTTTCAATGGCATGTCAAATCGCCTTGTCAGAGTACCGGTTCTTTGGCATCTATCGCAAGCTTTACAGAAGGCTTCGTATCCTTAAAGATCGTAGGCCAATAGAAACCGGATTGGAAGATCTTAGCAACCGTTTTCAAGGACCAAAGTGACCTCAGGTGGGTCCTTTGTGGCATTGCTCGATAATCTCTTGTTGCTCGATTCAGAACGCATCTCCTAAGCAAACCATCTTTGCAGATTTTAAAAGATAAGGTTCATCCCAAGCGAAATATTTCATATCGTAGAGAAGAACTTCTTCTTCTCACGATAAGACATTTCGAGATCGAGATAACGGGCATGAAGGTAATTCACAATGGAAGAATACCATGGACGCCCGGAGAGCGGCCATCGATCAACATGATGTTTTAGAGGAAAGTAAAGATCTATATCATCAGGATCACCCTTTTCCTCACTTAACATCCTTGAAACATGATCCGCCACTACGTTCTCACTTGCCTTTTTATCTTTAATTTGAACGTCAAACTCTTGGAGGGTCGGTATCCAACGCAGAAGCGCGCGTTTAGCTTCTTTTTGGTCATGAGATAACGCATGAAAGCGGCGTGGTCACCCACACAATCACTTGAGCACCCAAAGCAAGTAACTACGAAACTTATCCATAGCAAAGACTACGGCTAATAATTCCTTTCGGTTGTCGTGTAGTTAACTTGAGAAGGATTCGATGTGTGGATTTGGCGTAATAGATAGGTTGGAACTTTCCATTAAGCTTTTGCCCTAAGATCGCACCAAGCGCATAGTTTGATGCGTCACACATAAGCTCAAAAGGTAAGTTCGATCGGTGAAATAAGAATTGGAGCGGATATTAACGATTCTTGAGCTCCTCAAACGCTTGCTTGCAGTTTTCATCGAAATTGAACTCAACGTCTTCCTTGAGCAGAGTAGATAGGGGCTTGGCTACTTTGGAAAAATCTTGGATGAATCTCCTATAGAAACCGACATGTCCGAGGAAACCTCTGACTTCACGTACATTCTTAGGATAACTCATCTTCTCAATGGCTTCTACCTTGGCCCTATCTACTTCTATACCGTTGGCGGACACTTTGTGGCCAAGAACTATCCCTTCATCGACCATAAAATGGCACTTTTCCCAATTGAGTACTAAGTCCTTTGCCACACATCTAGACAACACCGATCAAGATTATCGAGGCAATCATCGAAGGATTGACCAAAGACCGAAATCATCCATAAAAATCTCCATGCACTTTTCAACTAGCCCGTCAAAGATTGCCATCATACACCTTTGAAAGGTGGCCGGGGCATTACAGAGACCAAATGGCATCCACCTGTAGGCGAATGTCCCATTGGGGCAAGTGAAAGTGGTCTTCTCTTGGTCAATAGGATCGATGGGTATCTGAAAATATCCTGAATAACCATCCAGGAAACAGTAGAATGCGTGCCCCGCCAGACGCTCAAGCATCTGGTCAATGAATGGAAGGGGGAAATGATCTTTCAGTGTGACCTCATTGAGCTTTCGATAATCGATACATACTCTGTATCCAGTAACGAGCCTCAATGCTATCTCTTCTCCATTCTCATTTTTCTCAATCGTAATTCCACCTTTCTTGGGAACTACTTGAGTCGGGAAACCCATTCATCGTCAAAGAATGGCGTAAATGATACACATATCTAGAAGTTTAATGATCTCCTTCTTGACTACTTCTTGCATGTGAGGTTAAGCCTCCTTTGGGGCTGTCTAACTCGTTTGCACCCTCCTCGTCTTGATCTTGTGCATACTGAGATGTCGGGAGATATCCTCGGATATCTCCCACCGCCATCCAAAGGCTTTTCTTTTTTACAAGAGCGTTTAACAGTTTAAGCTCTTCTATTCGAGACACTTGGCGAGAGATGATCAAAGGAAGCTTGTCACCTTCTCTTAGAAACACATACTTTGGATGTTTAGGCAACGGCGAGAACCAAATCTACAGGAGGTTCCTCTGCAGACTTGATTTAAGATCTCCACTCTTCAACTCAACATCGTTGAGCTTACTTAGTGGCCCCTGCCAAAGCTTCTTCTCTTAGCTCATCCTCAAAATCAGCCGCTTAATCTGGTGCAGACCGACCACACCATGATTATTCAGATTATCAATCAGTCGCTCATATTCAGATTCTACAGCCATGACTTGCTTAACCATAAAGTCATCGAAATCATCAGAAGTCTCCTCAACGGAAAAGCCGGTTGGAGATCCAGAAGGTATATTGATAGATTTTGAAACACTATAGCTCACCTCCTGGTCACCAACTCAACCATCACAATCGATGAGGGCTCTAGCTGTAGATAGAAAAGGTCTTCCAAGAATCAAAGGGACATTTTCACTTTTCTCAATATCTAAGACGTACCAGTCAACTGGAAAGGTAAACCTATCTATTTGAACTAATACGTCCTTTAGGATCCCTGAAGCTTTCTTAGAAGATCTATCAGCGAACTGTAAGTTCATGGTAGTGGGTCTAGAAGACTTTGTAAACCAAGGCGATTGCAAGCAGACAATGGCATCAGGTCGATGGATGCACCCAGTCACATAAGGAATTTGGGAAGACTAGGCCTCCCATCTGCGGTGTGAGCACAAATTTGCACTGGTCGCCCCTCTTGGTTGGTAAGTCTTGATAATTGACCATCGCGCAGTCTTTACCAAGCCGCTTGATCCATTTTACGATAATTTCTTTTGGAAGATACAACATCCTTAATGAACTTGGTATACTTAGGCATCTCAACCAAAACTT
This sequence comes from Gentiana macrophylla, assembly GCA_026214975.1. Classification (NCBI taxonomy): domain Eukaryota; kingdom Viridiplantae; phylum Streptophyta; class Magnoliopsida; order Gentianales; family Gentianaceae; genus Gentiana; species Gentiana macrophylla. The sequence continues at coordinate 133,242,770 of CM047807.1, read as the reverse complement.
CCGACAATGGAAGATTAACTGAGTGTTTTTCAACAAATTAAGCACCTTTTCATACTTCTTATCTTCGCTCAATGGGATGTTGCTCTTTTCCGGGTGGAAATGGAAGCTTCTAAGATCATTCTCGAGAAAACCTTCTTTGAAGATGCGCTAACGGCCTTGTCTTCCAGATCTTTCCACCGAGCAGACTTTTCGAAGTTTTCGTAGTCGAGGATCACCACGACTTTCTTTTCCTTTTCGGTCCTCGAAGGATCACCACTGAGGATTTCCAACCTTTCCACCTATCAGGATCGGCCACCGATTACTTGCTTGCGCCAAGGGATGATGGGTGCTCAACTTCCCTCCCGCCTTATCGATGGCGAGGAAGGGCTAGTGGTTTCTGGAAACCAGGGGGACCACTAAAGCGTGTACCGCCGCTTAAACTCATGGTAAAATGCTGGCCTCCTCTTTACCATATTGTATTGATGGCACGAGGTCAGGTCGTCATCCGCCGCTTAAGTCAAGTCCTGAGCAACATGACCACCTTAGATTTTTTCTCGGTAAAAGTCGGGCAAGTGCCCTTGGGGTCTTGATGCTAAGCTTTCGACCAGTTTGCCTCTATCTGTCTCTCAAGATTTTTATTCGTACTCATTAGTGAGAGTGAATATTCTTGTTTTGCTCCTCTTTAAATGAGTTCCATTCGGCTTTAAGATCGGTTGAACTTGAAGGGCCTTGAGAGTTTGGGAAATTTGAAAGGTATGGTGGCTAGGCCGACTTTGATAATTAGAATTGGAATTAGAAGGCCATTCTCGATTGAAACCAGTGTGGAATTGGAAAAATTCGAGTTTTGGTTACGATTGAATCCAGGATTTTGTTGAAGTTTGGACTCGATTAAAGCTCGGATTTCGGCCGAAGCCACGATTTTGAGCATTATTCGGCCGCAGAATTGGTTATTGAACCTTGGATTAGATCGCGGAAAAAGCATTCACTACGCATTTTGTCCAATCATGGGATGTAAACGAGCGATGTGCCCGGATCATCACACACTTGGCATGTGATTGGATTATATCATCCATTATTATGAGCAGCGTTGACTTGATGAGCGAGAAGGGGTTGAAATTGACATCGGCGGACATGTGGCGGTCGACAACAATTTTTCGCAATACGTAACACGAGAGTTCGTGGAAGCGAAAAAGTCGATTACTCGGATTAGGAGCAGTTTGGGATGTTGTCGGTGAGAATTAGCCATTTGCTTTTGCAACATGGCAATCGATTTCTGCATAGTCACTTCCTCGACCTTGGGAGGAGGAGGAGGTGCCTGAATAGCTTGATAGGATGGGGCATAGTTATATTTGGCAATGTCTTCAAACAATGCCCATCCTTCGTCTGGAGTCTTCTTCAAAAACGCCCCACCTGATGAACTATTGACCATGCCCTTAGTGAGCTCGGTCAATCCGCTAAAGAATGTATTGACTTGCCTTTGCATCGGCAAGCCGTGGTGGGGACATTTTCGGAGGAGGGACTTGAACCTTTTCCAGCAATCAAAGAAAGATTCATTTTCCTGCTGATGGAATGTGAAGATTTCATTCAAATACTGGGCCGTCTTTGATGGAGGGAAATATTGACTCAGAAATTCTTTTTCAAGACCGGCCCAGGTTGTAATGGATTCCGAAGGGAGAGAGTGATACCACTCTAGTGCTTCCCCTCGCAAGGAAAATGGAAAAAGTTTGAGCTTGATTGCGTCCTCACTTACACCTTGGATGCGGGTAGTACCGCATATGTGTAGAAATGTGTGTAGGTGAGTGTGGGGTTCTCTTGATTGATAGCCGTGAAAAATCGATGCATCTTTGCATCATCCGAATAAGTCCTGGCTTTAGCTCGAAAGTTGGAGCGATAATGGCCGGCATAACAATTCGCGGGGTTGACGGTGGTGATGCCAGGCATGGCGTAGTTCGCCAACGATCGTCTATCTTTCGCCGCCATTATCACTATTTTTCGATTTCTCCGCAAGATTTTGCTCAAATTCTTGATCAAAACGCGTTTCCTTCGTTGAACCGAAGTCTCCGCCTATTGGGTCGGACTATGGTCCGCTTCGGGGGTCGAGGAGTAGATTAGTGGTCCTTCGACTACGAGTTTGCATACACCGAAATCCAAGATCAAGATGTTGAGCAAGAAAGAAAGAAAGAGAGAAAGAGAACTATAAACTAAGAAACTAACAACTTAAACTAAAGACTTACAATCTAATCTAAGATCAAAACCTAGAGAAAAAAAAAGAAAGAAAAGAAGAAGATGATAGAGGAAAGAGGAAGGATTTAACGCGTCCAAAATTATGGACGAGCGTCGACTCATTTCAGATGGGCGGGCGTTCAAAATATGAACGCTCGTCCTCTTTTTCAATTCCTTTGGACGGGCGTCCAGTAAGTATGAACGCCGCCTCTGGGTCGAATTGATCTGAGATTGAAGAATTTTCAGCGGACGGGCGTCCGGTGAACTAAACGCCGTCCGATGAAGCAGAAGCTGGACGGGCGCCTCGGTAAAATGGGACTTTCGTCCAATCAAGCGAAAACTATTGAGAAAAATAGAGCGTGGTAAGCGAAAGCAGTATAAATTAGGAGAAAAGATTTTATATTAACTACTAACAAAAACACAATTAAAACGATGACAATTGAACCAAAAACAACTAAACTATTAACCACCAAATAAATCGAAAAGATCTAACCTAAAAGCAGGAATTGAAAACAAAATAAAAACTAGAACAAAAACTAAGCAACCGTCCGGTTCCCCGGCAACGGCGCCAAAACACGCAAACACCAATCTTCACGGCTACCTCAACACCTACGAAATGCTCAGCCCGCGACACTAGTGCCAAATCCGTCAAGATATGATCATTGAGGATCGTGTAAGGACGCCCCTATGGCCTCCTCGCAACTCCTCGATCGTGAAATCGCCTCCCGAACAAGGTGGAACTATGATAACGTCACGTGATGGTCTTAACACTGAGTGCTAATGTCAAAATCTACATGAAGAACTATAGTGCCTCCCGGTCCATCATCTATCGTGATCGGCGGGATCCGACTAATGAGTGGGAACTCCTCAGGGCGAACTCCGTAAAGATCCATATCTAGAAAGCAACTCTTGTGATGATAGAAACATAAAAGCTTAGTACATCTAACTAAAACAACATACGAAAGCAAAAGAACTAAGGAAAACTAAAACAAGATTGGATATCTAGGATGCCCCTAGTGGCGCTTTTGGTTTATGTCGTTAGCTCGACACCATTTAAGCTCACTGGTCAAAGCCATTTTACTTTTCTCGCCCGCCATTACCTCGTCTAAGTTACGATCGGGATTGTGGCTGCAGAAAGCGACACTTAACGCATGGGATTAAAGCTTTGACTGTTTTCCAGATACGTTGGACCTTTCCCATGGTTGACTTTCTCCTTTGTAGATTTCTCTGATGACGTTTAAGTTGTTGCTCCCTTTCATATTCCTCCATATCCCAACTACCGGCTAGAACTTCTTGTGATAGACCACTACCGTTATCCTCAGAAAACAGATTAGGTGAGATCTCGTCAGAGTCATCGACTTCATTAACACCACATCCAAGGATATCGAGAAATTTAACAATCCAAGGCTTGTTCAGGGGGGTGTTGTTCAGGGTCAAATTGTATGATTTTTATAGATATATTTTATATCAATTTCCCCCGTATATGTATTATTTTCATAGAAGTAGGGCTTTATATCAAAATATTTAGTAAATGATGTTTTTAAGAGGTTAATTGCAAAACGTAACGAATTATGTGTTTAAATGATGATTTTATGTTATTTTGGAAATACGTTACACTTTGGTATGTTTTCTTATTGTTGTAGATACTCATTGATGATGGAAGAGAGGATTTTAGAGAGCCAAATTCGTGCTTGGAAAGGATCAATCAAAGTTATGGAAGATTGAAAGATATAAGGAAAGAAATCAATCAAGATAAATGTCGGAAAATCAGGATTCCGGGTAGTGACGACCTTCCGACGCAGTTCTTGATATGATATAAACTGATTTGACTCTCGACCTCAAGAGAAGAGTTGTAGGTCTTGAAGAGAGGATTCTACAGGAGTTTGAATCACTCCATTCTGACTTACAAGGCCCGAGATATGAGCGTTACAAGTTTGGATGCTGTTGCTGAAAATAGCGGACGGGCGTCCGGATCTTCAAACGGGCGTCGGAGTTTTTATTGTAAGCAACCGACCTGAAAATTCTATAAATACAGCAGCGAATTGAACCCTAAACATAACATTATTTTCAGCCGACTTTTGACAAAAAAGCGCCACTACAGCGATTTTAGGGGCCGATCACCCGAGCCTTGTGCTCGGGTGATCGGGGTTAGATTAGGTTTTATTTTTCGTTTCTTTCATTCCTTTTGTTCGACCATGATGATATTTTGAAACTTTGAAACATGGAGCAGCCATGGGGGACTGTTTGCAGCAGCTTTTATTTTCTTTCTATGGATGTTTTGTAAGTCTTTTTAATTAAAGTTCGTTTCTTTCCATGCGTTTATTTGTTAATGCAATTTATATCGAAAGATGTTGTTATTGATGTTACCGTAGGACGAAAGTCGGTGTAAATGCGAGATCACCATAGGAAAGAATAGACGTTTTGATCTATATAAACGAAAGTTGATAGGTTGAATGTCTAGGTTGTTAGATCTAGAAAATCTTGCACCTTGGTTTATTTTATGATGCGTTAATCTCCGTAAATCGAAAGATAGAGATTGATAGGTAATTCATCTACAAAGTAGGAATTCATACGTTTGATAGGTGAAACCACAACTTGAATTAAATCACTATAAGATAATCTAGGGAAGAAATTAAGGGTTGCGGGGACGGTGGATTATGGTTCGTTCCATGTTTGATCGCTTGATCATTATCATGTTCGTTAGATAGATTTATTGTTGTAGTTTAGATTTATTTTATGTTGATCGCAATTATCCTTCACGGCTTTGGATTAACAATCCTCTGTCGATTTACTTTTCCGTTTTAGTTTAGGTTTAGGTTAATAAAGAAGAATTAATAAGTTAGATTCGACACCCAATTCCACGAGGATCGATACCGTGCATTTATCCAACTTTACTAGCAACTAATGGTATTCGGCCGGTTAGGAGGTAGTTTTGCATGGTAGTATAGGTTTTATAAATTTTCTTTTGTTTTAATGATGCAAAATCTCCCCAACAAAAGTGGCGCCGTTGCCGGGGAATCGGTGTTTTGTTGAATCTAATTGAATTAATTTTTCTATTTTGTTACGTGTTTTTTGTTTTTGTTTTTCAATAAAAGTAGCGTTGAATAAATTGAGGTTTTTTTATTTTGCCGTGTTTCGATGACCGTAGGGTTAAGAATGTGCAAAAGTTTTTTACTCAATCTGTTTTACGTGAAGTTTGTGTTTAGTTGTTACCTAGTCTAACCCCTGTGCTAAAATTTATCTGTGGCTGTTGTCTGTGCTCTATGTTGTGTTTATAAGATTTAGGGTTTCTGTGTCTTTCCTGCGTTTCTGTTGCAAATTCGTTGTTTGGACGAGCGTCCAAGTAAGTGAACGCCCGTCCAGTACCCTAACATGCAGGTAACCGAGCGTCTGGTTGGATGGACGTTCGTTCGTCCAGAAAGTTTCAATCCTGCTCTGATTTGAAGAATCAGACGGGCGTCTGTAATTCTAAACGGCCGTCCGGTCGGTTTTCAAAGCGCACGGAGCGCCTCGCAAAGTGGAAACGCCCATCCAAAGGTCTTGAGATTTCCTTTGAACGTTCGTCCGGAATGCAGTCCAGGTTCTGTTTTTCTTGATGCTTTAATTTAACTTGGATTACTTTCATACGAGCTTCTGTGGCTATTTCATTTTACGTAGATGTTCTGAACTTGCATATTCATATCTTTCCATCTACGAATCCATGTTAAATAACTGATTAATTTTTATATGCATGATTCATCTATGCAAGTTATAGTCACTTTATCGGTTCTCGTGACGCTATAGCCGGTCTTATTAATTAGTAGCTAATGTCGGTTTCGTATGCTACATACCGTGTGATGAATCTTTTAAGCTTTGAGACTTACGTGCTTCCTTTGTTTTTATAATTCATATGGGTAGCTACTGTCGGTTTCCGTATGCTACGTCTTAGGCCATATGAGTTATATCTTTAGTATAGCTAATTGTTGGTTTCCATAATGCTATCACCTTTTGATGAGTCTTAAGGCGCGTCACATTGCATGTAATGAAACAAGACTGCATCGTTTATCGTAACTTTGTCATTATTTGGTAGACGCGTTTATTATATATGTCATGTTGCAAATGAGTGGGCTAGTTTTCTTTCTTTTATTTTCTTTTATTTTTGCATATCATATAGATGCATATCATTTAGTTGCATATCATCTAGTTGCATTGTTTTTCTATTTTTCTTTTATTTTTCTTGAGTGTAGTTAATCGCCGGTTTCGTAATACTACCTCGTTTTTTTTTCGATTCGCACGGGCCGTAGTCATTTGTAGAGTTGTCGTCCCAACTTGCTCTCACTGAGCCACACAAGATCTTTTTAGTTGCATTTCATGTAGATTGCATTGTAATATATTTTTCATATAGTGCACCTAGCCCTACTACTTTGTAATGTTCCATGTATCATTATTTTCGTATGCACATGTTGGGCCTTATTTGTATTATAAGCTTCTGTGGCTTTATTCTTAGATGTCCTGAGTTTAAGTGTTGATCTTTCCATCTGAGCTATTATTTATTTTTGTGCTTATATCAAACTTCCGTATTTAGACGCTTAGATGTTCTGTACTTTCCCTGTTTGATTTTTCCATCTGAAGCGATTCTATTTTGGGCTCTGTGTGTTCTATTCCCCCTTGTCCCCGAGATATTTCTTTGTTTCTCATGAGTACAGGGTATTTGCATTAGTCTTTGTGAGTTTTAGATGATAGCAGTTTTCCGGTGGATGGTCCACAGTCTACTGATATCTTCGAGCATTTTTGGATCGGAACGCGTCCGTTCCAGAATTGTTCCCTTTCGGCATACAATCAGCTAAGTTTTCTTTTTCTTTTATTCTGCACAACATGAGGACATGTTGTCATTTAAGTGTGGGGGAGGGGAATAAGCTATATGTATCTACACATTTGCTTACATGATATTATTTCTATGCTAAGCTAAATGAGCCAAATTTTCAAAATTTTTGTTTTGTCTCGAGTGAGCAATGCATGTTTTTGTTCGGTTTGTTATATTCATTGATGCTGTATGCCGTATGTTCCGTAAGTTAGTTGTTTCACCCGATATTATTTTCCACGAGCCATAGTGAATGATGAGCTATATTATAAAGTTATACCCCTTTTGATTAGTGATGTTTGATTCCTTATAAGTCATGTGCTTAGTGCTAATGTTCATATCGTGAGACTTATGATAGTTTGTATTTAGTTCCAAGTACGATGTACTGTGAATATCTAGAAGTTTGAATGTGATAAGTAATACGTAGCTAATGTCATTTGAAAAAGTTGAGTTAATAATGAAATCAATAGTGTGTGTGTGGAAGTGGTCGATGATTTGAGTGCGGTAAGGCATTATCTCGAAATGTTTTATTCCACTATGATGACCAAAAGCTCACGACAGTCAGAAGAAACTGCTTTATGATTTGAGTAAGGTAGGGTATACCACGTATGTCCTATTCTGCTATGATGAGCAATAGCTTCTTCTGATGTGTGTTTAAATGTGAAATCAATTGAATCAACTTAAGAATTGGTATGAAAAGAATGAAATGAGACTTAGTTATCGTTAATCTTATCCCCAGTATAAACCGATGGATATGCTGTAGGGATTATCCTCTAAGTATGTCGGAAAGGTCTTAAATGTGTTCTATCATCTTTTTCGGGATATGTTCCGTTTTGTAGGGTGCATCTTATAAGTATCTTTTATTACTAGTTTGAAGGGGGTATTAGCTAGTTTTGCTTGAAATATTCAAGTTTGGATTTAGTGGAAATTTGCTATGGTTATGCACACACACACGGGTGAACTTCTAATTTATTGACTATATGGTATATGTTTTGAGATGTTTATATTCTTTCCGAGCCTTTATCTTGTTTTGTTTTGCTCGGGACGAGCAAAAGTTTAAGTGTGGGGGTGTTGTTCAGGGTCAAATTGTATGATTTTTATAGATATATTTTATATCAATTTCCCCCGTATATGTATTATTTTCATAGAAGTAGGGCTTTATATCGAAATATTTAGTAAATGATGTTTTTAAGAGGTTAATTGCAAAACGTAACGAATTATGTGCTTAAATGATGATTTTATGTTATTTTGGAAATACGTTACGCTTTGGTATGTTTTCCTATTGTTGTAGATACTCATTGATGATGGAAGAGAGGATTTTAGAGAGCCAAATTCGTGCTTGGAAAGGATCAATCAAAGTTATGGAAGATTGAAAGATATAAGGAAAGAAATCAATCAAGATAAATGTCGGAAAATCAGGATTCGGGTTGTGACGACCTTCCGACGCAGTTCTTGATATGATATAAACTGATTTGACTCTCGACCTCAAGAGAAGAGTTGTAGGGCTTGAAGAGAGGATTCTACAGGAGTTTGAATCACTCCATTCCGACTTACGAGGACCGAGATATGAGCGTTACAAGTTTGGATGCTGTTGCTGAAAATAGCGGACGGGCGTCCGGATCTTCAAACGGGCGTCCAGCGTTTTTATCAGAAAGCAACCGACCTGAAAATTCTATAAATACAGCAGCGAATTGAACCCTAAACATAACATTATTTTCAGCCGACTTTTGACAAAGAAAGGCGGCCACTCGAAGCAGTTTTAGGGCCGATCACCCGAGCCTTGTGCTCGGGTGATCAAGTTAGATTAGGTTTTATTTTTCGTTTCTTTCATTCCTTTTGTTCGACCATGATGATCTTTTGAAACTTTGAAACATGGAGCAGCCATGGGAGACTGCTTTGCAGCAGCTTTTATTTTCTTTCTATGGATGTTTTGTAAGTCTTTTTAATTAAAGTTCGTTTCTTTCCATGCGTTTATTTGTTAATGCAATTTATATCGAAAGATGTTGTTATTGATGTTTACCGTGGGGACTAAAGTCGGTGTAAACGCGAGATCACCATAGGAAAGAATAGACGTTTTGATCTATATCAAACGAAAGTTGATAGGTTGAATGTCTAGGTTGTTAGATCTAGAAAATCTTGCACCTTGGTTTATTTTATGATGCGTTAATCTCCGTAAATCGAAAGATAGAGATTGATAGGCTTAATTCATCTACGAAAGTAGGAATTCATACGTTTGATAGGTGAAACCACAACTTGAATTAAATCACTATAAGATAATCTAGGAAGAAATTAAGGGTTATGGGACGGTGGATTATGGTTCGTTCCATGTTTGATCGCTTGATCATTATCATGTTCGTTAGATAGATTTATTGTTGTAGTTTAGATTTATTTTATGTTGATCGCAATTATCCTTCCGGCTTTGGATTAACAATCCTTCGTCGATTTACTTTTCCGTTTTAGTTTAGGTTTAGGTTAATAAAGAAGAATTAATAAGTTAGATTCGATGACCCAATTCCACGAGGATCGATACCCGCATTTATCCAACTTTACTAGCAACTACCCGGTATTCGGCCGGTTAGGAGGTAGTTTTGCATGGTAGTATAGGTTTTATAAATTTTCTTTTGTTTTAATGATGCAAAATCTCCCCAACATGCCCCATCCACATACAAATGCCAACATTGATTGGGCTTATTCCTGGCCGCAGCGGGCTCATGTGATAATGGCGAACTTGGTTGTGGCGAGCTGAAACTTGTCTCTACGATAAAATCTGGTAATGCTTGACCCTTGATAGCTTTTCTAGGTTGATATTGTATGTCGAACTCAGTAATTTCGATAGCCCATCTGAGAAGTCGACCCGAGAGATCCGGTTTGTGCAATATTTGGCGCATTGGACTATCCGTTAAGACAATTATTGTATGAGAAGTAAAGTAAACCCTGAGTTTGCGGGCAGCAATGACAAGCGAGTAGGCTAATTTTTCAATATTAAAATAGCGACTCTCCACCGGACTGAGAGCCTTGCTTACATAATAGACGGGATTTTGGAGGGTTCGGCCTCTCTTGACAAGAACGGCGGCAACAACCCGGATGCAAGTCGCCAAGTACAAAAACAAAATGTCTCCCTCTACTGTGGCTAACCAAAAGAGGTGGTTTCTAAATATTCCTTGAGATCTTGGAACGCTGCGAACATTCTCGCGCTTCCATGAGAAAGTTTTGTTGCCTCGAGAATCTTGAAGAAAGGAAGACACTTCTCCGTGACTTTGATATGAACCGCCCTAACGCGATGATGCGGCCATTAAGCCTCGAACCTCTTTGATAGTTGTAGGTTCTTGCATGTCGATTAAAGCTCGAATCTTTCTCGGATTAGCCTCGATGCCACGACGACTAACCATGAACCCAAGAAATTTGCTCGCTGGACACCAAAAGTACATTTGGCCGGATTGAGTTTCATTGAATGTTTTCGAACGTTGTCGAAAGTTTCTTGAAGGTCAACGGCGTGACCGCTTTCAGCGGACTTGACAACCATATCATCAATGTAAGCTTCCATATTTCTTCCTATCATGAAAGTGAGGACCTTGTTAACCATTCGTTGATAAGTCGACCCCGCATTCTTCAGCCCGAATGGCATCATCTCATAATAATATAACCCTCCAGCGGCTCTGAAAGCCGTTTTCTCTTTGTCGGACTTAGCCATTCGTACTTGATGATACCCAGAATATGCATCCAAGAAACTTAAAACTTCAAAGCCAGAAATAGAGTCTACTAACCGATCAATTCGTGGAAGCTGATAAGGATCTTTGGGGCAAGCTTTGTTGATATCCGTGAAGTCGACGCACATTCTCCACTTGCCATTGTGCTTTTTCACCATAACCATATTTGCTAGCCAAGTTGGGTGGCGAGCTCTTTTATTATCCCTTGCCAGGAGTTTTCCAACCTCTATTTTCACCGCCGCTTCTTTTTGATTGAAAACCGACGTGCTCGTTGTTGTATCGGCGGCTGAAGGTAGAGTCGGCGTTAAGATGATGGAGGGCGACGTGCCGCCGCCGACCCTCTCATGTCCGTGACTTCCCAAGCAAAAGCACTCAAATTATTTTTGAGTAATTTTATCAATTTCTCCCTTTCGCAGAGACTTAGCCTTGCACCAATTTTGACTTTCTGATCAGGGTATTCATCGTTGATGATCACTTTATCAACTCATCCTCTCTTTGTAAAATCAGTTCATCTCGACTTGCAATGTTTCGCATTCCACCTTAATCGCGCACTGTTCGACAAATGACCTCGATCATGTCAATGTTTTCCATGTGCGGGGGTTGCTCGATTCGTGCTCTCTTGTTTCCTGTTCTCATCTCATGTATGTATGTTAGGACAGCTGCAGGCTCGCTGATCGACGTTCCGATCCTGTCCCCAACATAAAACTTAGCCCGCTGATGCGGAATGGAAGTTACCATTTGAAATTGTTTCAGGGCGGGTGTCCCAATTATCATGTTATAATTGGACTGAAGATCAACTACTAAAAACATCACCTTTTCTGTGCGAAATGGCGCATAATCTCCCATCTGTACATCCAAGTCGATGGCCCCCTTGACTTGTATTTTGTGGTTTGTAAATCCCTCAAGGGTGCCATTATGCGGCCTTAAATTGGAGTCGCTAAATCCCAACTCTTTGAAGCAATTGTAGTATAAAATGTCGCAAAGAAGCTCCTCAGTATCACCATTACCCTCGTTGACACAGCCACGATTGATGACCACCGAAATGCATAAGCACATATCCTCTGGCCGATCGAAGTCACTAGCTCACGCCGAGTAAAGGCGAGGTTGCTCATTTCCTCGCAAAACTATAGGCTTCTCCACATGTTTGTTAATGGAGCCGATGTGATTCTTGATCTCGATTGTTCTTTGGGAGGAGGCTCGGTTATCATTCGATGTTCTGTCGAACCGGCAAGCTTGCGATTCTTACGTCCGGTCCACCACCATCTAGTTTGAGGTGATCATGATGTCAGCGGGCGAGTAACTTCTCTATCGCTCGTTTAAACTGAATACACTCGTCCGTTGTATGACCTTTATCTCTGTGATAGCCGCAATATTTGGATGCATCGCGACGTGTGTCAGGGACCATCGGGTATGGCTCAGGTATTTCATCTCTTATCTCATTCAACATCTGGGTATATGAAATTCGGAGCGGTGTGAAGTGCTCCTCCTTAAATCTTTCGGGTTTTTTGATTTCCCGATCTGTGTTCCTGCGGGTATCTCTAGGCGGACTACGCCATTTCTCTGTTTGCCTTTATTGGACGGCGGCGCTCCCGTTTCATTTGCCGTGGCAATGTACTTTCTCATCGAACTCAACATTTCTTGTAAGTTATTTGGTGGTGACAAAGCAAAGTAAGATTTCAAGTATCCGGCTTCAACTGTTTTTAAATCGCCATGACCACGTTGTCTACTAGACCCCTGGTTAGCTCATACACTTTATAAAATCGTTCATAATAGCTGCGGGTACCTTCGTTGTCGCTTTGCCGGACCTCATGTAGGTCGATGTGTGTCTTTTTGGGCCCTCCTACCGATTTGAATTCGGCTATGAATTTATTGATTAGATCATCCCATGATAAAATCGAACCAGGAGGAAGACTGCGGATCCATGATGCCGCTCTATCTTGCATCGACCCCACAAATGCTATACACCAAGCCTCCTCGCTAGATGTACACAAACTGATTCTGCTTTGAAAAGCGGATAACCAATCCAGAGGATCCGTTGTTTCATGATAGTTAATAAAATTGGGGTAGTGAGTTCCCCCTCTTGGTGCCGCCTTCAGTATACTGAGGTGAAGTACACTTGTTCCCCATGTCGGAACCACTTTAACTCCTTTCGTACTCTTTTGTAGCTCCTCAATCTGTTTCTTCATTATTCCCATTTCCTCTTGATTTGGGGGAATAGGCGGGAACGTGATATGTCCTCCCAAATCTTTCGAGTCCCCATGTCCTTCGGTGCAAGTACGGACCTGTCGAGGATTCCTAGGTCGCCCTGAGGCTGCACCGCGATCGTCGACCACGGGCCCCAAGCCGACCAAGTCTTGATTTTCTATTTTCTCTTGGTTGGGAGGTTGCATGGTTGCTTCCTTCTAACTCTGATCACTGGGGTTGAAATGTTTTTGGAGGAATGAAAGTTGGTTGTAGCTCTGTTTGTGCGGGTTGAGGAGGGTTGAATTTGCGGATAGGTTGGGGTGGTAGTCCTTCAGCAATTAGCAGTGTATTTCCTACCCGCATCTCCTCTACATACTCCATGTGTGCCTGAAGAGCTATCTTGTATGTATCTTGCTGGGGGGCGCTCCTCCGCCTGGAGCGACCTCAGCTCGTTATTTAGGTTAGATGTCCCCGCGATCCCCTTTCCTTTGTTTTTCCTAACCGCTTCCTCATGTATTTCGCGGGCTTTAGCACTTTCTCGTATATATGCTCGCATGTCGGTTTGAGGCGGGGTTGACATCTCGCCCCATCGACATAACCCTTCGGCTAGCCTCTCACGCAGCGTGCTCGGCCTCCACGTGTCGGGCGTTGATTGACTAGTTTAGTCGGTGTTGTTGGGTTCAAGTTTTTCCGCCACCATAACTAACTTATGATTTTTGTGGGTATTTTTACGGGGGTTTGCGGCTAAATGACCAAACTTTCCTTACTTGAAGATCTGAAACCGATAAAAAAGGCGCATAAACCAACCTGGATGTTTTAAGGATGGACTCAAATGTGAGTATGCGATGAAGTTGGTGATTTCTGGGCTGTTGAGATGAGGAGAGCAGCGGTTTCTGGGCTGTATTATCCCAAAGGATCAAAGCTTTAGTGATCGATGAGTGGTGATGATGATTTTCCTCGCTTTGAGACACCGTGAAATCGTCCTTGTGGTGGAGTGAGTGATCTCCAAAAGTCGAATGATAATGAAGTTTCGAACGGAGCCAATCGATGTTACTTGTTTGAACACCGATTTGCGGTAAAAGTGTTTATCTTGAGGATAAAGGCGATATGTGTGATTTCGACGGTGAGGCAACGCGGTGGTGTTTTAGGTGTTAATGATGAACAAGTTAATCGGTCAATAAATTGGCAGAGTGTGCGCTTGTATTATATTATAGCTTAAAGCTTGAGAGATTGAATCTAAATCTTATTACAATGTGATCCCATATTTATAGGCTAAAAAGTAAGTCGGTCTACTGTTCATCGACAAGACAAATGAGAGTACATAGCTAAGTTAACTCTGCATGCAATACAAGTGTCCTAGCCAGTTGTTTTGTCTAGCTGGATTGATAAGGATGGCGGCGGCGATCGATCGTGCTTTCGACAAATATGACGAGTAGCGGACTCATTTGTACCTTGTCTTGAATTAAGCTTGACTATATGGGTAGAAATCACATGGAAAAGGTGGATCCGACATCGAACTGGCAGACATGATCCGGCTTACTGTTGGCGGACAAGAGAAGGCTGTGGCAACGGCCAGAAGAGTTGGAAGCCCATTTATCTATGTTATTGGGCCACGAGTGTAGGCCCAATATGGATGAACAGGGCCCCATTCCGATCCGGGTATATCAGTTTCAAGTTATCCGTTTGAGTTGTTTTGAATATTATTTTATGTTAACGTGCACGAATTTAGACATGATTATATATATGTTGTCGGGTATCTGCTAAATTGTGTTTTCGGGGTGTTAGTCTATTTTCTAGAATCTTTTTTGTAAATTGTTTTATGCATCTTGGTTGCGAGTAGTGGAGATGTGATGGGAGTTCGGCATTGATATGGCCTTAGTAGGTTTTCGTAGGTTGGATATGAACTTTAACATGAAATCTTACCCTGAACCCTAAATCCTAAACCCGATATGTGTTTTATGTGCTTCTACTTGTCTATAGTTAGGATCTTGCGATGTACTGAGCAGAGTAACATATGTTTTAAGTCTCGTGTCCTCCCCATGTCGTTCTCAAGACGAAGGTTTTTAGTCCAGTGAATTTTAAGTCCCATGATTGGAGGCATGGTTAGTCATATTAACCGTGTTGCACCGAATAAGTCACTACTAACATGAAACAAGACAATCAAGACAAGAACATAAGTACCATGAACATGGTAGATAAGACATGAACATCCTAGTAGAAGATGTTTCAAGATATGATTTCAAAGATGTTCTTTGTATTTTCCAAGTTATGCTTTTTAAAGGAATTGTCTTATGTCTCAAGTAATGGATTTAGGTTGTCTGTGAACTGGACGAAGTAGATTAATGTAATGTCTTCAGGCTTTCGACAAACATTTATCTCTCTTTTGATCTTCCTTTTTCTTACTGAGTATCGGCCGGAACTCACTCCTATTTGAAATAAAAAGATATGCAAATTGAAGACAAGATGTATGATAAGCTTGGAGAGCGAGCTTATGAATGAAATAATGGAGTCCTTTATGCATCACCAATTTCTTTTTTAATCAAGTTGAGTTGTAATAAATGTTTATACCTACTTATTATTTATTTTGACCGCAGTTGTAATCCGTTGAGTTGGTTAATGAAAGATTTTTGACGTAGAAGTATATAAAATCAACAAGCGATAACAAGAGCTAATCCAAGCTCTAAACTTTCATTCATAAAATAAGAGATAATTTCGATTACAAGATGATTATCTTCTAGGAGAACTAGGGCTAATTATACCTTAAGAAGCCCAATTAGGCTACCCAATACTTAAAGAAAAGCCCACATGGCTAATAGCTATTACATCCGTTTCAAAATTTAAGTCATCATGTATGTTTTTCACACAGATTAAGAAAGTGATTGAATGTCATAAATTTGATGGTTACTATCTAAAATACACATTGACTATTGTTAATGCAATAGTTGTTAAGTAATAAAAAGTGGTTGGATTGATAATAAATTAGAGGTAAAATAGAGAAAAGAGTAATAAATGATGCATTGCTAATGTAGAATGACTTATATTGTGAGACAAAACTAAAATAGTAGGATGATTTATATTTTGGAACGAGAGTAGTACTTAAAACAATAATGAAATATAATGCTAGCTTAGATGTCTCTTTATCAATCTTGAGTATGAGTTTCCGAGTCTCTTGTTTATTTTTATTTTTCCGTGCTTTTTTTTACCCTAATATGATACGATGATTTCGTGAGATTTAAAGTTTATTCTAAACGTGTTTGTTGAGCGTCATATTAGCGGATAGTGACTTGATATTTTGGACGGATAAAATAAAGAAAAGAACAATAAATAATGATACTATTTTAATAGAAAAAAAATAAAATTTTAGCACTATATATTATTAATAGACTAATAGTATTAGATAAATTGAAACAGACCGAATATTATTTTCCGACTGCCAACAGAAAGGCGGAAAAGATAAAACCGCATTGCTTCCCAACATAGAGAGGCACGTGTGTTATCATCTTCCGCAATAGCTAGTAGCTACTGTCATCATCGACAAATCTCTTATTTCTACCGAAATTTAAAGCCCCTTCGGCCCTTCCCTCGAAGCATCCATAAATTTTCTAGTATTCGTTAAATTAATAGATATATTATATATTAAATAAAACATTTCAACCAATTCCTAATTTTTTCATGGGATATTTGCTTAAAACGGGTCTTTGACCAAAAAACTTGTGTAAAACGGTTTTGTCCCAAAATTTGAATTTTTTTCTTCCGTTTTAGGTGTTTTTTGAACCAAACTAAAACCCTATTTGGGAAGAAGTAGCACTTAAGTGATTTGGCGCCCAAGATCGCTTAGCGTTGTGAAAGAAATGGGAAAAATCGCATGGTCAAACTTCACTAAAATCCAAAACACCCTTTTTTCCAAACTTTTTTTCCAAAACACCCTTCTTTACTCATTATCCCTTTTTTCCTACTTAAACATTTTCCCCCTATATCATCATCACACCCATCACATGGTCATCTGTCATCAGAGTGTGAAAACATTGATGAATTAAGATATACTACTATACGCTTTTCTTCTAGATTTGGCGGTGATGGAGAATGGCGGATTGAATCATGTCAAGGCGGAACCGGAGCCGACGGTGGCGGAGTTCAAAGGAAAGCAAGGCTCTATGTTCCGCACACTATTAGCTCTTGTAGTTTGGCTTGGCGCCATTCACTTCAACGTCATCGTTATACTGACCTCCTTTGTTGTTCTTCCTTTCTCCAAAGCAATCATGTATGTTCTCCTGTTTTGCTTTTTGATTTTGTTAAGTTTGTGAGCTTATATCACTACTGTTTAGTTTTAGGAGCTGATTTGAATTAGAGTAGTTGTAGTATTTTGGATTTTGATAGTCGTAGATATGAACTTGTTTCAGTACCGTATAGTTTTAGGAGCTGATTAATATCAGTGCTGCTGTTACTGTTAGTGATTCTGCTGTTTGGATTATAGAACTGTTGCACTGCTGGTGACACTTTAAGCTGATTTTGTGATTGAAGTAGTTTATTGATTTCCGAGCTGGTAATTTCGGAGTGGTAGCATTTTTATGATATTGATGCTGATGCCTATACTTCCAGTGATTCTGTGATTTAACTAGTTTATTGATCGCCGAGCTGGTAATTTTGGTGCGGCAGCATTTTTATGATATTGATTGTGATACCGATACTAGAGCTGATTTATCTAGTTTTCTTATTTCGGAGTTGATAATTTCAGAGTGGTAGCGTTTTTGATGATATTGATGGTGATACCAATTGATGAGAGAAATAAATGGGGAATGAAACTATCCAGGTTGAATACTGCACTTCAGTGTTTTCCTTTCGGTTTTGTTGTTTTCTGGATCTGAATTAACTGAGTGACTGTTGATTCTCAGGTTCATATGTAAGCATGCTTGTGGTTACTTTCCGGTGAATCTGTATGTAGAGGACTATAAAGCCTTTGATCCTAATGAGGCTTATGGTATATTCTTGGTCTTTTCCCACTGTAGTTCTGTGTTCACTATGAGCTGTACTATATTTAATCCAGCGAGCTTAGCTTACAGACTCGTATATTTGATGTGGAGAAAGACTACGAACACAGTAGTGGTAAGACGACGGAGTGAAAAATCACTAATTTATAAAACACTCAATTTCCTTTAAACCGTGGCTCCATCAATATAATTTCCATGTAATCAAGTAGAACATTTTTTGTGCCGTTTTCCGATAATATATTTTGTTTTGTGTATTCAGTTTTCGGATATGAACCACATTCAGTCTGGCCTATTGGGGTTGTAGCACTTGCTGACCATTCAGGTTACCTGCGGCTGCCAAAGATTAAAGTTCTTGCAAGTACAGCGGTAAACCATATTTGCTTTCAGCTAGTTTAAGTGTCTGGCATTTTTTTTTTCTTTCTTTTCTCCTCTTTCTTGGTAAAATGTGTATATTTGTTATACTAGTTTAGTAGGTTGAGAATTTCGTAACCGTTTAAAGAAATTATCAGGTGTTCTATACGCCATTCCTGAGGCATATATGGACATGGTTGGGACTTGCTCCAGCAACAAGGAAAAGTTTTATGTCCCTTTTGCAATCAGGGTATAGCTGTGTCATAGTACCTGGTGGAGTTCAGGAAGCATTTTTGATGGAGCATGGTTCAGAGGTTGGCTCTATTTCACTTATCTAAATAAATTTTACCCTAGAACATTCTGCATCAAATATTTGTTCCTTAGAACAGATACCTTTATGTTTCTTATTTGTAGGGCTTGAAAAGTAACATCCACATTATATCTGTGTCTTATTTCTTGAGACCTTAGCTTGGGCAGAAAATACTATGTATGCTATACTACATTCAAATACTGGTGGTTTGCTACATCTCATTATTTTGAGATTGTAATCCTTTGGTGCAGAAAATCATGTCTCAATATATTATAAAACGTTAGCCTTCTTGCTATATGAGGGGGGAACCTTTTAAGGTTTTCCTTACAGACAAAAATGCCTGTACTTTATCTTACTTCACATTCTGTATGTTGGTATGAATCAAATTTCCCCATCTTTGACCATTTTGAGTCAGCATTTACATGAACTGATGTTTAACCAATTTTCACGTTACCCAGATTGCATTCCTTAAGAAGCGTAGAGGGTTTGTACGGATTGCTATGGAAACAGGCAAACCTCTGGTACCTGTTTTCTGCTTTGGCCAGGTATCTGCCTCTTCTGTGTCTTCCGTATCAACAACCTTTGAACAATTGCATGTTATTTGTCATGTATTAGCTAATATCTCGAGTAGTCTCTGTGTGTCGGTTCTAAGATTGTATCTTATGTATGATTGCCTTTTTGAAGTCTTGAATTGCTGCTATTATGTGGGTCTGCATGTTTAGATTTGGAAGAATTCATTTTCCTTCACAACACAAACACTTAGTATATTCTACTTGAAACACGAGACAATCCAAACTACTTCTCATGTTAGATCACTCTTGAAACTTGAAATTATCATTTCAAACATGACCCTTCCTCTTCTACAAGTGTAGGAGAAAGGGGTTATGTCCTCTTTTATGTACTCCTTTTGTAGTTCTTACTGTCATTCCCCTTTGCTAATATTTTTCAGTGAAGTATGACCTTAGAAGTTTGAAGCATATATTTTGCATTGAACTTAAAATCTACCTTTATAAAACTTTCATCTATCCACTGTGGTTTTGACCCTTTGACATCAACGCTTCTCATTATTGTGCTTTTTATGCTATAAGAACTTCACAGCACTGAATTATCCCAAAATTGCGTTATCAATTCTCCACATTAACATTAGGGAAAATCATCCTCTTTTGATCTGCTATTCCTTTTTCACAATGTTTTACTCGTCACTGATGGATACACCTTTCATTATATATCGATTTAATGCCTGTGCAGTCAGGAGTATACAATTGGTGGAAGCCTAGCGGCAAACTGTTCTTGGAGTTTTCTAGACTTATAAAGTTCACCCCGATTGTCTTTTGGGGCATCCTTGGGTATGTATCACCTAATTAAATCCATTTGGTCAGTCTTAGATTTGCGGTGTTTATGCTTTCTTTCAGCGTTTCTATGTTCATCCTAAGGACCTATAGGTGACTACTCCTAATAAAAACACATTTGTTACTGCTTGTCTCTTTCGCTTGTCCAAGCAGGTTATTCTAGTTGTTTATTAGTGGCTTTGCCTCTTCAGCTTACATTTCATGAACTTAATTGATCGGTTTCATATAATATTATCCTATATAGTCTTATGCTGGATGTTACATAGTTTGACCTAATATTGTCGAAATTTTTCATGCCTGATAGTTTTCTGAATTCGGCATAATTAGCAGGGGTGATAAGATCAATAAATTTTTTACCTAGTCAATCAATGAAGTAGATTTTGTGTTTTGGTTGTTTACTTTGATTGTTAACATCTGTTATTTGACATGCTTTTTCTCTTCCAGGACGCCTCTGCCCTTCAGGAAACCGTTGCATGTTGTGGTAGGTAAGCCTATTCTGCTTACCAAAAATCCACAACCCACAGCAGAAGAGGTATGCTGTTGCTTATCTACTCTTCGTTTGTTTCTGTCTGGACCAAGCATGGGGGAGGGAAAAGAAGGGTGTTGGGTGGGGTGGGGGTGGGGTGGATCCAAGCAAGTCTTTTATGGTCTATGTGTGCAAGGGAAGAAACACACTCAAACCTGTAGCTTACATGAATCCTTCTATTCTAATGACTTCGAGTCTTAGAGATGGTATTCTAGTTCTACGAGCTGTGATATTCATGGCCATAAGTTTACCTTTTTCTGCTATGACCTGCATGTCTATTTGCTGAAAGATATGAAAAGAGTTCTTGAAACATGGAGGACATGCATTTATCTAAGTAAGTAGTCACGATGAAGTAGTTATTTTCTGCTAGATGCTGACTTCTCTTTTTCTGTTTTTTTGTTTTTGTTTTCGTTTTTGTATTTCCCGGGGTTGAATTACGACGGAAGATTGCTGAAGTACATGGCCGGTTTGTTGAAGCACTTGAGGATCTTGTTGAAAGGCATAAAGCAAGGGTTGGGCATGCTGATCTTAATTTGAGAATTCTCTAGTTGAAAAAGTGTTGTATACAAATTAATTTATAATTTAACTTAGGGACATTCCTTCCCTAGGGCTTCATTTTGCTTGCCTCCACTCACTTTGGAGGTAAAAAAAAGGAAGTACATAATTTTTCCTAACCTCAGTCCTCTTTGTAATTTGTATGCATCCAAAAGGCCATATCTCTAGGGGGTAGTCAGGTAGTGTAGTGTATGTACCATACAAGAACCGGTCGACCGCGTTTGCGCATATGCTCGTGTATAAGCCTTTGACCTTTGTGCATAGCTTCAATATTTGCTAGTTGACGAATAAGATTGTACTCCAGCCGTGTAATAATTCATAGGTTTAATAGAACTGTCCCGGATAAGTGTCAACGTAGTTGCAGTACAAAATGCACGAATAAACAGGGGCGGACGTAGGATCATGGATAAGGGGGGGCAATAAAATTTTTTAAGGCAAATAAAAAATTTAAGGGGGGACAAACTATATGTAGCGTACAAATTTTATTGTATTTTTTTCGGATTAAATCAAGCATCTTTGAGTTCTGAGATATCCTAAATTTTATCCTTAAAATTATAAATAACGGATCTGTCTATTTTACATCAATTTAAGTTGGGCTTGAAACTCGACTTGAATTTGATTGAGTTATAAAAGGCATTATTATATATCAGTTAGTCCAAAATAAATAATCGCGATAACCACCATCAATCTGTTATCTTATCATATATTAGTTCATTTATTTGGACTAAATGATAATATATACTCGTGATAACCACCATCAACATGCCACTATCACAAGCCCGCAGCATCACACACGTCGCCGCCACGCCACCATCATCACACGACCACACATACCACACCACCACAATCAACCCACCTCCATCATCACCAACATGCCACAAGTTCGATTAGTAATAAGATTTGTCGTTTTTTTTTTTTTTTTTTTTTTTGTTTTTTTTTATATTTGAGAAAATATTTGGTTGAGTTGGGTGATGAAAATGGCGTGATGGGAGAAGGGTGACGGAGTGAAGATGAAATTAGGGTTAAAATGAGGGAGATGGTCATGGGCTGGTGGTGGGGGGCAGAGGAGAGGGGGCAACAATGGAGAGGGCAGGGGCAACCGTGGTAGGTGCAGCGAGGAGAGGATGTGGGCAGCGGGATAGAGAGGCAACATGAAGGGGAGCTGGTAAAGGGGCAAGATGGGGCGGCGGTTGAGTTAGGTTAGGGTTCCGGTCTTTCTAGACGACGGGGAAGTAAGGTTTGGATGTATCTTGTTATATCCCAATGTGTGCTACTAGTAAAATGACAATATTTTAATTAAATTGTGATGACATGGGCTGATGGGCATATGCACAAATCAATATGGTGTCTTAGGTATAATAACAAAGAAAGATGCGATGCCTGCTAATTTGGATGCCTAGGTGAATTAAGTGGGGTGCCACTAAAAACCTCCATCTTGAATCAACGGTTATGTATGACACATATAAATCAATAGATCTTAAGTAAATATCTACCTTGTAGAAATGTTTTGTGATAAATGAATCAATTATTGTGACGGTGCGTATCATGCTACCACTCATTTGATACCACCACTCATTTAGCTAACATATTGTGTTCAAACAAGGTATTGTTACGGCCACAACGAGTTAAACAATTTTTTTTTTTTTTTTTTTTGCATCTTTCATTATAATTAATCTACTTTATGATTAATGAATTTTATATCATTACCAATGCTACAAAAATATGTTGTGTGATTCTTATTCTTATGGTTGATTGGTTGTAGTCAAATTATTATATTCTAAATAAATATGGAGTGTATCTTCTAATCTTACTACATGCAGACACTAATTGCTTGACTTTGTATGTAAACACTTTTACCCCTAAAGTTGTTTTCCTTTGTCCCCAATATAGGCAGGCTAACAATTTTTCTTTCATACCATATTATAACATATCAAACAATTAATTAACTTTATCACTAACATGCCTACTACATTACATAACCTCTTGCCATCCTATGCCATATTACACAATATTTCACGATTGATCCATATTTATATCATAATCAATTGTATAAAAGTGTGTCACGTCCCCAATTATTACAGCCAATTGTTGTGACAATATGTATCAATGTCACAACCCATTTAACTAAGATGTTGTGTTCAAATCTTATTATATATATTCTTAAAGTGTATGGACAGTGAGCCACCACACATATCTTTTTCTCAAATTTTCAAATCCTACAACCACTAACGACTTGACTTTGAGAGTAAACACCTTTTACCCCTAAAGTTTGTTTTCCTTTTGTCCCCAATAAGCAGGCTAACAATTTTTCTTTCACACCATATATTATAATAACATTAATTATTAAACAATTAATTAAAAATCTTATCACTACGCCTACTACATAACATAACCCCTTACCACATCCACGTTTCAAATGCTTACGCGTACTAGTACTACACATTTTCTACAAGTCTTTATCTAATTAATCCATCAACTTTTTCTCTCTGTCTTTACTCACTCATTTTCCTTCAAAAATTAACAAAACCACCTTTAATCATCATTTCCTTTCCTCTTTATATATATATATATATATAGGAGACATATTTCTCCTGACTGAGATTTAATACCAAAAAAAAAAAAAATTCAATTAATCTTTTATTTGTTCAAGAATTAATGGCATATATGAAGTATGAGAGTGTTGGAATGAAGAGTTGCCATGGTTTTCGGATGAATCTCAGAAGATTTTCGGTTCAAAGATTGCGTTCCAAGTTCTTGATTTTGCTCAAGATGTTCAATCGTTGGCGGTTTTCTTATGGAAAAGTGAGGAGAAGTTTGTTAAGAAGTGGTGGGAACAAGAAAAATATTCATAGTTGTAGCAGAAGGAATTTGGTGATGAGGGATGAAGAATATAAATTATATCATTATGTTCGTTCGAATTCATTCTACTCAGAAGCTATTGCAGATTGCATAGAATTCATCAAGAAGAAAAATTCTTACTCCATGGATGAAAATCCGGTGACTGCCGGATGAAAGAAGAGAAGAATTAATTAATGCAACGCGGCCGGCTAGACCTGAATTCTGGAGAGTGTGATTAATTACGAGAATTAGAAGATATATTTATATTGAAGTTTTTCTCCCAAGAAATAATGGCCGGAAATGAATAGATAGCTAGTAAGTCCTGTACACAAATTCAGTTTGAGAAATCTTTGTGACTTGTGTGCATCTGCATGTATCGAGTCTATCTTATGGTTGAAGTAAATTTGAAACCTAGGCTTGTACATATTAATTTGTTATGAGGCAATATCATGGTACTCAAAAGCAATTGTTATGTGAATTACTATGAGAATGTTTTTATTTTTCTTTTTTTTTTTTTTTTCTTTTTTTCTTTTCCCTTAGGGTTTGTTGAACCCCAACCAAACCAAACGAAAGGGTCTTTCCTAACGTCCCTTCTCTAGAATTGATGGATGTAGATGTGGGTGTCGGTGATTTTGTGTAGGCATACTGTTCTTTCCCTTAAAGGATTCAAATCTCCAGACTTCACTTCAGTTTAATGTATGTACTTTAGACAATCATAATTGTACCTAAGTTTTTCAACTACCGAGCTATGTCTTGAGATATTTTGTGTGTTTTTTTTTTTTTTTTTTTTTTTGGATGATTTGTTTCCCACGCGTTATTCCAAGAATTTGTTGAATCTACATGTTGTGTATATGTGGAGAACAAAGACTTAATCATGAAATTCAGTATATAGTCCTCAGTATGTGTTCTTCTTTCATACATATCAAGAGAACATTTGTATTAATGTAAGTTATTTTATATCCAACGTTCATAATTTTAATTTGAATGACCGTTTATAGGATATGTCAGAATATTCCCTGAAATTCTATGTTGTCTGGTACTATTGTCAGTATCAGTGTCCTTCTGACATGACAATCTGTCAGCCAATGGTATTCCTTGAAAAATTATGGTAGTGAAATCCTTGTAACATACATTTAAGCTTGGCCATTCATTGCATCCTTGATCAGACGTCTATTATTAATCATTATCTTTATTTTGATCTTCATTCTTGATTGGGCAAAGGAAAAATAGTACTTCTACTATTTCAACATTTAGATTTTGTATTGATCTGTTGAAATACTCAGCTCTTCCTGACTTATTGGCTTTGTTGTGCTCAGCAAAAGCTGACTTCAGTACTTAGTTCAGCAAATCTGCAATTCTCAACTGAATTGTCTTGATTTATCATCTGATCTTTATTTGTGGTATCATAGTACACCCTATTTTCAATACTCAAGATTTCTCATCACATTTCCTTGGATCTTATGCCTTTTATACAAGATCTGTAAAGTTAATCCAAGTCATCACAGACTTACCTAAAGTTTAACTTTATAGTCTTGACTTTTATCTTCAATGATGAGTTTAGAGCAAATATTATTGAATGAGTCTTGGTTCTCTCATAATTTTTTTATAGATAGATAAATATTATATAATTATAATTTAGGCAAATAATTATTTTAAGTAATGATTTTTGGAAGCATTATAGTAATAAATATAATTGTAATTGTTGGATATACAAAGTCAAACGTATGGCCAAAGCTTTGGAATCCATACATTGTTTTTCTGAAAGCGTGGGTAAAGACGACATCTTACGAGTTGCAAGAATACTAAAATACTAAAACAACATTGTACAAAATATACTAAGAGTGATTCGTGATGAATCGTAGAAATACTTAATTCTGCTCTTCAAGATATTATTAATTCTGGAACTCATCAATCAACCGAATTTATCCGGAACATCAGGATTGAATACCACAATACTTATTGTTGAGAGAATGCATTTTTTTTAATTTTTTTTTACAAAACAGAGAGAATGCATTGTTGGCATGGATTATTTATTTCAAAAAGACATATTGGACAATACTAGTAAACAACATTTAGCTTTTTGTTTTTTGGCTTTTTGTTTTTTCCTATTTATTTCATAGTCAAAGATTGGATTGTCTGGGGCAATACGTAAGAAGTCTCCAAATGGCAATAGACTATTCTTTCAGCAACTCCAACCGTTGCCGGTAAATAATACATCAAATCATCAATTTGATGTAATTTTTACATCAAATTTTATCCATCAACTCCAACGGTTCTACATCAAAAAGGAATATTCTTAAAATATTTCATCTTATCTTCACAAAAGGAAAAGGAAAAAATATATTTAAAAAAAAAGAATAGTGTTTGCTAGATATATGATTTCCCCGGCAAATTTGATGTGGATTTCGGCTTCCCCACCAATTTGATGGTTAAATTCCATCCCCTTGGAGCTTGTTTCTCCACCAAATTAGTGTTTTAGTGTTGAATTTGGTGGCGGTTGGAGTTGCTCTTATGATGCAATTAAGTCATATTCTGTGGGTGCAAAACGGCAATAGCAATATTGGGAAGGTGTTGTGTGTGTGTGTGTGTGTGTTTTTCTTTTCTTTTTTTTGAGGGAGGGAGGGAAGGTGTCAAGTAGGTAGAGATAATATATTTAAAATATTATTGATACACAATAATCAGAATATTAATCACGTAAATATTATGTATTTATGTCTTTCACATTATTTATTCAACCTATATATTTTCATCATGGTACTCTTTATTATTATTTTATTTTTTTTGCCTTTAACGGGGTTCACCATGGTACTTTACTCAAAGGATTGAAATCAATTTCCTAATTCTCTATTATGATATTTCGGATCCAGAACAGTAAAAATTCGTCAAATTCATCGGGGGCGTTATCATGATCTAAACGAACCCTCACCCCTCATGTTTCATTTTTTTCTTCTTCCTTCATCTTGTTTGTGTTATTTCAGTTATTCTGAATAAATTCCTCCTTTGTTATTCAATTCTAACATTTCTTACGTCAATAATTGTTGGACTCTCTTCTACGCTTAGATGTGAAGCATTCTTATTCTTGCATGAACTCCACATCCCATCTCCGGTGCTCAATCCGCGACACTCCAATTTGTGAAACTTCAATCCGAATCACTATGTTCTTTCACAACATTTTGAAATTTTTGTACTGTCTTCCCCTTCTCATACTAGGAAATCTCCAACGTAGAATGAGTCAATTGTTGTTCTTCTAAATTTTTTGCTTCGATTCACTCATAATGATAAAAGTCACTCCATACGCCACCCCTTCTTCACACATGGATTGATGGATTCACGTCGTTCATTATTTTTTCTACCAATTGATTCTTTCTTCTTCTGTATTCCCTTTTCTACTATGACTTTTTTTCCTTCATAAACTTTTTCACTTATTCATACCCGGTGTATGTCCTTGTTGTCAACATTGTCTGCAACATCTACCAATATGTTATCTTTCTTTTCTTCTTCTATCATTTTTTAAGGTCCCCAAGGGTGATTGTCCCTCCGAATATTTCCTCTTTGGATTTTAAATATTCGACATATAAAATCATCAATTGCAGATTCAAATGGTATTAGCAGATGAATGGTGAGGAGCATATTGCAACATGTCCATTCAGAAAATTGATGATTTTATTGCAAGCCAGGAAGCCAATTAATTTGAGTTCGTGATGTTATATGTTATGCACGGTCATTTTATTGCAAGGCAATCGCCATGTCCATTGTATTCATCTGGGATTGCGGTGGCATACTAAAAATATTATTGATACACAATGATCAGAACATTAATCACGCAAATATTCTGAAAATATCATTTATTTATGTCTTTCACATTATGTATTCAACTTATATATTTTCATCATGGTACTCTACTCAAAGGAATGAAATCAATTTACTAATTCTTTATTATATTGTGTTGACCCCCAAAACCAATGCTATTATTTTATTCGCGGTCGAAATTGTTGGAGAAAATAGAGGGAAAAATGATTTAATCGGTTTTATCGATTTTTTAATCATTTACAAAAACTAATTTAAAAAGCGAGTTCGATAAGACTTTTATTAAAGTTATCGAGACTTTATTAAAATCATTGGAAACTACGTGCTACGTAGTTGACAATAGGATTTTAAATCATTCAATTCGGAGTACGGGTGAATGAGATATTAATGCTTTAAGTTGTTGTGAGATATGAGAAGTAAAGTAGTGTAAAACTTTATCCCACATTGAAACATGAGTGTTCCAATGTCAAGTATTTATATGATGATAGTTGATGATTGGTATAAGCTCCTAGAGAAAGGGAGAGAGTTCAGAATGGTTTTAGATAGACGATGTTCTGCTAAAATTGCCACACGCGCGCGAGCCGCCCACCCGTGCCCGTTGACCGTGGGCTTGGGGAATTGGGCCTTCTTGGGCCTGAGGCCTTGGGCTGGGCAAGCTCAGCATCAGCGAGGGAGAAGTCAGTTGAGGGTTCGGCCAAGGCACCTTCAGCAGACTAAATGTCTCAGTCAGCTGAGACTTTTCATTTTCTTCTGAGACCTTTCATCTTCGAAAGAAGTATTCAAGCAATACAAGAGCATACATACATTTCATTGCATAAATAATTTTCTGCATTCATAGTTGAAGAGTTTCTGGGCATCATCAAAGTTCGAAGTGTTCAGAAATTGAAGTACCTCTTTACTGAACAGGTAATCGAGTAATCCTGGAAGACAATTGCATAAACCGGGGTACAAGCCGGAGCAAATTTGTCTTAAGGACTGAGTTTCATCTCGCTTCAATTGGAGATATCCTTTCGTTTCTTTTCCGTTTTCAATTACAGTATTGTAATATTTTTATTTCAGATTAATAAAAGGTGTTCTTAATTTTCTGTTTATTTATTTATTTCGCATACGATACTACGGCTATAACAGAAATAATGTTATTATCATAATTATTGTTAACATATATAACCAATATTATAATAATATGATATATTCATGAAATTCCTCATACAATATATAGGACTTCCTCTTCATATAAATGTCATATGTATCATCAGTACATCATATTATTTAAATGTCAACATGACTATGACAATAACGATGTTCTTCCGCCGACGTCATATTTTTTTTTAAAATTTTAGGGGACATTTCATATTGAGTACTGTTTTCAATTCTCAATTGAGGGGACATTTCAAAGTGTCTACCGTTTGGAATTTTTATAAATGTTATGATTACCTATGGAATAATACTATAACAAATACTGTATACTATATACGAGTATACAGTATTTGTTATAGTTTATTCCATAGGTAATATATATATTAAGTGGGACGGTGATCGAGAGTGCTATTTATTTGTAAAGTCAACTATGCCACACAATCAAACCCCCTACCACGTACATTGTAAATTAGTTTATTCAAAGTCAGTTTTTCATCTATTATTAAGATTAAGATGTTATATATATATATATATATATATATATATATATATATATATATATATATATATATATATATATATATATATATATATAAATAGTTGTACATATATATTTCATGCATAAAGCCAGAATCCTCTCCTCTCACTTTACCGTCTTAAGACAGACAAGAGAAGAAGAAAACAAAATACAGTTATGAGGTATATATCTACATAAAGATCACTCATTGACGGGTAAAATGCATATTAGAGGATCCGAAAATAATAACGACAAACAAAAGAAATGCATAACGAAGCTTTACAATTAAATTTTATTTTACACATGAAAAAATGTGGTGTAAGATTATTGTAACTTTCCTCAAATAAAAAAAATTAAAAAAAAAAAAAAGAGAGAGAGAGAGAGATGGATGTAATTAATTTTAGAATATAAAGACTAATTTATCTTTTGAATAATTCCATGGGGCCGGAGCTACACCATAATTAGTCCAGACATGGGTTTTGAACTTTTGATTTATGTAGTGGATTTTTATGTATGTGTTTTGTTTCCCTGATTGATTGAAAAAATAAAATTATAATGCTTTGATATTCCCTGATTGATTGAAAAAATAAAAGTGTAATGCTTTGATAAATTAAATGTATATCTATATCTATATATGTTTTAGAAGGTGTTTTAAATCAATTACCCGCAAACCCGCCCCAAACCCATAATTAACCCGATCCAATTCCTCAATTTCCTCCCCAAAGATTTTTTTTTTGAATTCAAAGAAATTTTGTTAATACCCGAATTTCATCTTTCCAAAGTTATGTAATTGCATTAATACCTCAATTTGAAAATAAAATAATTAAATACATTAATACCTCAATTTGAAACCAAAGATTTTTTTTGAATTCAAAGAAAATGTGTTAATGACTGAAATTAATGCTATCCTATGTAAAGTAAATTGCATTAATGCCTCAATTTGAAAAGAAAAAAAATACATTAATACATCAATTGGAAAAAGAAAAATTAATTGCATTAATACCTTATTTTGGTGCCGTACAATTTGACAAGCGACAAATGAATAATTTACTTGATTGACTGAAATTATGCACACATTTCGCAATCCTCTCCATAGAAAATGTGTTTTTTTTTAAAGAAAAATGAGTTGATACCCGAATTTAATGCTTTCCAAAATAGAATAAATTACATTAATACCTAATTTTGAAAATGAAAATAAATAATTACATTACTACCTCAATTTGAAAAAGAGAAAAATAATACTACATCCATTCTAAAATATAAGTCATCCTAGGTATTTTCACATAAATTAAGAAAGTGGTTGAATGTCATAAATTTGATAGTTAATGTCTAAAATGTCCCTTGACTATCATTAATGCAATAATTGTTAAGTAATGAAAAGTGGTTGAATTGTTAATACATTAGGGGTAAGATAGAAAAAAAAAGTAATAAATGTTGCTTTGGTAATTTGGAATGACGTATATTATGGGACGAGAAAGAAAAGTGTAGAATGACTTATATTTTAAGCGGATGTAATAATAACTCATTATAAGTTTATAACCAAGTTACTCTCCTGTTGTATTGATGTATTCATATGCTATATATTGTATATTAGATTTTAAATTGTAGTGTATAGATAGACGTTTGACTGATTTACGGGACCGTTTACAATCATTTTAATGATGTACATATGATCATAATATTTTAAATCAAATTTTATTGTATATTTATATTTTAAACTTTTATACATAAGATTTAACCTTTTAATAAAATCATAATGTGAGTAAATTGTTGCTCCACATTGTGAGCTTGAAATCTTGCATTGGCGTTTGCATGTGTGTTATTTGAAACATTGTTGTTATATGAAGTCATTTATGTAAATGTTTGCAATCGTGGGTAATGTGGTGAATGAGATGTATGGTAGATGTGGGCAGGGGTGGGGTGCATGACCCCACTCAAATTTTCAGCCAAGATTCTTAATATACCCTCTTATAATATTTATAACTTTGTAAGTATATTATTTGAGAAAATTCTAACATAATTATTCGATTAGTTAACTCATTGGAAACTTTATAATTTATCCTAAGATCGTGGGTTCAAAACCCATTTATGGACTCTTTTATCACCTTTTGGTTTTTAAATTTGGCCCATTGAAAAAGTAA
Source organism: Gentiana macrophylla (assembly GCA_026214975.1). Taxonomy (NCBI): domain Eukaryota; kingdom Viridiplantae; phylum Streptophyta; class Magnoliopsida; order Gentianales; family Gentianaceae; genus Gentiana; species Gentiana macrophylla. The sequence goes on along the minus strand of CM047807.1, from coordinate 133,211,318 downwards.
TTGCAGGTCCACCATTTGGATGTGGGATATGGGTGTATGATATATAGCGTGACATTACACAATAATTTTTTTTAGATTGACATGAGCATAAATGTGCTTTCTTCCCCATTTTTTGTATGTTGGGTGTCAAATTTTCTTAAAACTTATATTAGATGGAAAAACAAAATTAAGATTTGACATTGAGGCAAAATTCATGAATAATTGTACAATTTGTAGTACTATCTTTATTTTATTTTTGTGATACATTGTTTCATTTTTACACATCTTTGTAATTTCTCATACCCGTGCATAATGCACGGGTTTATAGGCTAGTTATTTAAGGTTAGCAAGAAAGTTTTAATTAGACAAAATATTCAACATGAGATTGTGATTATACTGTGGAAATGGGGAAGCCAATGCAATGAATGCATTGAATTGTTTTAATCAAGTAATTAGAACATAATATTTAGATAATCTAATTAAATAAACCTTTAAGAATTTGAGGTGAAGAATAAATTCATTACTAATGATGATTAGTCATGTATGCAAGTTAAAAGTATAACATGAATGCGGGGGACATGCATGGGAGGAGAGAAAGGAAGAACTATCACACGATTGTTGGAATGGTGACCTATTTTTAAAAATGATTGTTGTAACGGTATTAAAGATGACCCATCCTAGTGTTATATATATGGTTGTTGGTATAAAATCCAAGATATGAAACCAAAGTCTTTGATACTAGACATCCTAAGAAAGAAAATATAAAGAAAATATGACACCATCTTCCACCTCTATGAATATCACTTCATACTTAATTGTAAACCATCCATTTTGATTAAGAAAAACTTAGTGTAGCTTTAATACAAAGTGATGTTTCTGAGAGATAAGTTTATGAGTGTAAATTTTCTCTAATCTGAAAACTTATGTTTTCGTGGATATAGGTCAACTGTCGAACCATGTTAAACTTGTGTTCTTATTCTTCAATTTACATCACGTGTGTTTTATTTTTCGTTTCAGATGATTCCGCACAACAACGATCCCCTTTGTAGCGTTAATAGTGGAGTCTGGCTCCATAACTCATGTGAATAGATAAGATGTTTCTGACCAAGGCATCGTCTTCCTAAGGCCTCGGTTGAGAGGCCAAGACAGTCCGGTAGCTCATCGAGGGTCAGTATCATGCATGGTACACACACATCTACATCTGCATCCACCAATTCTAAATCCCCGTCTCGTCTCTAGAATTGGTGGATGTAGATGTGTGTGTCGGTGATTTAGTGTAGTCATACTGCTCTTGCCCTTGAAGGATTCAAATCTTCAGACTTCGGTTCACGTACGTACTTTACATAATAATAATTATATATAAGTTTTTTAACTACTAAGCCATGTCTTGGGATTCTTTTTATATTTTTTTTTTGTGTGTGTGTGTGTGTGTGGTTTTTTTTTTCTCATTTTGCCCCAAATTACATATTCAGATAATCAGGGCCGGCCCTGACATATATTGGGTTTAAGGTCAAGTCTCCGAATTTGGGCCTTTTAGTTGAAGTTTTTTATAAAAAAAACATACTTATCGCGTTTTTAACAACCGTAAATACAAAATTCAATTTATTGATAGTCTCAAAACATACCTACAAAGTAGTCTTTTGGGCCAAATAATTTTTTTTATTGCGACCTTTTGTTAGATATTTTTTTCATAAATATTGTTTGTAATCTCTTGCGTACGTGTTGCCGAACGAAATAATGTTATCGCAACGAAACGGGGTTCGGTTCGACGCCTGTCGAGTTGCGGTGGGTCGGGCGGCGCTAACTCGTGGGGGTTCGGGGCAGCGCCTCTGAAACCTAAAACAATAATACATCATGATTCGTGAGAGAGTAAAAAAATTGGGCATTTAACAAAAAATATTAACATATTATATTAGGTTAGGTCGGATTAAATTCTGCGATTTTTTTTTCTTTTAAGCGAAGCGTATATGCGTTGGTATAAAACAACGTTAGGCCTCCCAATGTGATTGATGGCTTAAGATCGCGCCTCTCTGGCGCCACTATAGGGCCGGCCCTGCAGATAATTTCTTTTTCTTATTTAATTACAAATATTTATTGTATTAATATAATCAAATGATATACGACTTATATTTAAAAACGAAAAAAAGTACTAGATAATAATTTAAGTTTGCAATTTTAAAAGACTCTTTTTCTATCTTAATTTAATGACTGCATAGGTTGAACAATCCTAACCTAGAATCCTATATCATAAATTAAAAGTTGGATGAAAAAAAAAAAAAAAAAAATTTGCTTGAAAGGAGTAACGCAATATAAAGGACAATTATTTTTGAGAAACTTTTTATAGTGTTAATTGATTTGTAAGAAGGTTATGCAAAGTAAGATACATTGTAGTCTACCATTTTCTTTCTCTTTCACATAACACACTTTTATCGTGTGTGGGAGATTAAAAATAAATGGTTGTAATGTATGCCACTTGGTACAACCTTACTACAACGGTTGTATTATAAAATTTGTCATTATTTTTATCCAGAACATCCAGATTGAGAATCACAACACTTATCGCTGAGAAAATGCCTTGTTGGCAGGGATTATTTATTTCAAAAGACATATTGAACAATACTAATATGCTACTAGCGACTATTTATTTCAAAAAAGACATATTGGACAAAACTAGTAAACAACATTTTGTTTTTTGTTTTTTGTTTTTTGTTTTTTTCTATTTATTTCTTAGTCAAAGAATGGATTGTCTGGGGCAATACGTAAGAAGTCTCCAGATGGCAAGAGACTATCCTTATGATGCAATTTAGTCGTTTTTCTGTGGGTGCAAAACGGCAATAGCAATATTGGGAAGGTGTTAAGTAGGTAGACATAATATTCAAAATATTGTGTTGAAGATATTATTGACATGCACACAATAATCAGAATATTAATCACATAAATATTTTGTATTTATGTCTTTTACATTATGTTTTCAACCTATATATTTTCACCATGATACTCTACTCAAAGGAATGAAATCATTTTCTTAATTCTCTATTATTGTATCAGAATATTTGACTAACGTCATTTTCGGATCCTGATCGATCGTAAAGAAATTCGTCAAATTCGTCTGGACGGGGGTTCGTTATCTTGATTTAAATGAACCCTCCCTCATGTTTCATTTTTTTCTTCTTCCTTGATCGATCTTGTTTGTGTTATTTCAATTATTCTGAATAAATTCCTCCTGTGTTATTTAATTCTAACATTTCATGAGTCAATAATTATTGGACTCTCTTCCACGCTCAGATGTGAAGCATTCTTAACTCCACATCCCATCCCTGGTGCTCAATCCGCGACACTCCAATCTGTAAAACTTCAATCTGAGATCACTATCTTCTTTTCACAACGTTTTGAGAACTTTTGCACTGCCTTCCTCTTCTCATACTATGAAATCTTCAAATTCGTAGAATGAGTTAATTGTTGTTCTTCTGAAAATTTTGGTTCAATTCCCTCCTAGTGACAAAAGTCACTCCATACACCATCCCTTCTTCACACATGGATTAATGGATTCACGTCGTTCATTGTTTTTTCTCTCAATTGATTCTTTTTTCTTCTGTATTCCCTCTTCTACTTTGACTTTTTTTTTTTCCTTCATCAACTTTTACACTTATTCATACCCGGCGTCGGTCCTTGTTGTCAACATTGTCCACAGCATCTACCAATATGTTATCTTTTCTTTTCTTCTTCTATCATCTTTTTTAGGGTCCCCAATCACTTAAAGGGTGATTGTCCCTCATAATATTTCCTCTTTTGCTTTTAAATATTCGACATCCATTTTTCTCTAATCTCCTTATGAAATAAAATAATGAATTGCATATTCAAATGGTATTAGCAAATTAATGGGGAGGAGCATGTCCATTCAGAAAATTGATGATTTTATTGCCAACCAGGAAGCCAATTTGAGTTCGTGATGTTATATGTTATGCACGGTCAATTTATTGCAAGTCAATCGCCATGTCCATTGTATTCCCATAGGAGGGCGTGTTGAAGATATTATTGATACACAATAATCAAAACATTAAACACGTAAATATTCATAAAATATTATTTATTTATGTCTTTCACGTTATGTATTCAACCTATATATTTTCACCATGGTTCTCTACTCAAAGGAATGAAATCAATTTTCTAATTCTCTATTATATCGTGTTGACCCCAGAGGCTGACACACCTTGTCTACAATAGGGTCCACGGACCCCGCTAAAAATAAAAATAAAAACTATGCATTTTGTCTATAGAAAAATATTTCAGACCCCGTTTAAAAAAAATTTGTTTAGGAAAAAAATTACGGACCCCGACCCTCTGAACAAAATTTCTGGATCTGCTACTGCTTGACCCCAAAACTAATGCCGTTATTTTATCCGGAGTCGAAATAATGTTATTATCATAATTATTGTTTTTTTCTTTTGAAAAACCATAATTATTGTTAACATAACAAATATATTCATGAAATTCCTCATACAATAGGACCTCCTCTTTATATAAATATCATATGTCTCATTAGTGCATCATATTATTTAAAATGTCAACATGATTATGACACTAACAATGTTCTTCCGCCGACATCAATTTTTTTTTCAAATTCTAGGGGACATTTCATATTTCGTATTGTTTTCAATTCTAAATTTAGGGGACATTTCAAAGTGTCTACTGTTTGGAAATTTTTTAAATGTTATGATTACCTATGGAATAATACTATAATAAATACTGTATACTATATACGAGTATATCTCCTACTACTTATTAAATGGATGGGCACAAAAGAGGAGCAAGAGGCCACGTCCCTCTTCTCTTGAAAATGCTCAAGCAATGCCACGTGGCACTTTATGTTTTTTTGTTTGTTTTTTTTGTTAATTATAATTTTTTTTTATTACATACTTTATGTTCTTTTTTGTTGTTGTTATTATTCGTGTTACATACTTTATATATCATTGTTGCACAGACACGTATATAGATCTGGCCGTCACGATCTGACACGGTAGCGACGATCTGGTTGTTTTGAAATTTAAATACACGACACGTCGCCAAATGAGTTATTTATGTCATGTGTCACTTCAGATTTCGTTTTTTTCTCTTTCTTATTCATGGTAGCCGACGCGTTATATATGTCATGTGTCACTTCAGATTTCGTTTTTTTTTTTCTTTCTTATTCATAGTAAATACTTTTTATATCAATATATTATATATCAATAAAATGGCAATATAGAAGATAGAGTCAAAATCTATGTTGCAACACGTTATATATGACACATGTCACTTCAGATTTCGTTTTTTTTTTAAAAAAATTCCCAGAGTAGATACTTTATACATCAATATATATATATATATATATATATATATATATATATATATATATATATCAACAAAACGGAAAGAGTCAGTGGAAAGAAAAAAATGTATACTTAGACTCTATGAATATCTAAAGTAGATATACGACCTTTATATGGTGTCAAAATAAATTGTAATTGACCTTCGAAATACTATAAATTGTAAAAATGATTGGGTGTCGGTGCCGTGTCGGGGAGTGTCGGATATTTAAATTTTAAATAATATTATTTTAATCAATCGACACGTGTTGGACACGTGTCAGTCGCACGTTGATGAGAGTCAACCCTCCTGCGCATTTCACACTTAATTCACTGAATTTTATAGCATTTCGGGGCATGATTTTTACCATTTAGATGCTATCTCACAAAAGTCCACATATCAACGATAAAAATGAGAATTTCGGTTAAGTGCGATGTAGAAGCGTGAGTGGTGAAAGCAGCGTGAGATAGCATCTAAATGGTAAAAATCATGCCCCAAAATGCTATAAAATTCAGTGAATTAAATGTGAAATGCGTATAGGAGGGTTGACTTTCATCACGCGTCGTGTGGGAAATGTGTCGGAGGTAAATATCCGTAAATAAGGAAGCAAAATGGTTGGCTATTTACGTATATTAAATCTCAAAATGCTTTCTACAGCTGTATTTACGGATCTCAAGAATCCACATGTTCCAATATACAAGACATTAGAAAGAAAAAGAAAAAGAAAACAAATGCATGGCTTAATTTGTTACCAATGATGTAGTATTTTGTTGTCTTTTCAGACTTATTATGAAGACTATCACCTTCTAAATAGATCGTGACGCTTTTTATTGTACTCTGCATCTTTATAAATATGTATGACTTACTCTTCTATTATTTTGATGTCATTCAACATTCTCAAACATATTTCATATATGTAGTACGTACAGATTCAAAAAACTCAATATTACTTATACATACACTTATAACAATAGTATATAATTGAAATTCCTTGGAAAGGGCATGTCGTGTCTTGCATGGGGATTTTGTTGCTTGCCATTGTTTGCCCGTGAACAAGAATGATATCAACTAAGAGAAACTAATTGGAACGAGTCATATGTATATGAGAAATATGCCCACGTTTCGCTTTGTGCTACTTGATTCATACAGTATTGGCTATGTCTTGAAATATATGTCGTTTTAACAAACAAAAGTTGTCCTATTACAATTGTTGTTATAGAACATCAACAGACTATAGATTGCATTTTTTCAAAATTACCCTTACCTTCAAAAGAAATTTAAAAAAAAATTACCCTTAGGTTCAAACTGAATGTAGTACAAAGCTCAATTAAATTGAATTTTATACAAAGTTGAAGACGTAATATTTGCCTTTAATACATACTACTACTGTATAGAGGCTGTCAAAAAACAAAAAAAAACATACTCCATCTTAATGTTTTCTAGGGACACGTGTTCCATATCTACCTATCTATTAATTGGGAGCAAGAAGCTCCCCCAATGATCCACGTCGCCCCTTTTTTTTTTTTTTTTTTTTTTTTTTTTTTTTTTTGTGAAAGGTTTTGACAATGCTCTAAGTATGCCACGTGTCCTATTTTATCTTTTTTTTTCTTTTCCCTGCTCGTATATTGTATTGTATTTATTTACTATTTACATTTATTCGGTCGGTTTTACTATTTTCAAAAGCAAAATATTAAATCAAAACCAACCATATATCATACACGGTTAAGTTCGATTCGGTTTATAAATGAATAGGTTTGGTTCGATTCGGTTAGTCGGTTCCGGTTATTATGTAAATAGTATCCAATTTATCAGAAAAGAAATATTCGTACCGATCTACAAGATTAGATAAAATGATATAAATGAATACATAAACTCAATGAATATCTAAAACAACTTTGTCTATTTTTTTTTTGCTTTATGGGTGACACGGTTCGGTTTACTTGGTTTAAACTATTTTTAAAATAAAATATGAAATCAAACCAACCATATATTATACGTGGTTTAGTTTTATTCGGTTTATGAATGAATAGGTTTGGTTCGATTCGATTAGTTGGTTCCGATTATTATGTAAATAATATCCAATTTATCAAAAAAATCGCACCGATCTACAAGATTACATAAAATGATATAAGTAATACATAAACTCTATGAATATCTAAAACAACTTTGTCTTTTTTTTTGCTTTATGGGTGTCACGGTTCGGTTTACTTCGGTTTAAACTATTTTTAAAAAAAAAAATGAAATCAAAATCAACCATGTCAAACATTTTTTTTGCCTGCTCCTATATTGTATTATATTTATTTACAAGTGTTCACGGTTCGCTTTACTACTTCGATTTTAACTATTTTTCAAAACCAAGATATGAAAGCAAAACCAATCATGTGTCATACACGGTTTAGTTCGATTCGGTTTATGAATGAATAGGTTTGGTTCGATTCGGTTAGTCGGTTCCGGTTATTATTTAAATTGTATCCAATTTATCAAACAAAAAAAAATCGTACCGATCTACAAGATTAGATAAAATGATATAAGTAATACATAAACTCAATGAATATCTAAAACAACTGTCTTTTTTATTTTTTGCTTTATGGGTGTCACGGTTCGGTTTACTTCGGTTTAAACTATTTTCAAAATAAAAATATGAAATCAAAACCAACCATATATCATACGCGGTTTAATTCGATTCGGTTTATGAATGAATAGGGTAGGTTCGATTCGGTTAGTCGGTTCCGGTTATTATGTAAATAATATCCAATTTATCAACAAAAAAAAACCGCCCCGATCTACAAGATTACATAAAATGATATAAGTAATACATAAACTCTATGAATATCTAAAACAGCTTTGTCTTTTTTTTGCTTTATGGGTGTCACGGTTCGGTTTACTTCGGTTTAAACTATTTCAGAAAAAAAATGAAATCAAAATCAACCATGTCAAACATATAAAATTAATACGACGTAATATTTATTAAAGTATTATAAAAATAAACATCATGTATTTTTACGTTTTCATTGACAAAAATAGAAATGCCCGACATAGCGTCGAAGGCGTGGCGGATATTAAAATTATAATTAATATTATCTTTATCAGCCAACATGTGCCAAACAGGTGTTCATCGAACGTGAACACACCTAAACAAATACAAAATTAAAGACGCGTTGCGTTGTCAACGTCTTAGCTCAACTCTGTGAGTGTGTAAAAAAGATATTCGACCGTTATATAGTGCTAAAAAAATTGGTTGTTCACCGTTAAACAAATTTGAGCGGCTCAAAATTATTGTTTGTTAACCCAAGAAATAAATTTTAAAAATTAGTTCATGAGTGCCAGGGAGTGTTTGTGCCTTGTTGGGGAGTGTCGACAGTGTGTTTGAGGCGTGCTGTATCGTATCTTAAGTCAAAAAAAAAAATATATATATATATATATATATACTCAAAAAACAAATATATACTCAAAACAAATAAGATTAAGATATATACTCAAAAAAGAAAAAGGACGGGAGTGGTTTCCTTTCTGGACGGTGGTTGAACCCCTTCGCTTCCTACCCGTCCCTGTTGTGCTCCTTCCATGTCCGATTTGATCTGGTGCAGGCGGAAAGATGGAAGATTTCGTGGCTGGATACACGAAGTACTCACGTGTGCGGTTCAGATTCATTCTCGATAGTGCTTAGGTGGAGTTGAAATCGAGTACTTTGACAAACCCTCACAGAAGTTGGCGAGAAGTAACTGATTGCTGTAAATTGACTGATGCGTGCTGTTTGCCGTGTAGAAATTTGGGCCTTCTCTGTACATTTTTGGGGGGGTAATTATTCTGGAACCGTAACTAATTGGCCTTTAAATAGGACCAGCAGTTGCTTCACTTCTCTCATCCTATACTGCTTTCAAGTCGGCTCTTACAACGAAAAAATATCAGCTCTGTGGGTGATTCACAGAAACAAACTTCTTGCTGGTATGTTTGGGAGGCTTTAATTGTAGGTTAGGCTTAATCTTGGTGGTTTTATTTCCTTCATTGACATGCATGTTGTGTGATTATAATCTGGTTTCAGTGTTGTGGTTGCATAATACATGTGCTCTTTCACTTAATTGGCATCCGTGATTTGTTACAATCTGGTTTGTAGCCATGTTTTGTATACCATATTATCATTTGTTTCCTCATAAAAATGTTGATGGTGCTGGCAAGGTTACGAACTATTATGGCAAGGTTATCCTGCTGTAGTTTTCTTGGTTATCTTGGTTATCTTTGAAAACTACAGCAGGATGGACTAATTTTGCAATAAAATATAGGGGCTATTTATGCAGTTAGCTATTTTCTTTTCATACTAGGGGAGAGTTTTAAGGTGGGAAGTACGTGCATATTAGTTTAAGAAAAAAAAAGACAAGAGAGTTTGGAGACTTTAATATGGACGAAAAGAATGGGAAAAATATAAAAGTAAGAAGAGAGAAAATAAAGAAATAATATAAGAGAATAAAGGCTTTTAAACACGGTCTTCCTATCAACAAGCAATAATAAAAGAGCACTTTTGTTGTGTCTAGAAAAAAATGGAATGAGAAATCAAAAGTTATGGCATATTGTTCTAAAAGCAGATTTGTGGCTTGGAATTTGAGGTAAGGAGTGTAATATCAATACTATTATGGCAAGGTTATCTTCTCTTAATCAAATCTTAATAAGCGTTATCTGATTAATAACCTTTTAGATAAATGTTTACTTAAGACTTCCTGTTTTTCCTTCGGTTGGAGAGGCTCTAGGTAGTATTAATCTGCCATGTTTTGTATAGCATATTATCCTGATTTTATAGGTCCAGATACATGTACTAGCTAGAGTCTTCTTCAAGTTTTACATGCATGTTTTTTTTGCTTGGGTTAGCTTATTTAAAGGCTGCAATCCTGTGATCAAGTCTTGCATCTTTATTCATATGATTTGTAGTGTTTTACTTGATAGCCTGCAGCTTATATGGTTATGTCTTGGCCTTCGTTATGTGACTGTAGATTTATTGTTATGTAGTTCTGACCTTTGTAGATAGCCAGCTAAATATTGTGTGCTGAACTTGTACTTTGTTTAGTGTTATAATAATCTTGCTTCTATTGGTGTTTTCAGCTTGCTGTATTTATTGTAATTAATTAGACATATTGCTGTGATTATTTTGCAATATCTGATCTGAATTGTAGTTTTCGTATCCTACTATAGTCATTTGATCAGGCTGCTAAAGTCTGTAAGGCCCATGTATTCTTACTAGATTTGTAATCATTTTGGTCTTATATTGTAGTAGAATGATAAAGTCGTATCTCAAATCAAGTGAAACAAAAGTATTAAAATGCAAGTGTATCAACAATACTTAAATCTTTTCATCGCTTTTTTACATTTGAATGATAGCCTGTCTCATTTGCTGCCTAGAATCATGTTGCCATAAGAATATATTGTTGAATTCCTTAAAGTATAATAGTGTAAATGAATTATATATACCCAACTAAATTATCAGTGTAATTAATTTAACAATATTAAGTATACTTTGTCTAATGCATTAAAGTGCCTCTTTGATCTGTACACAATCAGTGGCTGCTTCTGCAGGTATTGCAATCGAAATGTTCTATTGCTTTGACATGCTGGTTTGTTGAGTTTATATAATACAACCTCCGTAGATGGTTTCAATTACACAGCTTCCCAGTTTTCTTTAGAAAAAAAAAAAGTGCATTTACTCTCCAGTTTGTGTCTTTTTACTGTTGGGCATGGCTTTGATGATTCTCTTTGTCACCTCCATGTGCTCCTTCATAGATGATATAAATGCTGTGGAGCTTTTCTCAGTATTTATTGCACATATTGAGCCTTACAAATTGTCGGATGCATTTGATTTTGCTTGTATAAAAGAAGATGGAGTTATGTGTGCTTTACTTGTATATAATAAGGGTTAATTATATGTAGGGACGGGTTGTACATGGTGTTTGTTTGCTGTTGCTGCACTTAGTTTCACATTTTATATGTTATGGTTTCATTACATAATTTCTTTATGCACGCCTTAGTTAGTTGCACAAATAATAGTTTTTGTAATCTTTCTTTGGTAAAGTTTTGATCAAGTCTGCTGGGTTTATTTACTGAATTTTTACACCAGATAATGTTTTTTGGTTGTAAAGTTTAAATCTTTAGTGGTTTTTAGTGTTTTAAGGGTTTGTTAAGTGCATCCTCATGAGAGTTCCTTATATTTGGATTATCATTAATGGGTTGGTGATAGATGTGATGGGAATTAAAAGCAGCCTTTTCAGCTTTTTGCATTCTGTAAATGAGTTCTTTAAGAAGTTTGAAGCTTCTGACAGTTATTCAATCATTCAGGTCCTATATACTCTTTAATTTAATGAGTGTTTACTCTTACTGAGGAGTGTTGATATATGTTTCATTGGTTTTAGAATAAAAGAGCACCTCAAAACAGGAGCTGTAATAAGTGATTGTTGATACTAAAAAAAAATAGTTACGTTTTCATGGTTGTGCTAGGAAGGAATGTTACACATGTAATGGATTTTATTTCTGCCTTTTCCAGTTATAACTCTCCATTTACTCTTATTCACGAGGTGTGCTATTAGGGTGGACTATGTTTAGGGTTGATAAGAGTATGCCAATGATTCTAGAAAACATGCTTTAAAAGCGGTTGTGATGTTTCCTGTCTGTAGTGTTCAGTTACCATAAGTGGTTTTGTAGTAGTTTGATTTTTTAGCTGTCTTGGCATTCAACAATGGTTTCTTTTGTCAATGTCTTGGGTTTAATATTGAAGCAATATTTTCACCACTGATGTTGTTCTGGTACTGAAAACAAAAAAAAAACATACTCCATCTTAATGTTTTCTAGGGACACGTGTTCCATATCTACCTATCTATTAATTGGGAGCAAGAAGCTCCCACAATGATCCACGTCGCCCCTTTTTTTTTTTTTTTTTTTTTTTTGTGAAAGGTTTTGACAATGCTCTAAGTATGCCACGTGTCCTATTTTATCTTTTTTTTTTCTTTTCCCTACTCGTATATTGTATTGTATTTATTTACGGGTGTTTACGATTCGGTTTACTACTTCGGTTTTAACTATTTTTCAAAAGCAAAATATTAAATCAAAACCAACCATATATCATACACGGTTAAGTTCGATTCGGTTTATAAATGAATAGGTTTGGTTCGATTCGGTTAGTCGGTTCCGGTTATTATGTAAATAGTATCCAATTTATCAGAAAAGAAATATTCGTACCGATCTACAAGATTAGATAAAATGATATAAGTAATACATAAACTCAATGAATATCTAAAACAACTTTGTCTATTTTTTTTGCTTTATGGGTGACACGGTTCGGTTTACTTCGGTTTAAACTATTTTTAAAATAAAAATATGAAATCAAAACCAACCATATATTATACGTGGTTTAGTTTTATTCGGTTTATGAATGAATAGGTTTGGTTCGATTCGATTAGTTGGTTCCGATTATTATGTAAATAATATCCAATTTATCAAAAAAAAATCGCACCGATCTACAAGATTACATAAAATGATATAAGTAATACATAAACTCTATGAATATCTAAAACAACTTTGTCTTTTTTTTTGCTTTATGGGTGTCACGGTTCGGTTTACTTCGGTTTAAACTATTTTTTAAAAAAAAAATGAAATCAAAATCAACCATGTCAAACATTTTTTTTTGCCTGCTCCTATATTGTATTATATTTATTTACAAGTGTTCACGGTTCGCTTTACTACTTCGATTTTAACTATTTTTCAAAACCAAGATATGAAAGCAAAACCAATCATGTGTCATACACGGTTTAGTTCGATTCGGTTTATGAATGAATAGGTTTGGTTCGATTCGGTTAGTCGGTTCCGGTTATTATTTAAATTGTATCCAATTTATCAAACAAAAAAAAATCGTACCGATCTACAAGATTAGATAAAATGATATAAGTAATACATAAACTCAATGAATATCTAAAACAACTGTCTTTTTATTTTTTTGCTTTATGGGTGTCACGGTTCGTTTTCTTGGTTTAAACTATTTTCAAAATAAAAATATGAAATCAAAACCAACCATATATCATACGCGGTTTAATTCGATTCGGTTTATGAATGAATAGGGTAGGTTCGATTCGGTTAGTCGGTTCCGGTTATTATGTAAATAATATCCAATTTATCAACAAAAAAACCGCCCCGATCTACAAGATTACATAAAATGATATAAGTAATACATAAAGCTACATGAATATCTAAAGCGAACTTTGTTTTTTTTTGCTTTATGGGTGTCACGGTTCGGTTTACTTGGTTTAAACTATTTGAAAAAAAAAATGAAATCAAAATCAACCATGTCAAACATATAAAATTAATACGACGTAATATTTATTAAAGTATTATAAAAATAAACATCATGTATTTTACGTTTTCATTGACAAAAATAGAAATGCCCGACATAGCGTCGGCGTGGCGGATATTAAAATTATAATTAATATTATCTTTATCACCAACATGTGCCAAGCAGGTGTTCATCGAACGTGAACACACCTAAACAAATACAAAATTAAAGACGCGTTGCGTTGTCAACGCGTCTTAGCTCAACTCGTGAGTGTGTAAAAAGATATTCGACCGTTATATAGTGCTAAAAAAATTGGTTGTTCACCGTTAAACAAATTTGAGCGGCTCAAAATTATTGTTTGTTAACCCAAGAAATAAATTTTAAAAATTAGTTCATGAGTGCCGGGAGTGTTTGTGCCTTGTTGGGAGTGTCGATGAGTGTGTTTGGCGTCTTTGTATCGTATCTTAAGTCAAAAAAAAAAAAAATATATATATATATATATATATACTCAAAAACAAATATATACTCAAAACAAATAAGATTAAGATATATACTCAAAAAAGAAAAAGGACGGGAGTGGTTTCTTTACGGACGGTGGTTGAACCCTTCGCTCCTACCGTCCCTGTTGTGCTCCTTCCATGTCCGATTTGATCAGTGCAAAGCGGAAAGATGGAAGATTTTGTGGTGGATACGAAGTACTCACGTGTGCGGTTTGATTCATTCTCGATAGTGCTTAGGTGGAGTTGAAATCAGTACTTTGACAAACCTCACGTGAAGTTGGCGAGAAGTAAGCGATTGTTGTAAATTGGTGATGCGTCTTTGTTTGCCGTGTAGAAATTTGGGCCTTCTCTGTGTACATTTTGGGGGTAATTATTCGGAACCGTAACTAATTGGCCTTTAAATAGGACCATTGATTGCTTCACTTCTCTCATCCTATACACGCTTTCAAGTCGGCTCTTACAAGCGAAAAATATCACTCTGTGGGTGATTCACGAAACAAACTTCTTCTTTGGTATGTTTGGGAGGCTTTAATTGTAGGTTAGGCTTAATCTTGGTGGTTTTATTTCCTTCATTGACATGCATGTTGTGTGATTATAATCTGGTTTCAGTGTTGTGGTTGCATAATACATGTGCTCTTTCACTTAATTGGCATCCGTGATTTGTTACAATCTGGTTTGTAGCCATGTTTTGTATACCATATTATCATTTGTTTCCTCATAAAAATGTTGATGGTGCTGGCTGTTAAGATAACATTTGATTTAGAAAATACAAACAAGGGATAAAACTTCAAATATTAATTAGTTAGATATTTATTTCATATTTGATATTTGAGTTTTTGAACAGTATTAGCATTATCTTTTATACGTGTTGGTGATATAAATAGATGCACCGTGTATCAACTCGGGAATTGAATAAAAAAGGCTCAACTCGTTCTTTTCCTATTATTATATTTTTGTTAATTTGTTTCATGGTATCGGAGCTCTCGACTAACGTCGTAGATCTGGTCAATAATAAAGAACACCGTTTGGGTGGGGGTTCGTCAACACGAACCTCTCGCCCCTAAATCTACTTTTTACGCCTCCGTTAAACATCAATCTCTTTCTGTCTCCTTCAAAATCCACCGCCCGTTCTTCCCATGTTGTTGGTTTAATTGTTGGTTCAAGTCTACGATATTAAAGTTGCTTCAAAGATTCAAAGGGACATTGTCATATTTGGCTGCACACTCAATAGTTACAAATCTCATCTACCCTACCCCAATCTCTTAAAAAAAAAAAAAAAAAAAAAAATCTCTCTCTCCGTCAGCTCTTCTTCCGATCACCAACCGACAAGCCACCGACACTGCTTTGTTGGTCTCTCTCTCTTTGCCTCCGATATGCTTCTCATCTCTCTCCGGCGGAAGTATCTCTCTTGCCGATCTACTCACTTCCTCCTCCTCCTCGTGGCCTAAAACCTATTCATCCCCTCCTTCCCTTTTCTTTCACACACACGACGACTGCATAGCAAAGAAATCCTTTTCCCCCACTATCCGCATTTTAAATGCTGGGAATGACACGGTGTTAAGGGAGTTGTGGTTGACTCCAAAAAAAAAAAAAAAAAAAAAAAAAAAAAAAAAATCCTGTCCACGTTTTATGGAATATTGAATTTATTTTTATTATGATTTTCTCTTTATTATGATGGGTTTCGTGGATAGTTTTCAACCGTGCCCATCAAAATTTACAATTGATATTATTATTATTATTATTTTATTTTAACATGGTTCAAGTTCTTAAGAGCCATAACTTGATGGGTTTCGTGGATAGTTCTCAACCGTGCCCATCAAAATTTACAATTGATAATATAAGTAATCCTACTACAATTGTCAATCCTGAATTTCACTTATGACGGCGTAAGGAACTAAGGATCGGCTAGTTCTCAATTTGGATCAAGGATATCGAGGTCGATTTTTACTTTATTCATGAGAAAGTCTTCAACCGGGATGTTCTTCTCGACACATTTCCTCCGACGAGCAAAGTTGCCGATTTGTTCACGAAGGGTGTCTCTAAAGCTCGTTTCGGTTTCGTTCGAGACAAGCTTCCCGTTCGAACACCCGCTTTCGGCTATGGGTATTTGTTAAGATAACATTTGATTTAGAAAATACAAACAAGGGATAAAACTTCAAATATTAATTAGTTAGATATTTATTTCATATTTGATATTTGAGTTTTTGAACAGTATTAGCATTATCTTTTATCTGTGTTGGTGATATAAATAGATGCACCGTGTATCAACTCAGGAATTGAATAAAAAAAGGCTCAACTCTGTTCTTTTCCTATTATTATATTTTTGTTAATTTGTTTCACTGGCAAGGTTACGAACTATTATGGCAAGGTTATCCTGCTGTAGTTTTCTTGGTTATCTTGGTTATCTTTGAAAACTACAGCAGGATGGACTAATTTTGCAATAAAATATAGGGGCTATTTATGCAGTTAGCTATTTTCTTTTCATACTAGGGGAGAGTTTTAAGGTGGGAAGTACGTGCATATTAGTTTAAGAAAAAAAAGACAAGAGAGTTTGGAGACTTTAATATGGACGAAAAGAATGGGAAAAAATATAAAAGTAAGAAGAGAGAAAATAAAGAAATAATAAAAGAGAATAAAGGCTTTTAAACACGGTCTTCCTATCAACAAGCAATAATAAAAAGAGCACTTTTGTTGTGTCTAGAAAAAAATGGAATGAGAAATCAAAAGTTATGGCATATTGTTCTAAAAGCAGATTTGTGGCTTGGAATTTGAGGTAAGGAGTGTAATATCAATACTATTATGGCAAGGTTATCTTCTCTTAATCAAATCTTAATAAGCGTTGTACAGTTAATAACCTTTTAGATAAATGTTTACTTAAGACTTCCTGTTTTTCCTTCGGTTGGAGAGGCTCTAGGTAGTATTAATCTGCCATGTTTTGTATAGCATATTATCCTGATTTTATAGGTCCAGATACATGTACTAGCTAGAGTCTTCTTCAAGTTTTACATGCATGTTTTTTTTGCTTGGGTTAGCTTATTTAAAGGCTGCAATCCTGTGATCAAGTCTTGCATCTTTATTCATATGATTTGTAGTGTTTTACTTGATAGCCTGCAGCTTATATGGTTATGTCTTGGCCTTCGTTATGTATTTGTAGATTTATTTCTTGTTATGTAGTTCGACCTTTGTAGATAGCTTGACTAAATATTGTGTCTTTGAACTTGTACTTTGTTTAGTGTTATAATAATCTTGCTTCTTATTGGTGTTTTCACTTCTTGCTGTATTTATTGTAATTAATTAGACATATTGATGTGATTATTTTGCAATATCTGATCTGAATTGTAGTTTTAGTATCCTACTATAGTCATTTGATCAAGCTCTTAAAGTCTGTAAGGCCCATGTATTCTTACTAGATTTGTAATCATTTTGGTCTTATATTGTAGTAGAATGATAAAGTCGTATCTCAAATCAAGTGAAACAAAAGTATTAAAATGCAAGTGTATCAACAATACTTAAATCTTTTCATCGCTTTTTTACATTTGAAGGATAGCCTGTCTCATTTGCTGCCTAGAATCATGTTGCCATAAGAATATATTGTTGAATTCCTTAAAGTATAATAGTGTAAATGAATTATATATACCCAACTAAATTATCAGTGTAATTAATTTAACAATATTAAGTATACTTTGTCTAATGCATTAAAGTGCCTCTTTGATCTGTACACAATCAGTGGCTGCTTCTGCAGGTATTGCAATCGAAATGTTCTATTGCTTTGACATGCTGGTTTGTTGAGTTTATATAATACAACCTCCGTAGATGGTTTCAATTACACAGCTCCCAGTTTTCTTTAGAAAAAAAAAGTGCATTTACTCTCAGTTTGTGTCTTTTACTTGTTGGGCATGGCTTTGATGATTCTCTTTGTCACCTCCATGTGCTCCTTCATAGATGATATAAATCTTTGTGGAGCTTTTCTCAGATTTATTGCACATATTGAGCCTTACAAATTGTCGGATGCATTTGATTTTGCTTGTATAAAAGAAGATGGAGTTATGTGTGCTTTACTTGTATATAATAAGGGTTAATTATATGTAGGGACGGGTTGTACATGGTGTTTGTTTGCTGTTGCTGCACTTAGTTTCACATTTTATATGTTATGGTTTCATTACATAATTTCTTTATGCATGCCTTAGTTAGTTGCACAAATAATAGGTTTCTGTAATCTTTGCTGGTAAAGTTTTGATCAAGTCTGCTGGGTTTATTTACTGAATTTTTACACCAGATAATGTTTTTTGGTTGTAAAGTTTAAATCTTTAGTGGTTTTTAGTGTTTTAAGGGTTTGTTAAGTGCATCCTCATGAGAGTTCCTTATATTTGGATTATCATTAATGGGTTGGTGATAGATGTGATGGGAATTAAAAGCGGCCTTTTCGACTTTTTGCATTCTCGTAAATGAGTTCTTTAAGAAGTTTGAAGCTTCGAGCGGTTATTCAATCATTCAGTCCTATATACTCTTTAATTTAATGAGTGTTTACTCTTATGAGGAGTGTTGATATATGTTTCATTGGTTTTAGAATAAAAGAGCACCTCAAAACAGGAGCTGTAATAAGTGATTGTTGATACTAAAAAAAAATAGTTGCGTTTTCATGGTTGTGCTAGGAAGGAATGTTACACATGTAATGGATTTTATTTCTGCCTTTTCCAGTTATAACTCTCCATTTACTCTTATTCACGAGGTGTGCTATTAGGGTGGACTATGTTTAGGGTTGATAAGAGTATGCCAATGATTCTAGAAAACATGCTTTAAAAGCGGTTGTGATGTTTCTGTCAGTAGTGTTCGATTACCATAAGTGGTTTTGTAGTAGTTTGATTTTTTAGCTGTCTTGGCATTCAACAATGGTTTCTTTTGTCAATGTCTTGGGTTTAATATTGAAGCAATATTTTCACCACTGATGTTGTTCTGGTACTGAATTCTGTTATTACTTTTTTGTATTGCAGAGTTACTTTCAAACTATTCTGGTTTCAATATAGGTGGCTGATTATTCCCTTTATTTTACTCTGTTTGCAATGGCTGCTTCCGCACAGATATTGGTCTAACTATTTTAGTGTTTATGTGTCCTTGCGTATCTAGACTTGCTGGCTTAGTTTCGGTCCTGTTATTGTTTCCAATGAACTAGGATCAGGAAATGCAGTGGGAACTAGCTCGAATTGTTGTACAGGCTGCGGTAACTCTTACCATGGCAGAAATGATCACCGGAACATCCATTCTCTTCTCATGTCGTCGTGTTATAGGATATGCATTTAGTCAGGAGAAAAATGTCATCAATTACTATGAAAAATGATTCTGTTTCTTTGCATCATGGTTGCGATGGATTGCATTAAAGGAGTACTTTCTGGTACGTGTAATTAACACGGTCATTCATATGAATCGTTGATGTCTGGATCATTATTATAACATGAAAGTGATGCATTAATTTTTTGGGTGTCGTGAGAGGTAGCGGGTGGCAACATATTTGCGCCTATGTCAACCTTGGAGCATACTATTTGGTTGGAATCCCCACAGCTATAGTTTTGGAAATTTGGTACATTTAAGAGGGTAGGGGCTCTGGATTGGATTAAATCATGGTGCCTTCTTCGAGTAGTTCAATGTCTTTGTTCCAAATCATGCCTTTATTGTTCTGCGAATTGGTATGTGAATTGGAAAATATTAGTCAATAGTGAATTAAATATGTCTTAATTAAGGCATAAATACACAAAAACAGTGTAGGGATAACATGTTCATCAACATGCATCACCTTTTGAATCCTTCTGCCACTATCTATTATATGTGGATTACTTTGGTTTAGGAGTGGTATTAAATTAGGTGTCATCTTTGTCGGAAAAAAAATATTAGGTGTGATCTAAACTCTACAGCTGTTTCCACGCTTTTATTGTGAGTCATTGACTACATCATTTGTACAATAAAGAAAAAAAAGGTGGAAGAGCCATCAAGTACATTGGAATAGCAGAGGCTTGGCGGTGTTCCATTACCCCGGATCTCTGCTTTCTCTTACGGAAATTCCTCTTCGATGGTTATTGTACATGCATTTGTCGTTTCATGGTCATTTTGAATTTGGGGAAGAACATTTCAGCTTTTCTTTCATCACAACCACCTCACTTTTTGTCTTTTCTTCCAATTGAATGGAAGATTTGTTTTTTTTTTTTTTTTTTTTTTTGAAAAAAATGGAAGTTCTTTCTGGTGGTGATGTCACTCCTCAGAAGAGGAGGAGAAACTGGTGGTCGGTTTAGTCTTCCGGATAAAGGAGGTTGTTTGATGGGTTTACACCTTGCTTATAGATACATTTAAATGCAATATATAGTTTGATTTACTTGGAACGGCATGCCGTGCCTTGCACGGCATACTCTATCACTAGTGTAATCTGATAAGTACGGTTGTATATATTTGTCCACGTAGTGAAACAAATATTATATCCAATAAGACTGGAAAAAATATATTATGTTGCCTACGGGATGTTCAAATATCAACAAAATAATTATTTAATCTTAGGTATCAAGATGTCAAGCTGATGTTATATGATAGACGAGAGACCCAAAGGCTATTTTAGTCGTAATGGCTAATAGATAATATACATCAATCTAGGAAATCAAATCATTGACTACTGAATAAAGTGGAATTAATCCATTAATTCATTGAAGAACTAGGATTTTGCTTTAGGTTTCGAAGAAAGAAGAGGAAAAACAATTCTCTGTTGTAAGTTTTGTATTATGACCAAGTCAACCAAAAAGTCCTATATATCTTGGGTAGCCAAAGCCCAACTATAAACAGGCTCAAACTTTATAGTTGAAGATGCCCCGGAGTGGAGATGCCCAAGTTCGGGGCATCTCCACGTCATAAAGTTCGGGACGTTACATCCTGCCAGGCAGGGGATAGAACAGCCTGATTGTAGGATTGAGGTTCTTGAATTTTGTCAAGTGTTGCTACAAAGGATGAATGAGAAGCTAACAATTGTGTACAAGAAAAAACTCCATCCAGAGTGTGAGGTGATGAATGTTTTTGAGCTTGAGCACACACAAAGTCTTGTAAATGTGATGGAGGTCGACTGATGCGACTTGGTCTTTGTACTGGATGAGCTATAATGGTGGAAGTTTATTGTTGAGTTGAATCATCATGTGAATGAGTAAGGGTTTGATCTTCAGTGGCAGTGGTTTCAACTCTGTCATCTTCAGCTATACTTGCATCATTAAGCTCATGTATGACAGGTAAGGACACTGTATCGGTCATATCAGTGGATTGAGTCTTATCATGAAAAGGAAAAATTAATTCATGAAAAACAGTATCTCTTGACAAGAATATTTCTCTAGTCACCAAATCAAGTAAGAAATACCCTTTTGTTGTGTCAGACAAGCCCAAATTAACACAAACTTTTGCTCTGGGGTCAAACTTACTACGGTCCCTGGTTAAAGTAGAAGCAAACACCAGGCATCCAAACACTTAGGTGATTCAAATCTGGACATTTGTTGTGTAACCTTTCATACGGTGTGGAATCTCTTAAGAGAGGCGATTGATTAGTTTGACAGCGTGTTGAATGCAATAACCCCATTAAATGACATGTAAGTTGGCCTGAAATTTCAAGGCTCTAGCTGTGTTTAGGATGTGTTGATGTTTCCTCTCCACAACTCCATTTTGTTGTGGAGTGGACACACAACTCTCCTGATGCACTATACCTTTCTCTGTGTAAAATTCTGGCCATCTAAATTCAGCTTCATTGTCTGTTCTCAACACCTTGATTTGAGTTTTAAATTGAGTACATACATAAGTACAAAAGCCTTGTATTAAGGGTCTCACTTCTGCTTTAGATTTCAAAAGAAACACCCATGTGAAACGACTAAAGTCATCAACTACAGTCAAAAAATAGCTTTGCCCATAGACTGTTGATTGCCTATAAGGACCCCACAAGTCCATGTGCACCAAATTAAAACACTCATCAACAGTGGTATTACTCAAAGGGAATGGTAACCTTTTCATTCGAGCTTGAGGAGACACATAGCAAACATTTTCTGGTAAAGACACTTCATCAAATTGTTTCTTTATTGCACTCATCCCTTGATGAGACATACGTCCTAACCTCATATGCCACAAGAGGTCTTTATTAGGGGACATATGAAAAACTGAACTACTACAAACTGTCTATTAATCTGCTCCTCCGATTTAGCTTTGCTGCTACATTCCATGAAGTAAAGCCTAGCTTTCTTCTTAGCTATACCAATCTTCTGCCCAGTTTCCTTCTCATGTACATAACATAATCCATTAGAGAAAACCACACAAAGAGTTCCATCAGAAGTGAGTTTTCCCAATGAAATTAAGTTGTAATGAAAACTTGGCACACACAAAACCTCTTGTAATACTAGTTTATTACTTAATCTTACTGTCCCTATGTGAGAAACATTGACAGAGCTTCCATTTGGTAAAGTCACCATGACCCCTGTTACCTTTCTTACACTTTCAAAGTAAACAATTGAGTAAGTTACATGATATGTTGCTCATGAGTCTAGTATCCAAGTGTCTAGACTCTCACCTTGCATATCTTGATCCATCTGATTGAACTTTTATGTGAGAATACTAGCTTGATTGACATTGTGTTCAGTCATGTCTTCAAAGCTCACTTTGTCCAGTAACTTGGTCAGCTTCTGAAGTTGTTGAGAGGTGAGGTTGAGCCTTGAACTTGAACCCTTAGCATCCTCTGTCCTTGTGCTTCCTTCACCTTCTACCAGATTAACCTTCTTCCTAGTGCTGTTAAACGAACAGAGCCGGTCATGAACAAGCTCATGTTCGACTCGTTAGTATCTGTGATCGTTCGTTTGTTTAGCTTAACGAACCAAGCTTGAACAATATTTTAAGCTCGTTTCCTAAACGAACGAACACGAACTTATTCGTAAACGTTCGATTATGTTCGTGAATCTGCTTATATAGATAAATCAATATACAAACTAACTGACTTAAAAGATGATAAAGCATCTATTAATCTAATAGATACTCTAGTGGATTTTTATAAAATATTGATAGAGTTGTCATAATGTTTTTACTACTATAATGTTTGAATATTGCTTTGTATTTTCTTATTTATTCAGTTGGACTTAATTTTTTATAACTTAACAAGCCAAACTCGAATTGAGAGGCAAAAATACATCTAGCATGCCAAACTCGAACATACGATCGAACAAAATTTCTTTATAAATGATTTGAGTTTGAACATAATTTTATATTCGTTTATTAAGCAAACGTTCGCGAACAAGCTCGTTACCTTAACGAACCAAGCTTGAACATATTTTTCTGTTCGTTTATTAAACGAACGAACATGAACAAGCTCGTGAGATAAACGAACAGAGCTAGAACAAATGATACTCGGTTCGGCTCGGCTCGTTAACAACTCTCTTCCTAGTTTTCCAGTCAGGAGGATACCCAATCTTTGTAGCAATTGTCCACAGTGTATCCATTATAACCACATAAGGAGCATTGTACCTTCCTTCCTATTCCACTTTTCTGATGTCCATCCCTTCTTGACTAAACCTTGTCATTTCCATAGTTGGAATAAGTTTTTGTTTCCACTGTACTCCACATTTGACCTATTTGCAAATATCACCGGTTGTCCATTCTATGGATGATTAACACTGTACTCCATTTGATTTTCAAATTGGACACTCATAGCAAAAGCATCGGTGATGTTAGGTAAAGGTTTTTGTAGGAAAACTGTGACCTTACTTGTGCAAAACTGTCATTCAAACCTCTCATAAACCTTATGACATATTCAGACACAATATAACCTATGAAAGTAGGAATTACTCTGCAAGTACACTTGACCGCACATTCACATGACGGAATCGGCCTCAGCACCATAATCTCATCCCAAACAATTTTCAGTTTCTCAAAATGCTCTGTAACAGATAGGTTTCCTTGCGTAATTCGATTGAATTCTTCAAGTAGGCCTGAGAGACGAAAGCAATTCATCTTTGAATACCTTTTTTGAAGCTCCTCCCAGATTTCATGTGCCAAATTCATCCACAACACTGTCTTCGCAATCAGTGGAGTCACCGATCTCATGATCCATGCTGTAACAGTCATATCACATTGTTCCCAGCGCGAACGCAACCTCTAGTCATTTGTAGGTTTTGGAATTGTTCCGTCTATGAACCTAGCTTATTCTTCATAATCAGGCCCATCCGCATGGCTCTGCTCCAGGAATGATTGTTCTTCCCATCTAGTGGTGGATCTGCAAGGATTAGAGCCGAACTTTCGCTTGGATGAAGATAATATGGACTCGACGCCTCCAATTCGCCGGTTCCTCTGATTTGTCTTTCTTCCGCCATTATCGATTTCAATAGAAGACGACGAAATTTGTATTTAATCAAAAGGAAAAAAAACGAAGAGATCGATCGTAGCTTCAAACCTGCTCTGATACCATGAAGAAAGTGGAATTATTGAAGAACTAGGATTTTGCTTCAGGTTTCGAAGAAAGAAGAGGAAAAACAATTCTCTGTTGTAATTTTTTGTATTATGACCAAGTCAACCAAAAAGTCCTATATATCTTGGGTAGCCAAAGCCCAACTATACACATGTCAAACTACATGCTACAAACAAAATACAAATATGTAACAACTACTGTAAATGAACGATCAATCATTATGCTAATCATTAATTAGTACGTAGGAGAGAATGATCGTCATCTCGACGAGCAAAATATATCTGACCGTGAGCTTCGCCTTTATTAAAAGTAAGACGGGTGAAAACCGATACATTTCGTTTTGTTTCTCATCCCAATCTTTCATTTAAATAACTTAGACATCAAACAAGATATACAGTAGCTTGTAATTATGAACTTTTTATATGTTTTCTTCCATCACAAGAAAAGTGGCAGATCCCAAACCTTCTTTGTGAGAAGAAACGGTTCATAAATTTTTGCTTTGTTCCAATTTTCCCTGAAAACTCAAATGTTTTTTTTTCACACAAAATTGCCGCCCGAAGACTTAGCCCTAACCCGCCAATTTCAACCGCCCAAATCTAAATGCAGAGTAATAATAATAATCGTCCGCCTAAAAGTCCAAGAAGCAGCACCTATACAAATTCCCATTCTCATCAGCATTTCGTCAAACACATGTCCCGCAACTGTCTCCCCAAGCTATTAAAGTGCCTCAAAAATCTTCCCAACCTAATAGGCTTCGCCACCCTTACCGCCGCCACCTCCTCCTCCTCCTCTTCTGTGACGTCCTCAGCTGCTGCTGCAGCATCTCCGAAACTCTCCTCTTCAATGGATGATCTCCAGCAAACCCTCCGAACGCGTCTCTGTATAATAGGAGTGGGCCGGCTGCACATACCGCTGCTATTTACGCTGCTAGGGCTGAGCTTAAACCCATTCTTTTGAGGGATGGATGGCTAACGATATCGCTCCCGGTGGGCAGCTTACAACCACTACGGAAGTTGAGAATTTCCCGGGGTTTCCTGAGGGAATTGGTGGCGGTGAGCTTATGGAACGGTGCCGTAGTCAGTCGCTTCGGTTTGAGACTCAGATATTCACGGAGACTGTGAATAAAGTCGATTTCTCTAAATCTCCCTTTGAAGTGTTCACTGATTCGAAGACAGTTTTTGCTGATTCCATCATCGTAGCCACCGGTGCTGTGGCTAAACGCCTTCCATTTTCGGGATCTCTAGAATTCTGGAACAAAGGTATCTCGGCATGTGCCGTGTGTGATGGGGCAGCGCCGATTTTCAGAAACAAGCCGCTTGCTGTTATCGGCGGTGGTGACTCTGCTATGGAGGAAGCTAATTTTCTGACGAAATATGGGTCTAAAGTTTATATAATTCATCGAAGGGATGAGTTTCGGGCTTCAAAGATTATGCAGAACAGGACTTTGAGCAATCCTAAAATTGAGGTAATTTGGAATTCTGCGGTGGTCGAAGCTTATGGGGTGAGATCATTGGGAGGTTTAAAAGTGAAAAACGTGGTGAATGGGGAGGTTTCGGACTTGACGGTTTCGGGCCTGTTCTTTGCAATAGGGCATGAGCCAGCAACGAAATTCTTAGATGGGCAGTTGGAGTTGGATGGTGATGGTTATGTGGTGACTAAACCTGGAACTACTCTCACCAGTGTAAAGGGTGTTTTTGCTGCTGGTGATGTTCAGGACAAGAAGTATAGGCAAGCTATTACAGCAGCTGGCTCTGGTTAGTTCTTTTTATCTGTATATGTCTTTATTTTTGTTATGTTTGTTGTTCTTATGAGTATGAAGATTATATTATTGAATTGATATTTAGAAAATAGTTCATTTGACATCCTGTGATTTGGTTCTGTGGTGGTCAGCATGGTTTAACTTATGATTTGGTATGCTAGTTGTATGAACTGGTTGGACATATTGTTACATGTTCATGGTAAGATGTGAGATGATCGTATCTTTTATATTTCTCCAATTCGAAGAGCCTATAATGAGCTATTGTTATGATTCTTATGATGCTATTTTTAAATGGTTGTCAAATCCTGTTTCGTCTGTCTTACTGCTTAAACTCTGTTATGGTGTCTGATCGTTTTAACACAACTTGTATATTTTTGCCCTTCCCTCCTTTCTGTGATTTGATAATCACAATAATTAGTATTGTTCATTTCTCAACTTCTTAATTCCCGTAGCTGGGATCTTGCAAGAAGTGGGTGTTTCACTAAGGAAATTAGTGCAAACGTTAAGAATTTAGGCTCCGTTTGGTTTGAAGGAAACTAAAGGAAAAGAAAAGAAATGGGATGGAGGGATTTATGTCTAGTGTTTGGTATTCTGTATTGGCAAAGAAAAGAAAGGGAAAAGGTGGAAACCAATGGAAATGATACAATATAATTAATTAAAAAATTAAAGAGGCTTTGATATTTGCTTTTCTTTCCTCTATTCAATCCAAACAGTACAAATGGATATTGAAATCACTTGTTACCCCTCATTTCTCTTCGGTCACGATCTTCTTTATTGTTTTCTTTTTGTTTCATTCAAACCAAACAGAGCCTTAGGCCCCGTTTGGATTGAATGAAACCTATAGAAAAGAAAAGAGAAGATAATAACAGAAAAGAAAGGAAAGGAGAATGAGAGATTGTGAAATCTACTTAGCGTGTTTGGATTGAACTAGACAGAAATGAAAGGAGATGGATAGATCGTCAAGTCTATTTTTCTAAAAAATAATAGTTTCCTTCCGTTTCCGACCTATTTTGGAAGGAAAACATATTGCTAAAATTGTATTAGGTCCTTTCCTTTGGTTTCCCCTCTTCTCCCTCCATTTCCTTCATGATATAGTTTACCAAACACACAAAATTAAATCCCTCCAAATCATCTATTTTCTTTTCCGGGCCTTTCTGCTAATCCAAACAGGGCCTTAGTGATATGGTGCCTTTTGAAGCTCTTCCAACAAGTACGAGTAGGCGGGTGACAGCTGTGTGTTGTCTTAGTTTAGTTTTCTAATGCCTCCACTGAGGATTGTGTCCCTTTTTGTTTATGGGCATTAGTGTTGTTCCCCTTTCAGGTGATACATCTATTTAGTACCAAAGAATTTCCTTGTTTTTTTTTTATCATTACAGGGTCTTTTTAACCTTTGAATGCAAACATGTTTGTTCTTCATGATTGTGCAATGTGCATTGTTATGTACTACCTCTGTCCCAAAATATAAGTCATTTTAGAGGTTTTCACATAAATTAAAAAGTGGATGAACACCATATATTTTGAAATGAAAAGTCTAATAACCATTTTATTACAATTAATGCAACTATTGTGAACAGAATATATGAATATTAAGAAAGTGTTGATCAATGCTATAAAGAAGAAATAGAGTTAATAAATGCTATCTTGGTATTCTAATATTGTGATTAAAAGATTTCTATTATGGGATGCAAGTAGTATTTTTGAATTGCTTGGTGGAGGTCAATGTTGGCTTTTTTTTACTTGGTCTTATCAGCTTCAAATTTTGCTTGACATCTTGAGTGCAATTACCTTTTAGAAATGTATGATATGAACAATATTTTTTCGTGAAAATGTCAATACCTAGTTTGTAAAACTGAGATAAATGATCATGATAAGGAAACCTTAAGTTAAGGTGAAGCACACCTAGTTATGTTCATTGTTTTGAACCTCTTTTTCATCAATCAAGACAAAGCATTGTTCAGCCAAAAATTGGTGTTCAGATTTTTGCCCGCCACGTCCACGGCTTATTGTGGTGTGCTCCTCAGT
The DNA here is from genome assembly GCA_026214975.1 of Gentiana macrophylla. Classification (NCBI taxonomy): domain Eukaryota; kingdom Viridiplantae; phylum Streptophyta; class Magnoliopsida; order Gentianales; family Gentianaceae; genus Gentiana; species Gentiana macrophylla. Next base: position 133,182,957 of record CM047807.1, on the reverse strand, counting down.
CTTGACTAGATAGCATGTGTTACTACGTGTTGATACAAAACAAGACGGGCCTTTTTACACTTATGAATTCAGGGAGTTTGCTGCAATTTGAGCTTGACACGTGAAGGTTTTTGATAGAACTAGATAGAGAAAAGAAAACCCCTTGAATTCTGAAATCCCATTTGAGTAGGTTGTACAAGCAATGCAGGACAGAACATTTCTCTGCTGGAGAAAAGGTGGCTAAAAGTAATACAAGTGTTAGATAATGCGACCCATTTTTTACCCTGAAAGATCTAGTTCTATTCCGAGAGGAAATATTCTCAAATGGAAAAAGGAAAATCGGGTTAATGCAGTTGCTTCAGGGATTCTTTATGAGAAATATGCTTCAAAAGCATTTCGTGGAGATTGTGCAGCGTATATGCAGCGATTCCGTAGCAAATCCACTACGATATGTTTTTAGAGCCTATTTTTCAAATGCTTACTTTTAGGACATATTTTTTTCAAATATTAACCTTTTAAGGCATGTTTTTTCAAGTTTCCCTTTCCAAATAGTGTCCCCATTTAACAACCTTTGAATTTCTACAACTGATTGGATACTTGAGGTTCCTACTTATATTTTATCAAGACAAACTACGTTCACCCAAAAAAAGAGGGGGGTGGGGAGATTCCAGTTTTTGGATATTTCTGCCTTCCAGTGACTAGCAAGTCTTGATGATTCACATATTAGCAATGGAACATAATTATTGGATATGTATGTGTACTTACATGAAGTGAAGTCTTGGTGCATTGCTTTAATGGTCTGTTTATAGATGGTTTATTGTATAATGAAACGTTTCCACTTAACCCTGTGCCAAGTGCCCTAAATTGCTGGTTCCTTTGCTACTGTGTTACTTATTTTATTTCTTAAGCTAATATATAGCATTACAAAGGCAGGCAAAATACAAGATTGCTGTGTAGTTAGACGAACCACATTCATTATGTTGTGTGCAGCAGCATGTCCTTTTTTTTTTATATATATTTTTTTAAAATTATGTTAGAAGAATGTGTGTGTGTGTGTGTGTGTGTGTGTGTGTGTGTGTGTGTGTGTGTGTCTTATCTTGTATAATTTTTGTGTTGTGTAGGATGCATGGCAGCCCTTGATGCAGAACATTATTTGCAAGAAATTGGTGCTCAGGAGGGTAAGAGTGACTGATGATGAGAATATTGTTTGGACCCCAACATCAAATCTCACTGCAATCATCATTTGATTTGATTCGATTCACATGTTGATTTTCATTCATAGCATTAGTTATCCATTTATCAGAAGAATATTGTTGTCATTGCCATGTACGATTTAAGCGATGTTATATTATTGGTAATGTAAGCTGCTGTTAGTATTTAAAGATTTATCCTTTTAATAATTCTTAATAACTTGCTCTGCCAAAGCAAAATCCCACATTTGTTAGCTCATTGGAATTTGGAAATGTATTCTGGAATTCTGCATTTGTTTTTTTTTTTTGGCTGACTAACATTGGGGTCTTTACTTGGATGCATTTGCAGATTCTAAGGCTTTGAAGACTGTTGACCACAGATTAAGGTCTATCATGTAAATGTTATCCTTGTTTCTCTCTGCCTGGAGATAGTTGGGTTGGATTAATAACATTTTAAGTCACAACACTTGCAGAAAATATTTCAAATCAATAGCACTGAAATTTAACCAACATATTGAGGTGTGAAAGTGGACATTAATTAATAGCACGTTTATTTCGCAAGAAATCAAATAAAATTGCTTCTTGTATATAGCAGCAGCAAGATAATCAGATTCAACAATGATGTTCTTGATATTGAGGTCCCAAGCAATCTTCTGTGCCTCTTTGATCGCCATCAACTTAGCTACATAAATGATATTTCTTCCCATCAAAAACCAACAAAACCACGACTCATCCATTGGCCATGGTCATCTCTTAAAACTCCTCCAAAAAGCGATGTTGTGCATCCCCTCCCCATTGCTTTGGAAACTACTCGCAGCAGTTTTTTTTTTTTTTTTTTGGGAGAAAGTTCATATATTATTATTCATAGCCACAAAAGGCAACAACTCACATCAGTTTTAACTTTGAGTCGTCCCTTCTCGAGAGGTTCCCAAGCAATCCACTCACATTCTTGAGCTTACAATGAAGTTTGGTATGACATTAGTAAAGTAGCATTGTAGATTGAAAACGCATTTCGGTTAATGTTCATTTATTCAATTGATGAGAGATACTTCATCTCGATTCATTAAAATCTAATTTAGTTTGAATTACATTTTTAGAACAATTTGTACTCCACACATAAGTCATTAAGAACCTTTCAATGCCATCTACGGAAATCAAACAAAATACATGTCTGTGTTTATATTTTGTAGTCAATCTAACTCAACAAGCAGATTTAGCTCAACGAAAATAAAACAGCATATATGTCTCTATATATAAATTGTAGTCATTTAATCTCAACAAGCCGACTTAGCTCAGTGGTAGAGCGCGTGGCTTTTAACCACGTGGTCGTGGGTTCGATCCCCACAGTCGGCGCTTGTTCTTTTTATTTAATTTTTGCCCCAAACGGGGTTCGAACACTGGTCTCCATGAGACGTTATAGTCTAACATCCCCACAGTCGGCGCATGTTCTTTTTATTTAATTTTTGCCCCAAAAGGGGTTCGAACACTGGTCTCCATGAGACGTTATAGTCTAGGCTTCACTGATAGAGCCGTCATCTTGTGCCCATGATCGGCGATATATATATATATATATATATATATATATATATATACTCGGCGCATAGTTTGATCTTACAGTCGGTTTTTTTTTACTACTTAACGGGTTCGAACACTGAGTCTCAATAAACGTTATAATCATTCAGGCTGTGTGCTAGGCCGTCTGCATTATCTGCTGATCGGCGCATATATATATATATATATATATCGCAGAGTTTGATCATACAGATCGGCTTTTTATTACTTTGATCTCATACTCTTTTTTTTTGTTGCACTAACGGGGTTCGAATCTTGATCTCCATGAGGCGTTATATTCTAGCTTTCACCACTGCCGATCGATGCACTCATGCATGATGCATATATATATATATATATATATATATATATATATATATATATATATATATATATATATATATATATATATATATCCATACTCAAGCGCATAGTTTGATCTTACAGTGGTTTTTTTTTTTTTTACGGAGAGTTGAGCATTTGATGCCATGAGGCGTTATAGTCTAGCTTCAGCAGCTGAGCCGATACACCTTGTGCTACTGATTGGCGCGATTGTGGCACAAAGCATCGGTATCTAGTGAGTAGTTCTATAACGCCTCATGGACTGTTCAATTTATATATATATATATATATATATATATATATATATATATATATATATATATATATATATATATATATATATACTCAAGCGCATAGTTTGATCTTACAGTCGGCTTTTTATTATTTTGATCTCATACTTTTTTTTTTCTGTTTCTAACGGGTTGAACACGATCTCCATGAGACGTTATAGTACATCTAATTAGCACTGGCCGATCGCCTTACTCAATACAGATCAGTGCATATATATATATATATATAACCATACTCGGCACATAGTTTGATCTTACAGATCGGTTTTTTTTTTTTAACAGGTTGAATCTCAATACTCTGCCTCCATGAGACGTTATAGTTTATTTCACCACTGATCAAGATGCTCTTGCTTGTGCTACAATGGCTATTTTGATCCTACGATCAGCGCATATATATATATATATATATATATATATATATATATATATATATATATTGATTGTTTTGATCCCCACAGTCGGCACACACACACACACACACACACACACACACACACACATATATATATATATATATTTCCCACCATACTCTTTTTGATTATTTTGATCCCCACAGTCGACGCATTACTTCTTATCCTTAATGGTCAAGTTATTTTGATAACCACAATCGACGCATTACATACTCCTTTTGATTATTTTGATTCCCAGTGTTAGCGCATTACTTCTTATTCTTTTTAATTATTTTGATCCCCACAATCAGTGCATTACTTCCCACCAGGCCACCATACTATTTTTGATTATTTTATTCCCCACAGTCAGCACATTACTTCTTATTCTTTTTTATTATTTTGATCCCTACATTAGGCACATTACTTCTTATTCTCTTCGATTATTTTGATCCCCACAATCAGCGCATTACTTCTTATTCTTAATTCTTTCTTATTCTTTTTGATAATTTTGATCCCCACAATCGGCGCATTACTTCTTATTCTTAATGGTCAAGTTATTCAACTCCACGCAGTCTATGCAAATCCTCATACTCCCATCATATCTTTCTTGATTTTTTTGATCCCCACAGTCGGCGCATTACTTCTTATTCTTATAAACGGTCAAGTTATTCAACTCCTTGTACTCTATGCACATCCTCATACTTTCATCTTAACGAACAGAACTGGAGCTCCCCATGGTGAGGTACTTGGTCTGATTATCTTCTTTTCCAACATGTTTGCATGCTGCTCTTTCAACTCAACCAACTCTGCTGGAGCCATCCTACAGAGTGCCTTAGCAACTGGACTTGGTTCAGAAACTAAGTCTATGGTGAATTCAATCACCCTATCCGGCATATCTCCTGGTAACTAATCAGAAAATACATCGGGATACTCATTCACCACCGGATATCCTTTAACTCTGGACCTTCCTTAAACGTATCCACGGCAAAGAACAACAAAGCATCACATCCATGTTGTATTGCCTTAGCTACCCTAAGAGCTGAGAAGATCGGGTAACGTCGCGTCTTAGAATCCCTGGAATTTCCTCGATAGGTGATCGAAGATTTTCCAGGTGTCTTATTACTTTCTTGTTCTTGAAGTCTAGATGAACATGATTCTCTGACAACCAATCTATACCCAAGATGACATCAAAACCACCACATCATACTCACACTTATACTTTCCAACTTGTATCTTACACTAGGTATCATCTTATCAACCTTAAAAGTCTCCTTTTAAAGGTGTCATGATTGAAAGAGGTTTCCTTAACTTTTTCCAAAAGGCATCCTAAGTTGCTCAGCTACCTTAACTGACACAAACGTGTTTGAAGCACCGCGGTTAAACAAAACAGATACAGATAAACCTCCTACTAGTATAACACCATTATCTGACTCATACACTGCGGCATCCAAAGCAAAAAACCTTCATAGGACCACTAGCTTTAATCTTCCCTGATAGTGGTTTGGAAGTTGTTGCTGGGGCATGATTCGGACCCTTTTGTGGGCAATCCCTGACCATTTGTGATGGACTACCGCAACGAAAACAACCTCACATGCCCACACGACACTCTCATGTTTGTAGCATGCCACACTTAGGGCAAGGTGGTGGCAGTGCTGATGATGCTGGTAAAGCTCCAGACCACCGTATTCTTCTTGTTTATTATTATTTTTGGATCAGATTAAACAAAAAAAATTCACGGAAAGCGGTATCACAATTATATACGCGCATACATACACGTTTTGCGCCCTCACTGGGGACTAACTCGTGAGGAGCTCAAGGGTCCTGAGACCTCAACAATGAATTAAACCATATATTAGTAACTTTATTTTTCTATCAACAATATAGTGCATTTTCATTCATTATTATCAAGTTTGAAATAAAAATGAAGTCAAACTCATATTAATTATAACTCCTTAATAATCATGTGAAATTATTAATAATCCTCTATTACCAAGTAATGGATGTGTAGATTTCGAAATATGTGATGAAAATGCATCCGATCTTTGGTAATAGAATTGTGATTTTTGAGAGTGTATCAAAAGATGATTGAGTAATTCTGATGATGTAGGAGCGAAACAAAAAAAAATTGAGCGATAGAAGAAAAAAACATCGCCTTGTAAAATAAGAGTATAATAGTTTAGACGAATTCCATTTGTCCTAATTGTATCTAAAAAAACACACCGGATTAAAAGCTAATTATAGGCCCACACACACACAAAAAAAAAAAAAGAAGAAGAAAAGAAAACAGGAGTGTTTACTATTTATCCGTAGTAATAATGATAATAACAATAATAATAGTAACAACACATGTGATTTGATTATAATCTTAATCCACAATTTGGTATGATGTTACATTAAATTAAATATAATGCCATGATATATCTCTCAAAATATATACTCCTATAATAATAATAATCTCACGTTGTACCATCAAGTCTAAGCTATCACACAAAGCTTATGGTCAAATCGTACCATCATATTCCTAACAGTCTAACACACACACACCCACACACTTCGTACTGCGTGGTAATTCGGATTCCCTATTAGAACGGATCATCGGATGACTGTCACGTATATAAACAACGGATTTTATGTATGTTTATACACGTGGCAAAAGTCTGATTAAACACACGACACCCTTCCGACGATCCGTTCTAACAGGGAGTCCCTACGTACGTCAGAAACTTTCCATACTTCCCATACTTCTCTAGAAGTAAAGGTTGTGCCTAGGCCAAGGCCAGAGCCCAGAGGGCAGTCTTCTTGTAAGTATTTCTCTCGTACTTTGAGGTAGCTTTTGTCCACAAAGAACTAAAAGTAGGAACGCATCATTTCAAGGGCTTTTTAATTACCTTTTTTAATTAACCAAAACAGAAAAATTCAAAACAAAGAAGTTGAAAGAATGTCTGGGGTCGAGTTTCAGCTGGTGAAGATTCAGGCATGTCCATTGTTATGCTTCTGTTTTTCTTCAATAATAACCATCACAAAAATCTACATATGTTTTCTAACTCCTGCATCTGCATGTACATGTTTTATCTTTTCAATGGCATCAATTGCAGACATGTATTCTAAAAGTACACATTCATTGTGAGGGCTGTGCAAGGAAAGTGAAAAAAGTTCTCAACCGAATCGAAGGTATGTATATATATTTCCTTGCATTTTATGCTAGCAACGTTACATGTGTCACAACATCGTGTCATTACATATTTGATTAACGACTACTAAGTTGTCTGAATTTTTTTTATTAGGTGTTTATGGAGTGGACATAAATCTGGAGGAACAAAAGGTCATAGTTTGCGGTATGGTGGATAGTGCAAAACTAATACAGAAATTAAAGAAATCAAGAAAACATGCAGAGCTATGGTTACCACCTACTGACACTGCAGAAAGCCCAAGTTTTGAAGCAGTAAACAACAATTGGATCACAGATGGCATGTATGATCATGATCATAATACAATATTGCATCATCATCTTATGAATGGCGGCCATGGGAGCATCTTCATGGATCCTTCATCTGGTGCGGCAGGAGAACGCTATTCGAATGTCGACGCAGCAGATATCGGATATTTGATGGCTACACGTAACAATATTAACAAGAATAACATCAAGAGGGCTTCTTCATCAATGGAAAACAAAGACTGTTATCCACCATTGGATAATAATAGCATAAGGTCAATTATCGGTTTTCAAGATTTGGCTAGTGGTGAAAGTGAATTCGAAGACGCAGAATTTCCAAGACATGATAATGTGCTGCCAATGGGGCTTCAAACTTATCCTCCGCCGGGTATGATAATGAAGATGAATAGCATACCGGAGGAGGAGGGCGTAAGTCGCCATCAATCTCGAGGACTGATAAATTCACCAATGCCAAATTTTCGTGTTATCCCCGACACGATGGTTTATGGTGATGGCTATATGCACCACCAGAAACCACGAAGTCACCATAATCAATCTCCAGGACTGATAAATTCCCCAATGCCGGATTTTCGTGTTTTCCCCAACACGATGGTTTACGGTGATGGCTACCTGCACCACCATAAACCATAAATATTTATGCTGTGATATCTAGAAATTAATGAAGCATTTGGTATATTGTCATTTAATGATTCATTTGGTATTGAATCAAAGTAAAACTATAATTTTACAAGTATTTTATTATAATTATCTTTATCAATTACGGTTATGAAAGGATTATGGTAACCTTAGTAAGATCTTATATGTTTTATGCTTCATATTCTACTCAATATATTTAAGCTCATCGATACAATATTCCCCACTTAATTCATATACAAATTAGCACATCATCCCCAATATATAAAAATTAAAAAGTTAAAACAAATAAATAAAAAGGACAAAAGGAGAAAAAATTAAGAAAAGGGTATAATAGGGACGACTTCTTTTAATTTCTTGGTAAAAAAAGCATTTTCGATTCGAAATTCTTTAGATTCTCGATTAACATCTTCACTCATTTTGTGGGATTGAACGAATGGAGACTTTCGAGTTAGCAGTTTAACCTTTAAGAAAAGGGTACAATAAAATCCAAAGTAATTGTCCATGCCACAGTTGAAAATGACATTGACAGTAGGAAACAGAACATTTGAATATTGCTTCAAAGCTAGCTATTTGATGACTTAATGGTGATTACTTACCACCCACATTTCATAATCATAATAATTTAGAAAAAAAAAAAAGAATGGACTTCCAACTGTTTTGACAGCTACCCATATCTATATCCCATAAATCACATGCAACAATTTCTTGATATTCTTGCCAATGAGGGACTGATCATACTGATGCAGATACATTACAATGTGTTTTGTCTTCTTATACACGTGTAACTCCTCTACCAATGATTCTTGAAGGCACCGGACTAATCATGCAGTCGTATACATTACACTGTTTTGTCTTCTTATCCACGTGTAACCGTACCGATGCATTAAGGAGTTTCCCCACACATCTGTCTCCACAAGGGTGGCTTAATCCTTATCTTTCTTTCTAAAATGTTTCTTTATGATACATTTTTTATGTCAATTTCAGAAGTTTCCTAAAGGAAAGTTTCTACTACTTGTCTAATAATGCTACAACAAACACAAGTGGGGTAGGGGTAGGGGTAGGGGGTAGATAAAATGAATAGTATATAGGTGATTGACTAAGAGGAGGTCTTGGGCACATTAGTGCTAGATCTGTTGTATTTCATGTGACTCTTAACAAGTTGGCCAGCAGAAATAGCAGACATCAGAGACAACTCTCCGGCGAGAACGGAGCCGGCTATAATGGTGGCTAAGAGCCTTGAGTTAGCCCCTGCTGACTCTTTACTTGCTCCTTTTACTCCAAGCAAGTTCAGGCAAGCTGCCTGTGATGCTAGTTGTGTACCTCCTCCCACTGTCCCTACCTGTTTAAATTTCACCAAACACCCCACCATTAAAAGATCAAATAAATGCTTGAAAGATTAAGAGACTAGCAAGTATAAGGAACCAAAGGAAGTTCTTGCTGTTTATAGCTCGATCGAGTTCGAAGTCGAGTTTTGAGGCGGGTTTTTCTTAGTCAAGTCGAGTCCCAGTGAGTATTGACTCGACTCGACTTGATTACGCCCCTGCTCAAAAACTTCTATTGCATTGAAACTCGTGAACAAGAAATCAAAACACGCTTTGTCTTTTATACACATGTCACTAAAGCATTTATTGCATTATGGCAACAAATCTAATGGCATGATTTCATTAAATAAGTTGAGAGCAATGTGAAGTAAAATGTTATTGTATATACCTCAATGGAAGGCATGCTGACAGAAACATGAAGATCCTTGCCATTATTAACAGCCTCCATCATAGTTATACAATGAGAACTCTCCACATTCTGAGCAGGATCTTGACCGGTGGCTAAGTACACCGCAGAGACAATGTTGCTTGCATGGGCGTTGAAACCACCAAGAGCACCGGCCATGGCAGATCCGGTGAGGTTCTTAAGCATGTTAAGCTCCACAAGGGCGGCAACCTCGGTTTTCAACACCTTCTTCACAACCTCTTCCTTTATAATCGCTTCACAAACAACGGATTTTCCTCTTCCTTCAATCCAATTAACCGCTGCAGGTTTCTTGTCAGCGCAAAAGTTTCCTATTCAAATTTCATTCATCTATTTAATTAATTGTTCAAAAACAATAAGGTGCACCAATTTATAACACAATTTCAGGCATGGACTAAGAATAACTCTACAAACCGATGATTAGTACTATGTGAGATATATTCTGAAACTTACCGGATATGCCGATGACATCCATATCAGCGAAATCGGATTGAAGATAATCGAGCACGTTTTGAACTCCTTTGGAGACCATGTTCATCCCCATGGCATCACCAGTGCTGCAGGTAAATCTCATGTATAGGTTCTTACCAGCAATTGCACATCGGATGCTTTGCAATTTTGCAAATCTGCTTGACCTGCACATTTACTAGAACTACTTAGCCAATATAGTAGCTAAAATTAATTATGTTTACCAATCAAATCAAAGATATTTTGGAACTAGCTCGTGTCGAAATCAAATCAAAGTAGAAAGTGAAAGTTAGCCGTATGGAATAATAACTGTCCAAAATACAGACAAAACAAAAGAGAGTGAATCTGTAAAGAGGCAGCTTCATACAACTATTTGGTGACATCAGAGCAGACAACAAAAACGATAGCTGAATTCAAAATCTTTGGTGAAAAAAACAATAAGGACCACGTCGACGAACACCTTCAATCAATGACTAAGTAACCATCATGATTATGAAAACTATTCTAAGCATCAAAATTAACTACACTTTGACATGATTAAGGTAATAGAAGATTAAGGTATTAAGTTGACAAAAAATTGTCCTATTTTACCAATCAATGGATAATTACCAAACTAATGCAGACTGCAGATATCAGGATTAATCAAAGATTGAGACTTGATCAAGTCAACCCCTGCACACTACACTTTGAATGGGCCTTTCTAGAAACGATGAAAATAATATGAAATAAAGTAAACAACTTGCAGAAATCCATATTCATACGCAAAAATAAACCAAAGTCATATGCTTGTACATACTTGTTGAAAACGACGGCTAGTGTTTCGAAATTCATGGGATCCTCCACAAAGAACCTGAGTTCTGCAGCCCTTTTGGCGGTGCTAAACCTAACAACTGGTGCTCTAGTCATCCCATCTTTTAGCAAAACACTGGTAGCACCGCCGGAGGCTAAAATAGCCTTGAAACCTCTATTAGTGCTAGCCACCAAACACCCTTCAGTAGTTGCCATTGGCACCATATACTCTCTCCCGTCAAGAAACAAAGGGCCAGCAATTCCCACAGGCAATTGAACATACCCCACCGGCATTTCACAGCACTGTCCAAGAATTGACTCGTAATTAAAACCTTCCAATGGCAGCCCCTCTAATGACTTTCCAGTAATCCTCTGAAGCGCTTCCCTCCGAATTGAAGCTGCCCTTTTACAATCTCCAAGCTTTGATTCCAAAGAATATGATGGAATTGCACCTGTGAGCATAAAAATAAAAAATCACTGTGTCAACTTATTGAACACCTGTACCTCAAAATACAAAACAGTGGCGAATTGTAAATAACGATGAATAATATCGCCGGTAAAGTGAACAGAAAGTCCATACTACCTGAAACAACAGATTTGACTATCTCCTCATCTTCAAGGGAATTTTGTGGTGTAATAAGTGATGCAGGCTTTTCTGCTACAGCTAGAGCCACCTTTGAAGGCTGTTGATGAGGAATCAATGGGACGGCAGGGGAGCTAAGGGAAGAGCTGCATGCAGCATCATCACAGCTATCAGTTTCATTCTCTACCAATTGTTCATCATCCACCTCCCAAACATCATTATTAGGCTTAAAAAACAGAGACTGAACAAAATCCATCCCAAAAAATCCAATTAGATAAATTACGGAACCGATTAAAGTAGCCAAAGCCACAAGCTCCGAAATGGTAATGACGTGAAGAGGAGTGGAGTCACGAATCTTCGCGCGCCACCTGTGGAGGAGAAAATACAAAACGGAAAAGAACATGGCGAAGAACAGTCCATTCGTTATATATAAAGGGAGTGGTAAAGGATCGGATGAAGAGGAGGCTTTGATCAGTTCCTGGTTCTTAAGCGGCTGTTCTCCGGCGGAATCAGAGTGAAATAGCTTTGTATTAACCGGTCGCCGGCGAACGTCCATTTTCAGTTATGGGATTCAGAGGGACGCCGGAGCTGGGGCTTTTAGTTTAGAGAGAAGAAGAAAGCTGGGCTTTTTAATTGGGTCTGCCCTGATGAATGATCAATGGAACAAGTGATTTGTATTTATAGGTTCAAAAATTTGTCGTTATTATAACATTTTTGTATTATTTTATATAAAATAAAATTTGAACCCCTGCCCAAGAAGAAACTTTTATAGTCTAAGAGTTGTAAGAAAGGTTGTATCAGTAGCATATATTAAGTCTTTCATTTTTTTCTCTTTCATATAATACACTTTTATCGTGTGTGAGATGTTAGAAATGAATAGTTGTAATATATGTCACTTATACAACCTTGCTACAACGGTTGTATTATAAAATTTGTCGCCCAAAAATTGTTCTCCACCTTTCAATTCAAAACATTCATACTATATTATCATTGAGTTATGTCCATAAGTAGCAACAACGTTTTGTATTATAAATTTTACCATAATGGTATTATAATTATGTTGTTACAATTGATGTAAAATCCTGAACTTTTATTATAGATGTTGTTGTCATTATATTAATAAGTGATTTTTATTTATTTGAATTCTTCGATATACAATTTTCCAGCTCTTTCAATCATTTGAATGTGTAAAGTTGTTATTGAGTTCATTTTAAATTTCTTGAAATAATTTCAATGGTTCTTTTTCGATTTTACCGGGTGTTGGTGTGTAAAGATAGGTGATGGTGATTTTCTTATGAATATGCGTGTGTGTGTGTGTTTTTTTCTTTTCTCGAGTGGAGTATGTGTTGTATTTGCAATAATATCATCAGACAAAATTATTTCATTGTTTTGATGAAACATAAAGGATAATTTTCATTTTATTTTTTGATATCCAAACATGACAAAATAATAAAATGAAATGAAAATTATTTCATTCTAGTTATTCACACATGCCATAAATTTTTGTTTTAGGGTCATAAATTTCTTAAGATCACAACTCATCATCATTCTGTCGGATCGAAATGGAAAGATTATATAGACGAAAAATATCGCGTTTTACATCAAGGTAAAAGGTTGGCGGGCAGCATTAACTGGTGGATGTATTTTTTATTTTATTTATTTGTTTCTATTAGTATTACCTTTCTTTTTCTATTAAATGTTCGTTTTTTGAGTGGAATTTTGTTTTGCCCCTCTTTTGACTGGGTTATTTGCAAGAACTCAATCTTAACATTATTTGTTGCATGACTTTGCCAAAGTTGGAAAAGTAGTAATTAACCCTTCAATAAAAGAAAAGTAGTAAGTTGTAAAATTAAAATATTGCATTAATATTTAGTATCACAAGGTTAACCTCTTTTTTTAGTTTTGTCTCAGGAATAATTACAATATTGGTCTAATATGAAGATTCCCTCAAAAAAAAAAAAAAATATATATATATATATATATATAGGAAAATACCAGTTTTAGTGCTATATAATTTATAAAAAGTCCCACTTTTATATATAAAAAAAATATCAATTTCAGGACAAATTGCACTGGACACTGTAAATTTCAAGCAAATTGTAACTCATCTTTCTGGTTGTGTGGATTAAATAACCGGACACAAAGTGCCAAGTAGGAGAGAAGGAATGAAAAGTTCTCAGTAGTTGACTCAGTTTTCATTTGTTCAATTTTGACCTTTATATAGGTGCATTTTGATCTGAAAAAAATATGGATGATGATACATCCACTACACAATATATATACTACACATTCACTATATATTTTTTATATATTGATTATAATAAGACACATTTTAAGCAATGATCCTACATTTTCATCTACACAAGAGCATATGTATTAATACTGCATTCTGCGTGTTGTGTAGTGCGTATATCATTTTCCAAAAAAATATCCACATGCAATAGGTTTTTTTTTTTTTTCTTTCTTTCCCTTCCCTTTCCACATGCAATAATTGAATATAACTTCGCCTCGAAAAAATAAATAAAAAGATAAATATTTTGTATAAATCATCACCAAATCCCTTAAAATCTTGGAGTACATTTTCATTTTCAGCTGAATATAGTGGCTGTGGTTTTATGGAATTGTTTTAAGTTTCCCATCCCCAAATGGCCAAATATAACAGAAAGAATAAAAAATAATACTCCAATATATGGCTTTGCATAGTGCACGTACGAATATAAAACCACCAAACGATAATAAAAATACTCTTTTCACCACACACCAAATATATAATATATAAAATAATTACACGTTTTTATTTTATATAGTAATAATATGTACAACTATTTTCAGGAATGGACTCAAAATTTCAGTCTTTGTAGTTGTTGATTGATGTTTTGTCAGAATTATTAATTAATTATCCGGTTTAATTATTGTACATTTTGTAATCTATACATTGGTTTCCTTTGAGTTTATAAGGTATTGTCCTTATCGTACATTATTGTTTTAATAATATCATTATAATAACATGCAATCTTCCCAAACCATGTGACTTAAATTATAAATGTGACATATCTCACCGACCGTCTACATGCAATGTTATTAGTTATATAACACTTAGACTGATACAATGTAAAAGAAGAATTAAACAATATGCCAGCTGAATACAGTTACTTATTAGCATACTGATAATGTGAAATTAGTGATGAGTTAAATACATATAATTAAATGCAAATTATTTCAAATAAAAACGTTGCTGTATTAATTATGGAGAGTTTGGGTAAGGATATATCTAACCACAAGCATGCATGTGCATGATGCACATCATTTAGTAAAATAAACGAATTTCCCAACTTTAATATGATCGCAAAATGAAAAGGGCGGTGATATTTTCATGTGTCACTTTCTTTATTTTCTCATCATTGATCATGGCGAGACCTATATTTATCATTGAGTTATGCCTTAGACCAATGCTGAAAAATATGATGAATGATACATGGAGTGTAATTTGGGAGTGAACATGTCATTTCCCAAATGAAAACCTTCCTAACTAAGAAGATTGTAGTTTGGAAGATCGGAAAATTTGACATATGGAGGAATATATATATATGAAGCTTGATAACCGAGAAACATAATAAAACCAATAACTCTTAGAGTCTCTTACTGTGTAATTTATAAGTTATATCAATTAGTCGGTTCTGATAACACTTATAAAGTCTTATAAGTTATAACCTTGGTTTAGCAGGTATGGTATGATGTGGTAGGATGGGTGGGGTGATGTGTAGGGTACGATGAGGTACTGTTAAAAAGAAGAGTAGATAGGTACAGAGGTCGTAAAGGCAAGGCAATGTGGGTGGAGAGGTAGGGTACGTGGGAAGAGGTGTGGGATAGTATGTTGGTGGGGTACGGTGGGATGGCATAGATTAGGGCCGGGAAAGCTGGTTTAGGTAGGGTAAGCCAGATAAGCTAGGGTAGGATGGTAAGGTAAAGTGGGAGTAGGGTAGGGTGTGAAAGGGTTGGTTGTGGTAGTGGGGTTGGGTAGGTAAAGAGGTATGGTGCACTTGGGTAACTGGTAAGATGGGAGTGGTAGGTAAAGAAGGGTGAGAAGAGTAGGGCATGGCGGGTAGGGTGGGGTGAGATGGGTGGAAGGGTAGGCTAACCCACCGTACGCCACCAAACCTACACATTTTACCCTATTATCGTATGCACCTTACCTACTCAACCCCACTCACTCAACCTTAACCCCTATCTATATATACCCTACTCATCATTAGTGTGTGTACCTATTATGTAATTTGTTTAGTTTTATTCTTGGCATTTCAAAGCGAAGTAAGTTTGTGTTTATTTCATTACATTCCATAATTCATTCCTATAATTTCATTTTATCATATTTCATTCCTGCATAAGGAGATGCCATAGGTTAGCACACGAGATTGGAATGAGGTTGCTTTTCATTTGCTTCAACAATTGAGAATAATTTTACTGGTTCCCAAAAAGAAAAGTTATCTAACCGTGTTAACCAGCCATTCAAAACTAAATGAAATTTGCACCTTTGTTGTTTGTACACATAATCTTTTCAGGGCTCATCGATTGATACAGAATAGGTGCATCTTTCCACACATCAATTCATTCCGACTCAATTTAACTCATAAAATGATAATTATTCTGAACCAATTTGAGTCAGATTTTGAATGTTTCTCATACTCATAACACTATGGAAAGAATTTCTGACTATAATTAAGTCCAGAAAACATCCAACAGTCTGCTCAGAATTAACGAGTGCAGAAACAAAAAAAAATAAAGGGCAAACGTGTAAACAAAATACTGTGTCGAAAAAAATTATAGGTTAGAAAGAAATACACATTTAGGAATAATAATAATGCACAATTTATTATCAATCATCAAAATACAATACTCATTATTTGATATAAAAAATGTGCAGTTAAAAACATAATCAAAAAATTGTAACCTTGTCCCAGGGCATCTACCATTATCCCCACAATGATCAGTTATACTATTGCTTTCTCCTCTATAACAAAATGGAAGACAAACGGTTTATATAATGGAATGGAGCAATTCATTTAAAAAGAGAGTGAACAATTTAACAAATCTATATATAACAGAAAAAAACTAAAGAAATACAGTATC
This sequence comes from Gentiana macrophylla, assembly GCA_026214975.1. Taxonomy (NCBI): domain Eukaryota; kingdom Viridiplantae; phylum Streptophyta; class Magnoliopsida; order Gentianales; family Gentianaceae; genus Gentiana; species Gentiana macrophylla. Next base: position 133,166,413 of record CM047807.1, on the reverse strand, counting down.
CATTAAAAAGGTTCATAAATTTTGATATTCTCCATGTCCATAGCACAAAGTGTATTATTGCTATAAGAGTCTATAAACACAATAAATAAGAACATCCTCCATAACCCTGTCCTTCCAATAACAACAGCATCATACAGATAAAAGCAGCCATTTTCGATTAGTCTTTCAAACTATAAATCTGCAAAAAAACTTGCGGAACTTCCAACATCTTTACTTTTGTTTACGCTTTTCCTCTTTGTGCCTGTAAGAACACAGGTCGGATTGTCTGAGGTTTCAAAGACAATATAATTGAAAAATATACCGCGAAAAAGAAAGTTCAATTGTTGTTTTCAAGATGCAACTTTTAAGAATCACACCGTCAATTACTAGGGGATTATTAGGTAGATAGTCTCTATTACACCAGACCATCAGATATGTATCATTTATACATTCACATACGTGTCACTCGTATAACAGTGTGATGCAATACGTACTTTCGTAAATTAAAAAAATAAAAAAAAGAAATTCAGCATTTGCTACTACCTTTGGAAGATTTTCTAGCCGTGTTGTCAACATCCATCTCATCGCTATCACTATCAACAATAGCTGAATGATTCACAGCGATTCCAGAGCCTTGTAGCAAATCTTCCAGATCCCACAACTATATATACAAATATGAAACCGAACTTACGGATGTTTTCAAGATTCAGAAAGAAAAACAAAGTATAATACGTGAAAATTGTGACATTGATCATAAACAACAAGATGAACAAGTACCTTTAATGTGTGATCATATGATATACTCCCAAGAAACTTTCTATCATGAGAAAAGGCTGCAACATCGAACAATGACAAAATGTTACATTCATTTTGCACCAAGTAATGAATCATTACAAAACGATCAAGATACAAAATAATAAACAAAAGCGATATGAAAATCATAAAGCTGCATACCAAGACGTTCAACAGGGTATTCTGAGTGCTCTGCAATTGGCTGGATTATTCTGTTGGGTAATATACCCACCAAGCTGTAGACAAAATCAGGGATTATAATCACCTAAAAGCTAAGAAACGTTCTTGGATAAATCACCAAAAACCCTCTAAAAAGGATCTTACTTGATAATTCCATTCTCAGATCCAGTTATTAGTCTTTCTTCGTCAAGCTATAGAGTACAAAAATGATGAGTAAGAATTTTTTTTAGCAGAAAGTCGATTTTCATATCATGCACAAATCAACAAATCGAGCCACTCACCCACCTTCAACATGGCATCAACCGAGTTTGGAGCCAAATCAACAAATCGATCACTGTTAAGGCATAAAGCCAAAAGAGAATCAACATCATCTCAACAAAATTAACATATAAAATAGCACTAGATCATGCATTTCAATATGTCAATATACGGATATGAACATAGACCCAGTAAATATGAGCACTATGAATAGGTGAAATAAATTTTCTCTAATTGAGGCATTTTTCATTCAGAAAAGCGGCGATTATAGCAAACTATTTTATTCAGAAAACATTTAAAAGATAACATATACCTGCAATCCTTGAAAAATCCCCACGAATACAACAGCAGATTTCCGCTTTGTGTTCCACAAATAAGTTTTCGTCCATTCTGTCAGTAACATAGGTAGTCATGTGAACAAAAATTACACAAGATGATTCGTGAAGACCAGATTCGTATGAATATCTAAATGCTGTCTATATATGACATATAAGATAACCTATACCTTCATAATCACCACAGAAAGCAACTCGTCTTCAGAAAATTCGGACCTAGTTTGAACCTTGTAACACAAAACATATCAACAAGTTACTAATGTTTAGCTTAAAACATAAAGACAATTGGAATCAAGATTTGACGACCAGGGACAGATAACTTAATACCTTGTTACTTCGAAGATTGCAAACAGATAGAGTTCCATCACCACTACAGACAAACAAAAAAAAAAAAAGGCATCACCAAAAAGTGTGTGTGTATATATATATATATATATATATAGAGAGAGAGAGAGAGAGAGAGAGACACACACACACACGTATGTCTATATATATGTGTGTATGCATGAGGACACGTCTCTTGCATACTATAGAATTGATAGAAGGTCCAAGTAGGATACAGGAGAATCATACGAGTCATTGTTTTATGTCATTTTCTTTGCCTTAATAAAAATGAGACCAACTATGGGGAAACAAATTGGTATTAAACACACCATCAGCTCAAAAATGGTACTAGAAAACAAACCAAAATGCAAAATAAACTATGGAAAGGTACCTGGTTCCAATCAATTTCATTGAATCAGGCGCAAAAGTCATATCTGATATGTAATCTTCATGAACCTCAAATGAATTGCAGCATGAGCGTTGTCTGGTATCCCATACCTAACCCCCATAGAGGAGTGAATTGAAGCCAAGCAAAATAAAATGGATTAAGATTCCTGAATTACAACAAGTTAAAGGAACAACGTTCTATGAGAAATTCACAAAGCAATATCAATACATGTAGATCTAGGTTGAAAAGATAAGAGAAAGCTGTCTCGGTTATTAATACTTAATACACCCTGTACTTGCTTTACTCCCTCTGTTATTATCAAAGATCAGCAACAGAACTCACCTTAATACAACCTTCATCATCCCCTGATGCAACTGTTGACTCTGTCAAGTTGACTATTCTATAAATAGGTGCTCTGCAAAAAAAACTCAGCCTATTAGCACAATCAAATCAAGATGACTGGAAATAAAGAGCAGTTCATGTAGTCTAATAATCTTAACTATAAGCAACCATACACCAAATTTGCATCAGGAATGATGTGTTCAAGGTTTTCCTTGATAACAATGATATATAACCATGAATATAAATCTTAAACATACACACCCATGAGAATTCTCTAGGCGAGTAATAGCCGACCCAGTTTCCACATCAGTAGCCAGAATAGAACAATCCCGCTGAGCCCGTCAGAATAGCTAAAAACAAAGTGACTCTTATTAGAAGCACAAAATGCAAGAGCATTAGAACATAGCACAACATGGTAGCATGAATATTTGCACACATATATATATATATATGTGCAAAAATACAAACACTACTACATAAACAAACAGTTAGAAAAGGAGATTTTTTATGAGAAAATACACAAACAAACACAGGTAAACATGTGCATTACATATCTATGTATAAGATAAGAACAAAAAAAAAAAAAAAAAAAAGTACAAAAGATTTACCCTGCCCGTCATGTATAAAGCGAACAGCTCTACACGATTCTGGGTGAGCGTCAATTTTCAACACTCTGCATCCAAAGAACAAATCTTTAACCTTTCTTTGTGCAAAATTGACTACTGGCAAATCATTGGTTATCTTGCTAACCTTTGTGGTGGAGAATCGGGCGTGTAACGAGACCTGAAACAATACACACAAAACACAGTGATAATTTAGCTACAGTGACAGTATAGGAACCTCCTATACTTATATTGTACAATAAGAAGCAGCAAATAACGAAATTACAGAATGAGGTCGCCGGTGATGAGCCCGGAAGCAACGAGCTGGTCTGAGGGGTGAAAGGCGAGATCAAATGGATGCTCCCCCAAATTTATCTCCATCCTTTAGCTGAAGGTGACAAAAATTTCTATGGAGCTAAAACCCTAATTTTAGGGCTTTTAAGTCCAAGGACAGTACAAAGGTTTTTTCTCAAATCTTTTATGAGAAGCGGTTCGGACCGTGCCCAATCAAACAACGCCGATTTTTCTCAATCTTCGGTTTGTTGCCGTTTGTGGTCGAACCGATGAGGAATTTTTTATTTTTTTTTATTTTCTTAAACTGGATTGATTCCAAGTGTGCCATTATAGTCCTTCAAAGTTCAAACTAACACTTAACTTGTCCTCCATTGAAGTCGACTCCATCAATATCATTACAACCTCTGTTTAATTAGCTCTAAAAAAAAAAAATCCAATAAAAACTAGAAACGAAAACTCTCCAATGATGTGATTTTCTTCAATGTGCTATGTACGGTACCGTTAAATACTAGAAATAACATACATGTCCGTTATTAATCGAGTTAATTAAATGCCAATATAGTTTTGATAATGGATTGAACGTATATAATATCCTTTTGTTTGTTTTCTGAATGTAGTTTTTAGGAGTTTTTTTAACATCACATCACCAATCATTCTTTACAATTCTCCCACCAATCGGATCTTAACTACAAATGAAAAATATTAAATCGTCCCTCATCATTTCACTTTATCAACTTTATTATCTTTTTTACCATTATTTTATTCATTATTCTACTTTATTTCACCATTCATTTCATAATCTACACTAATCATTATTCTACTTTATTTTACCCCATCAACTTTCTAATCATTACTTCAATCATTTTATCTAAAAAAAACTCCACCCAAAACAAACGGAGCCATCAATATCGCGGACACTAAAATTGCATAGCTAAGACAACAACCCCAAAGCTGGCTCCTACAATCGCCACGGTAAAGGAAAACCCCAGTCCAAGGAAGGGACGAGCACATATTGTAGAATAATATTACTTGCCCTTACATTATAAAAAATAGTCCCGACAATACTGTTAAAAAGTGTCGCGTTGGGGGAGCATTGGTTGCTTTCACCCACCATATTAAGAGATGAACCTCTCACCTCATGGCCTGGTTTTGGGGATGCCTCTCTCCTATATATGAGTTTAAGCGCAGATTTTTCAGCGTGGTAGTAGGAGCCACCATTTATTATCGCAGCAATGTTGGAGCCATTTGTTGGCACTTGTGTGCCCTACCCACACTTGAGGCGTGTTAAAGTGTCGCGTTCGGGAGGCTTGTGGTTGTTTCACACACCATATTAAGAGATTGAACCCTCACATCACGGCTGGTGATTTTGGGAGTTTGTGTCAAGACAAATGACCTTATTAAGTGGATGATAACAGAAGCAACAATGGTTTATAGTGATATGTTTAAGTCTTGTTTCGTGCTAAGCTATTATTGATGTGTTTATTGTATTAAACACATCACATGTACTGCCTCTTCCCTAAAATATAAGTTTTTTATTTTTTGAATTTTCAGAGCTTCCACAATGACAAACTTAACTGGGGTGAAGGCTGACACAATTTTATTATATATGTTTTTTTTTTTATGTTCTAAACCATGGATAATTTTTTTGGTACACTATGGCTCATTCTCCACCAAGGATAAAATAGGTAGGGAAAAAATAAAAATATACATTTTCGGAGAGAGAAAATATTTTGTTATATGAAAATATTGGAGGAAATAATATTAAATGTTTAAAAAGTAGTGGGGTATACTTTGAGATTTGTGCACAATGGTGGAAGTGGTGGGGGTAGACCCACTCCAACCTTCACATTCTGCATATTTCACCGGTCCAAAAATAGGTTATTGTAAACAAAATTGTATTTGTACTGACAATTTTCTATTTTTTTTTTTTTTTTTTTTTTTCAAACGAAAGGGAGGAAATGGGGAAGGGGATCGAGCCCTGGCTCTACTTAAGCAGCCAGTAAAACCTGTGCTTAACCACAGGATGCGCTATCTTTCGACAATTTTCTATATTCACGGGTGGAAACATGGAAGTAGCATACATCAAATTCGGTTTGCCAAGTAAGTCTCGCATAACCGATTTTTAAATAGACTTTCATCTAGAAACGGATTAAGATTTTTTTTTTTTTTTTTTTTTTTTTTTTTTTTGTTTAAGGGGAAAATGGTATTTCATGTGCTGTAAAAATTGAAAATAGTAGGGTGGCTAATTGTCATGTCAACTTTACAAAGGATACAATGGGACATAGATAGGTACTTAAATTATCATGTGGAATTATGTTTTGTGTAGCATGTCATATTTGAATTTGAACCAAATTTTCAAAGGGTCATGTAAAATTCTTTAATTAGTAGATGTGACATTTGGATAAAAATTTTTTTTTTTTGAAGAAACGCCATTTGGATAATTAGTTAATATTTTCAAAAACTCGAATATGTAGGGCAAGTGAATAAATGGGCATCCAATGGTTTGCTAAAGGTAAAGTGATAGGGCAAAAAAAAGTTAATGCGACAACTTCAATTACCTAATTTTATAGTGTCAGCTGCATGACTTTCAAGTTTAATTTCCACAATTTTACTGTATGATATATTCACTACAGATATTCAAATACATTTTTCATAATATATTTTTAACCTGTTGATTATGTGGGTTGTGCATCAATCGATAATGCTTACACTTTAATCGATTTTGATAAAATGTATCTTGAAACATTTATGGCTTAAACGTAGTAGACAGCATATCCATTTTCATACTTATAAATGTTAGTCTGAACTTAAAAGACTTCACATTGAAACTCATGACTTTTATGGGTTTGATGTTGATGCTGAGCGTAGTAGGAAACACACACGACACATAAAGAAAATGTTGTTGACACTAACAATTATTTCATATTATGATATGATAAACAATATTTCGTATTACTGAAGTCTGAAATTTTAATTCTCACGAGTCAAAATTTTATAGCTGGACGAAATTGAAACATGCCTATGTATAAAATCAGGAAAACAACAAAAATAATAAAATTGCGTGGAATTCAAGGAGATTTTTAAACAAACCTTCTTTAAGATATGGATCTAAAATCACATGTTTATTCAACACGGGAAATCAACCAATGAGAACCAAATTTATTGGTTAAGTTGAGCGCCCGGTTCGAAGTCACCGATGTGAATGTGTGGGTAATGGTTATCTAAATGAGGTAATTTCGTTTCAGTTAAAATAAAAAAAAAGAACACGGGAAATTAAGATGCGGAAAATATAAATAAATATAAAGTGCTGCAAACTTCAATATGAAAGAAAAAATGTAATACCTCCGTCCCACAAAAAGTGTATATTTTTTTAAAATGAATTGTCCAATAAAAAGAGTCAATGTAGAAATCTAATACATCATTTAATGCATTTTCTCCAAATATACTCATATCAAACATTTGATTTTTATATATTTGTTTAAATCTTCCAAAAGAACATTTATTATGAGATATATATATATATATCAACACTAAGTAAAATACAAATACATTAACACTAGTGCGCCATTTAACTAATTAACTCTTCTTCCATCTTAAAATAGTCGCGCGGTTTCACTAACATAAAAATTGCACTTCCATAATTTATTATTTTTGACGAAAATGCATCAAATCGTGCTTACTTAAATCAAAAAAAGTAATTGGTTCCACGTTAAGGATTTTCTTCTTGACAAATACAAGAACCTGATATGTTCGATTTCGGAAATGAACAAGTACATATTCTGATATTGATGTTTACAAATTAAATGTTATAAAAACGTACTTATTCAAACAATTTAATTCGAAATACTTTGTGGGAAAAGAAAATGCACCATAGAAGAAACTTGAAATATCCTTCGTGTAGTTTTTTGTGTTAACTTCTAGGTAGCTATTCAGCATTGGGATATCACGTTTACATTTTTTGTTTCTTCTGTTTTACGAAATTGTCAGTTTTATCCATAAGTATTTCATCATTGCATTTTAACCCTCATAAGTGATTATGTTAAGATCATGCGGTTGCCATTCTACTAAAATCAATTTGTATCAGTAAATGTGCTATCAATTTCTCCCAACACCTCCCTCAAGTGTGGACAAATTTTCTCCCAACACTTGCACACTATATTCGGGTTCAACACGCCTCAAACGAGAGAAATCTCTCCAAACTCTTGATAATATTAATTGTGAAAATAATGTTCACACTTGAGGAGGTGTTAGGAGAAATTATTCACACTCTTAATGTATAAGAAAATATAGAAAGCGCATTTATCGATACTAACTGATTTTAGTAGAAGCAGTAAGCGTTTGACTACGTAGTAGCAGACCAGAGATGTTATGAGATCGAAGCGCGGTGTAAACATTATTTAAAAAAATTGTGCAAGTATTGGAGAAATTGCCTACAGGGAGTGTTGGGAGAGATTGACAACATGTTGATTAAATATGAATGATTATGTGAATAAGAAACAAAAAATTGATTTATGAACGAAAAGCATGTGTTGTTCTATGATGTTTAATAACGTGAATGATAATAAAAGAGTGAACAAAAAAAAATGGTTATGAGCATGAAAAAAATGAGCAGCATGGTTAATGTTATATAAGTATTTTGATATGAAAAGACAATGAATCCTCGAAGTCTCGGTATCGCAATCCGTGCTCATGGGTAAGAATAGTAATATTATGAGTGGCCGCTCAGCAATCCTTATCCATGAGCTATAATAATGGACACTTTCGATTTGTCTAAGTGAGTAGGCATGCTTTCTATGTTGGTCTATCTTAAACATGACGTATTCATTAACCTTAAAGATATAGCACGAGCAACAAGATGATAATTTATAATTAAAGAAGATGAAATTTAATAGCGAGAATGAACTATATGATGATAATAGTTTGAAAAGAAAATGTGAATTGGACTATATACTTGCTTTCCTTGTTATATTACGTGACACTAGACCATTATTCAATGTTATTACTTGTTAACCTTACATGGTTAGAGTAGTACTCGTTCTTTATACTTCCATATTCATTTCTGAAAGAATTTTGAAACTTTGCTTTAGTCTCGGTAACATGTATTAGTTCTTTTTTATGTGAGGTTTTTTTACTGAGCATTCATAACTCACCCTTTAATTTTCACTCAGATGAGTTGCAGGACTATATTTGATTCAGATAACATTAGTTGGCCTGGCAATTGGGATCTATTGCACTTGATGGTGTTTTGTGAGAATTTAGAGACAACCCAAGCAATTTGTGATGTAGACCACGTATAATAAATTGATAGTAGATGTTTCAAAAGGTATCACACATATTCCATGACAAGAGGTGTATTTGTAGATTTATGAGAAACATGTACCGTATGTAATATATAATGAAAAATATATATTGAGATTTGTAGTAAGAAAAATATTTTAATTTTCACCTTCTATATGTATGTTTATAGCACACATCACGAGACTTCATGACTTGATTTTTATTTGCAGGGTACTATTCTCATTTCATAGCCCAACGTTTTGTATTCGAAAATTCCATTTTTCAGGTTGAATCAATACAAAATGACCAACACATTCTATATTTTTAAGGAGCAAATGTCAAAAAGACACATATTATATTTAATTAGGCAAATATGTCATTAAAGAATCTTATCTGGTTATAAAGACACGCAATTAGTACATAGGCCAAACTACCCATAATTTTGTTTTTTTAATGATTTTTTATATTCTGGACGTAAAAGAGTTTTTTTCTTTTTTTTTTTATTCTAGACGAAAAAAGAGTTTTTTTTTTATAAATATATTCGGGCGTAAAAGAGTGTTTTTTTGGACGCTAAAATGTTCCGGTGACACCACCGACGATTGACCGCGCGATCGCAGGCCGCGCCGATGAAGTGACATCGCGATGCATGGACCACCCCAAGTCCATTGACTACCCCAATCAGATGGCCACCCCACGCATGATGACCACCCCGATGCAATGAGCGGTGACCACCCTCGATCAGAGACACCGTGATGCTGATGACCACCCACGACGCAGAGACACAAATGATGCAAAGACGCCGCGATGCAAAGACACCGCGATGGATCGACAACCCGCGATCGATGACCACCCCGATGCATTGACACCGCGATGCGGTGACCACCCCAATGCATTCACCGGTAGCGATTCATTGACTACGCGATGCAATAACCATCCCGATCGCGATGACCACCTCCGATGTAGTGACTATTAGATATAGTGTGCCCGAAAGACAATTGTTGCTTGTCGCTACGGGCAAGTGGGAGATTGTTGGAATTAGCACCGAAAGACAATTTATGTAATTGTTTTTAGAATTAATAAATGAGCAGATTTATTCTCATCTTATTACTTGCCGTGCTTGTAAGTAATACACTTCACGAAAACCCAAGTCGTATCATATGTAGCCATATAACTTAGTGTGTCACACAAGAGGATTAAGTTTATGGTGATACACTTGAAATGTTAGTCCATGGTGAAGTTAATCAAAGTATGAGGTCTATTGATTAAACCATTATTAATGCGCCCATAACACTTTATGGTGTGACCGTCTTATCCGGACCGTCAACATTGGTTGTCTAAGTGGGGCATTTATATATGATGAGAGTCATATAGATTTGGACCGATTTAGTCCGAGTTTCTCGTATAATTCGTGATTGAGAAATCTTATTGAATAACGAGATGATCATATATGGATTAACTTTAATCCTGAAGTGATTCTGCACTCTACTTGTTTGAGGGATAGGGTTTGATGTGCTCGTTAAGGATCATTAAGAGGCGCGGTCGAATCACTTTCACGGTGACACTATTTTGGAATGAGTGAGAAGTGGGTGTCTCATGATATGGAATCCATTCTTCACGTGCGGGAAGTAGAAAGACAATCTCCTTAGTTGTTGATCCTAGAAACAGATCGATCGGCCGAGTTTGTATTGGTTATGAACTAATTGATCACTAGTGGGTTAATGGTAAATACGGATAAGATGTATTGAATAAGGTTTACGGAAATAATCCCGCTTTATTCTGAGATAGTCTATGGAGGGTTGTATCCAGATGTAATGATTATATCAATGGACACTTATTGGCTCGACACTTTGAGAATAAGTTATATCTATAATCGATGGAGTTCAGTTTCAATTTATAGTGGCGTAATTCGGAATTAATAAGTTGAGTAGAAATATTCTATTCGATAAATATTTTATTCAATTATTCAGTAATTCACCGATTATGGAGCCCGTAGTCAAAGGGTTGGCTCTCTTAACACGCGAGTGTTTTCTCGTTTTATGGGCATAGAATAAATTAAATAGTTGAATTCTATTTAATGAATACGCAATATTATTTATTTGGTAAATAATATGTAGAATAGAAAAGACATTTTCTATTATTTTAATGATGATGTTGGCGCCATTTATTGTGGATAATTTAGAGAAGAAATTTTCCTAGATAATGTCACGTGTGTAATTAATTAATTATCTATTTGTTGGATAATTAATGGAAAAATAAAAGAGATTGATTTTTGGGAATTATCTCTTATTTTGTAGCAAAAATATCTTTTCTTATGGGAATAGGTTTTGTGGTGTGAAAAGGATAACTCTCTTATTTAGTTATTTTCCATATGTTAGAGATTCTCTTAAAGACAATACACACAACAAAATGCGCGCCACACTCAAATAGAAAAGGAAGAAAAATTAGATTCTCGCCTTAGTCGTTAAGAGGAGAAAAATCTAGGATTTTTCTTGTGCATATTCGTATTCGAGGAGGTTACGTGGCGATGATCGGCGCCCACTAAGTCGTCGTTAGGAGATACAATCCGGAAGATTGTGGCTTCTCCTTTGGTCGATTTTATCATCTCTCTCCGATAAGATAAATCTCAACCTTCTCGTAGGATTAATTAGTTGTGTCTCATATCAGAATCGCATAAAACTTCATTACGTGAAAGATCGAGAATAATGTCTCGATCGGTGCTATTACTCCTAGCATGTGGTATCGTAGCCAAGGTTAAATTTTTACGATGTCGAGTGTAATGATTAATTAATTTAGGAGTGGAATTGCATATAAGATTGCATCTTTTATTTTTATTTATGTGATTGAATGTTGTGGTTGACGAGATGGATTGGGGTTGATCTTGATTCACGAGTTAGATCTATCAGAAACTCGTATAATTAGTATTATACGATATAAGATATATGTAATTTATTTTGCGATTTATGTAATTTAATTTTGCAATTTAAATTTCAGTAGTAGTAATTTTATTTTTCGTCAAATCCGTCGCCAAGAATCTCAAGTGGAAAAGCAAACTGAAGCTGTGCAAAAAGGTCCAGGCGCTGATGAAAAAAATTAAAAAAAAATTCTGATTTTTTAGCATATATTCGGAGGAGGTTACATGGCGAGGATCGCGCATCACCGTCATGCAGAGATACAATCAGGAAGATTGTGGCTTCTCCTTGGTCGATTTTATCATCTCTCTCCGATAAGGTAAATCTTCAACCTTCTCGTAGGATTAATTAGTTGTATCTCATATCTTAAATCGCATAAACCGTTGTGCAAAAATCGAGAATGCTCTCGATCGGTGCTATTACTCTAGCAGATGACCACCGCGATACATCGACCACCCCGTCCATTCACCACCACCACGACGATGGCGCACCCTGCGACGCAGAGCGCGCGCGTTGCGAGTAGACACTACGATGTGATTCATCATCGTGATGCGATGACCACCTCCGATGCAGTGACTATCGCGACGCGATCGACCACCACGCGATCGAAAGACCGCGATCTATTGATCACCACGCGTCTGATAACCGCTGACAAGATCCGACCACCCCCGTCATCGCGCAGCTGTCTCTTAAGCGTCAGTAAAAAAACACTTTTAAGTGTCCAGAAAAAGAAAAGAAAAAATAGCTTTCAGGAAAAAAAAATTAAGGATAGTTTGTATCACAGTTAATAATTTTATGTCTTATAAACAAATAAAATTCATTAAGATCCTAAATACCTATTAAATACTCAATTAGTCTTTATAAATAAATATGGTATATATACATCATAATCAGTTACTACATTTCAAGACAGAGGTAGTATATAAAAGTAGATTATGTCATTCAGCATTTTCTAATAAAAATAGGAAGAAGATAAGCCGCCTTAATTTTGTTTTTTTTTTATTTTGTTTTCATGTTTTTGTTTTTGTCTGCGTGTCATTACATATTTTTTTTCCTTTTTTTGTTTTGTGTGTGTGTGTCATTACATAAACTGTAATTCCAAGACTGCTGCTATCCAGTTGAGCACAGTGGTTTTATGGTGATCCACGATCATCATGCCATCTCATTCATCAATAAAAATCGCTTATAAGAAGAATAAAATGTAAATTAATGGCATTTATATTTTACACGGTGGGCCCTTATGTGTTTTGTTACTTTCCTATTGGTTCTGGATCACCAAGTCATACTTGGTCTATGACCATAATAAAATTTCTGAGTTGAGCAGCCTTCATATATTCATCATTTCGTCTGCACTTTCTTGATCGTTTATCACATACACTCGAAAATCAAAAACTTATCCTAATATACTACTTTCAACCTTTTTAGTTCTTCAAGCAAATTATGAAATTTGGTTTCTAATTCTGTGGGCTGCCTTGTGTTTTTTCAGTATTTGTTTATAGCTTCCATGGCGTTTTGACTTTGTAGTGGCTGAAGAAAAAAATGGAGAAGTCGGAGATGTCGACGGAGGAGGTGGTTGAGGAAATCATGACAATACACAGATCTTTACCGACGCGCCCAGCAATTGATGAAGTGGAAGCATGTAAATTGCTAATTATAAACGTGGAGAAGGAAGACCAGTTGAGAAACGAATCAATTTCTAAGCAAATTAGAGGTAAAAATGTGCCTCATGAGCTGTTTACAATATTGCAAGAGATGCAACGGAGTGTGGTTTATTATCAGAGCAAAGAGCAGAAGAGGGAGGCTTTGAAATTGCTGGATCTTGAAAAGGTTCACAACGTGTTCGACGATTTTATCCAAAGAGCTGCTAAATGTTTGTCTTCACCGGAATCGAGTTCCGGTGAGGTCAATTCTAGTAACTTGTCATCGACAAGCTATTCTAGAGATTATGATATGGATTTGTTAACCTCTACTTATTCTTCTTCTGGGGCTAGTTTAAATGCTGCGGCTATGATGATGAGCAAAGGGACAACTTCTAGCTTGTATAGTGAGAAAGATGTTGTTAAGTCGTCTGAGTTATTGAGTAAAGATGATAGCTTTTTGAAGAAATCATCGAGGAGCTTTCGTGATGGAATTGAGGTAGTAGTATATCTAGGGATGTTTTCATGAAACCCCAGATTCAGGATTCCACATTAAAGCCTGCTAATTTAACTGGTACGTTCCAAGTTTTAAGCTATTAATCTTTTTCCTTTTTGTACTGGGCTTAGATATGTTTGACTCTGTAGTTACTTTCCTTTTCAAGCTAAAGGAATTAATGGAAGTTGAATTTCAAGATTTGGCTGTTCAAAGTGATGTTCTAAATAAGAGATAACATGTTTTACTTGCAGGTCAAGATGGTGACAAAATGAGCTTGATAAAGTTTGCTAGTTTAATTGAAGTGTCATCAAAGAAAGGAAACAAGGAACTGAATCTTCAGGGTAAATTATTGGAGCAGGTAGAATGGCTTCCTGATTCATTAGGAAGCTATCTAGCTTGATGACTTTGAACCTATCCGAGAATCGAATTGTGGTTCTACCTGAAACAATAGGAGGCCTTTCAACATTGCAAAATTTGGATTTACATTCGAATAGAATCGTTGAATTGCCAGCAGCCATTGGGGATCTGCTTAATTTGGTCTCTCTAGATGTGAGTGGAAACGAACTGAGATCCCTGCCTTCTACCTTAGCAAGATTGGTTCGTCTCGAGGAGCTTGATCTGAGCGCAAATTCACTCTCTGTTCTTCCAGAAACGATCGGGTCTCTTGTCAGCCTGAAGATATTAAACGTGGAAACTAATGACATCGGAGAAATCCCTCATACGATTGGGCAGTGTACTTCCTTGAAAGAGCTCCGGGCAGATTATAACCGTCTCAAAGCACTTCCAGAAGCCGTGGGACGAATAGGAACATTGGAAGTCATATCAGTGAGGTACAATAACATTAGGCAGTTGCCAACTACGACAGCCTCATTGTCAAGCTTGAAGGAGCTTAACGTGAGTTTCAATGAGCTTGAAGCTGTGCCCGAGAGCTTATGCTTTGCAACTACCTTAGTGAAACTAAACATAAGCAACAACTTTCTGATCTTCAATCTCTGCCAAGGTCCATCGGCAATCTCGAAATGCTTGAGGAATTGGATATCAGCAACAACCAGATAAGAGTCCTTCCTGATTCATTTATGATGTTAGAAAAGCTACGCTTCTTGAATCTTGAAGGAAATCCTCTTGCAGTGCCACCTAGTGATGTTCGTAACATGGGTGCAAAGGTGTTCTTTCAAAACCCCCCCTTCCCCTTATTTATTTATTTAGAATTATTAGTGTTTTAATAAGGGCAGGCCAGCTAAGTAACATAGTATTTGTTCTTCTTCAGGTGGTTGTTCAATACATGGCTGATCTCGTAATGGCGAGAGAAAGCAGCAACTCACAGCCAGTGAAGAAAAAGAAATCTTGGTCTCATATGTGTTTCTTTTCAAGATCCAACAAACGCAAGCGCGGTCTTATGGATTACATCAAAACCTAGTGCTCAACACTTGACAATATATGGTATGCTTGTTTTATTTTTTAAAATGCCAAGCTCTTAATTAATCAATCTGGGCATGACATTGAGCTGTATTAATAATAACCAATTGAAGTGATGGGATCTTAGGCCTGAAACTCACATGCTGCGTTTTGTTGTTTATACAGGAAATATATTGAGCTGTGTTTTTGGTTGTAAAAGAGCTGTCTGGCTTGGCTGCCTGGTTTCCATCTGACCTTTGCTAAAAACAAGCCTTCATATTTATGAGCATCTACTGGTACTTGATCCTATTGTAGATTTTGTTTCCACTTTTATTTTTATTTTTAATTTTAATATTTATATTCTTTTGTTATGTATGTATATGTATTGTTTGGTTTGCTTGTGATCTCCTTTTACTTAGTATTATTGTATCATTATCTAAAATGAGATAATATTGACCTCATCCGGCATAATTTTAATTTTTTTCCCCTTCTATTACTTGTTCAAATCATAATGACTCATTGGGGCCCCTGTATATGTTTATGTTGTAAATTAATGACAAAGTTGAGTAGAATTTTATTTGTCTTACTGCTTTAATGATTTATTTATGTGTCTGATATGAATTGGGCGACTGGTATTGTCAAAGCATTTTTGGGTAACGATAAAGCAATATTTTGGATATGTTTTTTAGGATTTTAAAATATTGCCAATGACAAATGCTTAAGGCTATAACGTTGGTCCTGGCGGCTATGTTTTGCTACTACTAGTTGAAATTTTATACTATGGTTCACAAGATTCATACTAATCCTGGTAATGTTTATTTAATTTTTTTTTTTTTTGGTGGTTTGGAGGGGTTGTGGGGGGGGGAGGGGTGTGCTACAGAAGCTTTACAGTCAACAAAGAAGATAGGGAGAGACAGTTGGCAGAATAGTTAATTTGGGGTTTATCTTTGTGTTGGTTGTTGTTACAAATAATATCATGTGTGTCCTACTATTACTATTACTATTACTATTAGTCATTCATTAAAAATATCTGTCTTTGAGTCTTGACAATAACATAGTCAAATGTCCATGCATATCCTTTTCCTTTAATGAAAAAGCACTTGTATTAGTTTTTTTCAACATATTATTAATTTTACTGTAATATAATATCCTACGTTGAATAATGTTGAGAAAAATTACCAAGATATAAGACTAATAATCATTTTAGGTCAAGAGAGGATGATGAGTTTAAGTAGTTAATGAATCTATCTGAAGCAGGCTTGGCTTTGGGTATGGAGATGTTATTTGTTAGTATCAGAAGCACTGGCCATAATAAGAAACTAAATGCACGCCATTGGAGATGGTGAGGGCCAACTTTTACAGTCTTTTGGTAGGGTCTTGATGAGAGGACACTAGTTCTATACCGTTAGAGATGGTATGAGCGCACATCTAGAATTCTTTGAAAGTGTCATGACGAGGATGCCATTATCATATTAAATCAAGTGCGCTCTGATTCTGGATGATGGAGATCATCTCTAGTACGTAGAATCATCTGGCATGGGTCCTGACAAAGACGTCAAAAAACTGTGAGAAACATTAACAAGATATAACATAAAGCAATAATGAACTTGATAACTCGACTTGATCATTTTAAGCAAAGTGAATTAAAATGAGTCTAAATAGTTATTGAATCAACGAATTCATTATTATGGCTTATCACGGTGTTATTTACGTTTACTGATGTAAATTTTATCATTTTTTATTTTACATAATCTTTATTCAGTCTGAAATGATCAACTATGTCATGTGAAACAAACATTTGATTGGGGGTATTGTTTTGTTGTTGTTAGGTAGAACCCCAATAATAAGACATAATGAAGCAAATATTAAAACATGAAACATGCTTATAAATCAGTCAATCAGCTAATAATGAAACAAAAGACAAAACAAGAGGTAACATCCGTCCATTGTTTAATTATACAGCACCACATGTACTTACTAAATTGGCACTTTTCTTCTATTAATGATTAATTAATGATAATCCTAATTAACTAATTTGGAACCATCAGGATCTTGATTAACTTGTTATCATTTAAAAGAATCATAGAGGGTTTTTTAAAAAAATTTAAAACAATCATAGAGTTTACCCTGAAAAATGTTAATATTTTGGAGTAACATGCTTGTTGAAAACCATAGTTCAATCCACATCTTCGATCGGCCCTAATATGATAAAAATGTTTTATTCCCATTTTTTGTGACCAAACATGTAGTTTGATTATTTACCCCGTGTGTGGTGATATGAAACTAATTTGTTTGGTTAAGCTAATCACCATTTTATATATGCTAAATAAACGTAACATCTTTTATCAGCAGTGCTGCAAAGTTTTGAATTAAAGCACTAAAAGAGAATTATATTATAATTTATATTTATTAGAAGGCAGGTCTTAACTGAGCAGGAGGTTATCTAGCCAGTTACACCTGAAACTTTGAAAACTAAATTATTTATTTATTCATGCCTTATAAAATAATTCCCAAATGCTTCTGTATTACCTGAAATTTATCTGTCATGTCGTTATCACTATCAGGAAGTCTCTACCATGTGGCCGGGTATTGAATTATTTGATTAATAAAGCTCAAAGTTGCTGTGGTTAAATCTAGATTTGAATCGTTCTTACCATGACTCAGAATGAAGGATTTGAACCACAAAAGGCTCGTAACAACCAGAAATCAATTATTAAATCCACTATAATAAGAAGAAGAAGAATAAAATTCATTCATGCCATAAACTTCTTCTCACAAGTCATGAGAGCAAAGCTTCATCATCTGGAATTCCAGATGTAAAGTTCACTCATTTCCGTCAGGGCGATTCGAACATCCTTAAAATACAATAATAGGCTTATAGATACACCTCTTGAGAACCGGCCTTGAGCTTCATTTGAAAAAACATGAATTATTATAAAACTATGACAGATCACCATCTTTCAAAATTGCAATCAAGCCTCTGGTTTTACTTTTACACCAAAGTGTCTGGTTTATTATTTCATCTCTTTAACGTCTAGC